>JAJJWW010002538.1:0-578298 GCA_023531295.1 Papaver armeniacum
TATCTCACCATTATTTTGCCGTTGAATTGCTTTGTTTTTTTTTTGTTGGTTTGCTATATTCTTGTACGATTCTCGAGCCTGTCTTTCCCATGGTTCACTAAAATGCGTTGAAGGTTTGTTAAACTTTTTGCTTCAGTTGATCTCTCTAAAGGCATATATCCTTTTTACAAACCAATGGCTCCATCACGGCAGTAGCTACCTTGTCAAGCGAATATGTCTTTTCATTCATGAAAACAACTCATGTTTTATGTAATTGCTTTCTGTAATTGGGGATTATTTCAAATCAATTTCTCACTGTAATTTGGATTACTTGTTTGAATTCCCTACTTGTTACTACAAGGATTCAGCTCCATGGATTATTTCAAATCAATTTCCTAAGAAAAATTGCAGCCGAGATTATCCACTTACATTAGTTACCGGACATGAAAATCAAGATTCGCCTCCTGAAGTATGCTACCAAGTTACATTAACCTAATAGTACTTTATTTCCCTTCAGCAAGCAATTTAATCTTTCCATAATTTATTAGTCAAAACTCTTGGCTGCTTTACATGATTTATTAGTCAGAATTTGGTGCATTTCATTATTCATCAAACTTTTTCATTATTGATTACCATTGCAACCATGGTGTTCATAATTCAATAAATAAAAACTTTATTATTATATGTTTACGGCCAAATATCTAGCAGGAATCTTTTTAAGAAAATGCTAAACGTCGAGCCAAAGTAGATTTACTTGAGCACAATGAGTAACCTTTAAGCCGTCATGTTTGTTAAATAGGGTGCATATTTGTTATCATAGGGAGCATATAAATGGTTGTTGAATCTTTGGATTTTAGTGTGCATGTTCACTATACTGTTATGCGGAGTGCGTGATAATAAGAGGCAACACCTTAGATGCAAGAGTCATGCACCTCAAATTATAATCTGACATGATTCTTGAAATAGATTATACTCCTTAAAAATCTCTAGAGAGATCAAGGCGAAGAAATGTAAACCTAATCTTTCGATGACATTTACAATCTGGATCAAGGCAAGTCACAGAATTGTTCTATGGGAATGTAATGTGGAGCCGAAATTGATTTATGTAATCCTTCATTAATAAGCCATGCAACGGGCAATACCTAACTGCTCGGTGAAGAAGGATGTAATCCATTAAAACCCTCCCCATGAATGACACACAATTTCAGGGAAGAAAAGAAGCTTTACCGTATCTGAGAACTTTTCTGTCAAGTGAATATCTTTTTTTAGAAAAAGGCAAGATAAGATATGAATTGTGATTGTTTTCTGTAATGAGAATGATTTTCTTATCTTAATCTAATTTGAATTATTAGTTAGAACTCTGTACTTGTTAAGTGAATATCCTTCCTCCAATTAAGTTATGAATTGTGGGATGTTCTTTTCATTCAAGAAAATATCTATATTGTCTTATGTAATTGTTTTCTGTAATGAGAATGATTTTCTTACAAGGATTTGGCTCCATGGATTATTTCAAATCAATTTCCCAAGCAAAATTGCAGCCGAGATTATCCCCTTACATTGCTTGCATCTCTTAATTTTTAGTACTTACGGACATGAAAATTAATATTCGCCCGCCTCCCGAAGTATGGTACCAAGTGACGTTAACCTAATAGTACTTGACCGCACAATGTAATCTTTGCATAATTTAAGAGCCAAAGTCATGGCTGCTTTTAACATATCTCAAAATTCCATATCTCAAAGGGATTCCTTCATAATTGGTGCCCTTCATTATTCATCAAGCTTCTTCATTATCAATTGACAAACTTGTCATGTGTGCAACTTATGGTTCATCAAGTTTCAAAGAAGAAAGAAAGTGATCAAGACATATAGTATTGATTATGTTGTTTACCTTATGTGCACCATGAGGAACAAAAACCGGATACAGATTTTTGAAGGGTGAAATGTATTGAGTTGTTAAGAATATGGTTGTTTTGCTCACAAAACATTGTAGCATCCAAACGAAGCTTAAAACTACTATAAAAATTAAGCGCAAAATGAAGGCTGGAAAGAAATTATAGAGAAAATGCAGTACGTAGCAACACTTTTGCGGACCTTGAATGTCATTTGACATGGAAAGCATCATTTTTCCATCAAAATAAAGGGACTACATCATTTCAAAATGTCCATTTGTTGCATGAGTAATCGGTGAATAAGGATGTAATTCATTTTGATAAGATCCAAGTGTGAGTAAGAACAGATTGACAATAGCACCACCAATGAGAACAAAATACATCATACTCACTAACTATAACTCATTTATAAAACATGAGTTCATTCAGAGCATGGAGTTTGTAATATATTTTGATCATCTCGCTCTCTTTTTTCCATTTGCAAGAAAACAAAACAAAATGTAATGTCGACACGATTGATACGTTAATTTTCTATCGTTCCTCCATGATACATAAACCGGTCGGCCGTCGGCAGCCTCAAGGAAATCATAATAAAATAAAACAAAAACCAAAAATTTAATTCAATTTATTTTGTAATCGGTTAAACGATACATGGAAATTCAATACATCCCAAGATTTCACGAAAGAGGTTGAAACCGTAAAATTTTCCTACGTACAAAACAACCGAAAACAAGGGGTTGTGATATAAGGAACAAAAATTTTTTCTCCGCTCCTCAAAGTAAAGAAAAGATATTTGATTATTGAGAGGAAAAATCATAGTGCGAAAAATCTTGATGATAATCTCTACCGAACAATCAGCCATGATTATGTTGTCACGATGCGATGTATTTTAGTGACGATCAAAGATGAAGAAGGAGTTGTTTGTTGTTTTGCTCAAAAGACGGAGGCGCAGATAAATGGATGAAGAATAGAGAACTACTGCTTATAAAGGTTTACAAATCTAGTTTAGGGTTCACTCGTTGATCTAAACGGCTGTAACGTATATATTACTTAATACATTGTGATGGATTAGACTACCGTGATATGTGCCGCTTTTTTTTATAGAAGTCATTCCGAGATATTCGAGAAAACAATTGATTGTCGTAATTGGTTGATTTCCGTGGGCGATTAGGTTTTGATTGGTGAAGAGCTTCCACTAAATTCGTGAGTGGATCTGCAAGAGTTTTTTTCCTCCGTTCTTTGTTTGTTTGTTTATGGGCTTTGGTTGGGCTTTTTCACTAGCAGGATTGGTTGGTTTGCTACTAGTTGCTTTTAGTATCAAACCAGAGGAAATTTCCCGATTTGACTCCCAATCCGATTCATTAGAGTTGAACGGGTTCAGAGGCTTGTGTGTTGCACTTGGTTGGTGCAGGCCATGGAACCAGATCTCTTAATTTGTTCTTCTTGTATGACCTTTTCAGTATTTACTTCCTTACTCGTTTGTTGACCTCATAAATTCTGTACTTATCATGTTGTTCCCTTTCTTGATCGCACTTCTTGTTTGTGTGGTCTAGACATCTACATTTCTTGCAGAGCTTGAGGTTGATTCAAACCACCAGGATTTGAATAGATTTTGGAAAAACTTCACATCCATATGGGAAAGACTAAAGAGTTTGAAACCTTTATTTCCACTAATAATTCGACATTTTTTTTTCAGCAGGAGCGCAAATATCGAATAAATAAGATTCATTTATGAAACTCTTAAAGTTGTATTTAATATGCATCCATATTTTTGTTTTGTAGAACTGCTCCTCATCTAAGTATTGTCGGTATTTAGGGCCTTGCATAGGACACTCTACAAACACCATTAAGTTTTCCATAAAAATCCATACTCCTCTCTCTTTTAGAAGATTAAAATCCTCTTGGTTATGAAATTCATAGAAGTTCCTCCTTGTTTGAAACATTGCAAAAATGTTGCGCATAGCCTTTCTTGTTCGAACAAAATGTTTTCACATATATCTCTCTTTAAGTGTAAGATCTCGCTTTCAAAAACAACACAGTCTTCAAGGGTATGTATTACAAAATAATATTGAAAAGATGCAAACTAATAATAATGTTTAGGGAAAAAATTAAAAAAAATTCTCTAACAATTGAAATGAAGGCTCTAAAGTCCGAATCGATCTTCATGCTATGTTCGGATAACCCAAAGTTACAACTAGTCGATCATTACCCAAATCGAGATATGAATTCACCCGAAATTTTTTCCAAACAAAAACCAATTACATACTTTGTCCCAAACCTATTTCCTAACTAGAAAAACAACACTGGGTTTTTGAGGTAGCCGGTCTGAAGCTGGTATCTAAATTACTTAAGCTTTTGGACTGGATAAAAATTGATAATTGAAAATGCCGGTGTGAAACTGGTGTCCAAATTATTTAAGCTTTGGTCTTATAGATACAAATTGATAATTGAAAATGCCTCAATCATGATTACCAACATATCAGATCTTCAAATTTCATCAGTTGCAGCCTGTGGAGTAGCCTCTATTGTGTCTCTCCATCCAAAAAGTAGCTGAAGATAAGGACCGACATCAGGTCATTCGAAATTGGAGATTACCAATTTATCTTTTTGGTTAATTTATCTCATATAACAAACTACTATTTTTATTTATTTTTTTGGCAAATTTTGCATTTTGAAAATGGAAGAATAATTAAGAGCAAAGAAATTGATAAACACAAACACACAATCATAAATTCTTAAGACAGAAAAGCATTACTTAAACAAAGGGTACCAACAAATTACCAAGATCCATGAACAACAAAATGAAACGAAAATTATCATCCACTCAAAATGCCTTAGATCTATTAACTAGAAGCGCATGGGTAAATCTGAAGCACGTGGGATAAACATATCCTCACCATCGTCATCACCCATGTCATCGTCACAATCATCATCTAAACCTAGGTTTAGCGCAGGCAGATTAGCCTGAAGATGAGGAGGTACTCGAGAAGCAAATACAATCGAAAGAGGATCGAATTGGTAAACACATACAGCAGTTGCATTATTCATAACAAGATCACCTTCACTGTATAATACTAGTTCAGCTATAGCCTTCAACTGCAAAACTGGACTCTGAAAGTCAAGATAATGGTATACTGCAAATGTATCGTGAGGGTGGTTTGGTTCGTGGTTAAAAACCACCTCCACAGAACTCCAATCGAAAAACTTCATTGGGTGGGGGCATTGGATGTAAGGGGACCCAATGGATTCGCTAGTAGAAATGGTACATCCATTTATTTTTGTTCTTCTTTTTCTTCTTCTTCTTTCTGTGGTTTTTCAATGTGTAGGAGGAAAAGAAAAGAAGGAGTGGCTGCTGTTTGCGTTCATGGGTTAAATTCAAAGAGAGTCTCCTAATTAAAAAAAATAAATAAATCAGATTGGAAGACAACATACCTCTAGGTGGTTCAGGAGTATTCACACATCGCCAGGTTTTGCAGAGTTGAAATGTAAGTTTTACATTAACCCCGTGGTTCATTTCCGCTTGATTAGATTTTAGTGAGCTAAATCAGAACGCTAACATATTAAAACCATGAGAGGAGAAATCATTGTGCTATCCATCTATTGATTGTGTGATCTCCACCAGGGTATGTGTAATGCTTCCCATACAAACCAAAAATCAAATTCCATTTGTAATCTAATTAGATCTCTGAGATTTTTTGTTTGTTCTCTTTCTGAAATCTGAAATGGAAATCTAGGGTTTTTTGTTCTTATATAGTCGAGCACAAAATTAAGGTTTACAAAAATGTCCTTTGAATCTCATCTTCCCATGGTCTTTTTTGACTTGGGCACAGAAGGAGTCTTGTCGGCCTCGGGGAGGTTTTTTCCATAGTTGGGCAAAGGATGGATGGACGACAATGTCTTTGGGTTACCCAAAATCTCCAGGTCATGCAAAGTTCAGGTTGTCCCATGACATCTAGAATTATGAAATCTGAAAATTGTAATTAAAAATAAAGATATTTAAAAAAAATAGGTACCTAATCAGAAAATTCCAACTCCTTTAAAATTGGCAAATTAAGCTCACAAAAATTTTAGGGTTCGGTATGAAGCAATTTAGTCCCTAACTAAATCCTCAGTTTTGTTTTCTTATACCGTGCTTGGACATTGATGTTTCAGCAACATGCTGCACTCACAATCCCGGTCCTGTTTGTGCAACATTGCTGGCCGTGGTACTGTTAACTATCATACAAGTTGGGTCGAGGCCGATTTCAATAGAAGCAAGAAGATCAAAAAGAACCGAATGATGATGAATTAAATATGGAACAAACATTTGAACCAAATTAAAAACAAAAGACCAAATCTTGAGTTTTGATAATCAACTGCAGTCATTTTGAATTAAAAACAAGAGCCTAGACTTTACGTTAACATTACATGCGTGTTGTATTTGGTGCGTAAGATATCTGAGAACAAGATATAATTTCATTTGCATTATCAAATTTTCGTCACTGCAAGAGGAATTACTACGAGTAGTGGTTTACTAATGATCGACTTCATAATAACGGCTCTTAACACAGTGGTGCAGAGAAACCATGGTCCCGTCAAGATTTGTTCAAGGTTATTTTTGTAATCAGACAAAGCTCCTTGTATAAAATCTACCAAACCCTAACAATTTCGTAAAATCTTTACACAGAGAGTGAGAGTAGAAAGAGAGACTACCAGCGAGAGTGAGTGAGGCTGCGTTGAGTGCAAAACTAGTTACCTGATTAACTAGATGGGTGTTTATGATCGGAGTTTTAGTTTCATTTGGGAACCCTTACACATACCGTGGTGGAGATCAAATAGAAGAGGGATCTCACAATCTTTGAAATTCTAAGTCATAATGACTTCTCCTCTCAAAACTAAGTTGTGCCATGTCTCACAAACTTCATATGGGGACTAATACCCTGAGTTGGGCAGTTTTATCAAGTAAGATCCGTAAATTCATTGTTAGAGTAATGACTTCTCCTCTCAACTCTAAGTTGTCAGTCGATTTGTTAGAGTAAGATCATCTGTAAAATCACTGTGTTTAATGTTTTCATTTTCCCATAATTTAATAGACAAAACTGTTGGCTGCTTTCCATGATTTATTAGTCAGAAATTGGTGCACTTCATTATTCATCAAACTTTTTCATTATTGATTACCAATGCAACCATGGTGTTCATAATGATTCAATAAATAAAAGCTTTATTATTATATGTTTACGGCCAAATATCTTGCAGGAATCATTTTAAGAAAATGCTACACGTCGAGCGAAAGTAGATTTACTTGAGCACAATGAGTGACCTTTAAGCCGTCATGTTTGTTAAATAGGGTGCATATTTGTTATCATAGGGAGCATATAAATGGTTGTTGAATCTTTGGATTTTAGTGTGCATGTTTTTTTTTTTTTTTTTTTGTTTTGATACAATCAGCTGATTTTAGTGTGCATGTTCACTATACTGTTATGCGGAGTGCGTGATAATAAGAGGCAACACCTTAGATGCAAAAGTCATGCACCTCAAATTATAATCTGACATGATTCTTGAACTATATTATACTCCTTAAAAATCTCTAGAGAGATCAAGGCGAAGAAATGTAAGCCTAATCTTTCGATGACATTTACAATCTGGATCAAGGCAAGTCACATAATTGTTCTATGGGCATGTAATGTGGAGCCGAAATTGATTTATGTAATCCTTTATTAATAAGCCATGCCACGGGCAATACCTAACTGCTCGGTGAATAAGGATGTAATCCATTAAAACCTCCCCATGTATGACACACAATTTGGGGAAGAAAAGAAGCTTTACCGTATCCGAGAACTTTTCTCGTCAAGTGAATATCCTTCCTCCAATTAAGTTATCAATTGTGGGATGTTCTTTTCATTCAAGAAAATATCTATATTGTCTTATGTAATTGTTTTCTGTAATGAGAATGATTTTCTTATCTTAATCTAATTTGAATTATTAGTTAGAACTCTGTACTTGTTATTACAAGGATTTGGCTCCATGGATTATTTCAAATCAATTTCCTAAGCGAAATTGCAGCCGAGATTATCCCCTTACATTGCTTGCATCTCTTAATTTTTAGTACTTACCAGACATGAAAATTAATATTCGCCCGCCTCCTGAAGTATGGTACCAAGTGACGTTAACCTAATAGTACTTGACTGCACAATGTAATCTTTGCATGAGCCAAAGCTGTTGGCTGCTTTTAACATATCTCAAAATTCCATATCTGAAAGGGATTCCTTCATAATTGGTGCCCTTCATTATTCATCAAGCTTCTTCATTATCAATTGACAAACTTGCTGTGTGCAACTTATTGTTCATCAAGTTTCAGTAAGAAAGAAAGTGATCAAGACATATAGTGTTGATTATGTTGTTTACCGTATGTGCACCATGAGGAACAAAAACCGAATACAGATTTTTGAAGGGTGAAATGTATTGAGTTGTTAAGAATATGGTTGTTTTGCTCACAAAACATTGTAGCATCCAAACGAAGCTTAAAACTACTATAAAAATTAAGCGCAAAATGAAGGCTGGAAAGAAATTATAGAGAAAATGCAGTACGTAGCAACACTTTTGCGGACCTTGAATGTCATTTGACATGGAAAACATCATTTTTCCATCAAAATAAAGGGACTACATCATTTCAAAATGTCCATTTGTTGCATGAGTAATCGGTGAATAAGGATGTAATTCATTTTGATAAGATCCAAGTGTGAGTAAGAACAGATTGAGAATATCACCACCAATGAGAACAAAATACATCATACTCACTAACTATAACTCATTTATAAAACATGAGTTCATTCAGGAGCATGGAGTTTGTAATATATTTTGATCATCTGCTCTCTTTTTTTCCATTTGCAAGAAAACAAAACAAAATGTAATGCTGATTACTGATTGATACGTTAATTTTCTATCGTTCCTCCATGATACATAAACCAGTCCGGGCCGTCTGGCAGCCTCAAGGAAATCATAATAAAATAAAACAAAAACCAAAAATTTAATTCAATTTATTTTGGTAACTGGTTAAACTGATACATGGAAATTCAATACATCCCAAGATTTCACGAAAGAGGTTGAAACCAGAAAATTTTCCCACAGACAAAACAACTGAAAACAAGGGGTTGTGATATAAGGAACAAAAATTTTTTTCTCCGCTTCCGGCAGTAAAGAAAAGATATTTCAGATTATTGAGAGGAAAAATCATAGTGCGAAAAATCTTGATGATAATCTCTACTGAACAATCAACCATGATTATGTTGCTGCTGATGCGATGTATTTTAGTGACGATCAAAGATGAAGAAGGAGTTGCTGTTGTTTGCGTTCAAAAGACGGAGGCGCAGATAAATGGATGAAGAATAGAGAACTACTGCTTATAAAGGTTTACAAATCTAGTTTAGGGTTCACTCGTTGATCTAAACGGCTGTAACGTATATATTACTTAATACATTGTGATGGATTAGACGGCTGTGATATGTGCCGTTTTTTTTATAGAAGTCATTCCGAGATATTCGAGAAAACAATTGATTGTCGTAATTGGTTGATTTCCGTGGGCAGTTAGGTTTTGATTGGTGAAGAGCTTCCACTAAATTCAGTAGTGGATCTGTAAGAGTTTTTTTCCCTCCGTTCTTTGTTTGTTTGTTTATGGGCTTTGGTTGGGCTTTTTCACTAGCAGGATTGGTTGGTTTGCTACTAGTTGCTTTTAGTATCAAACCAGAGGAAATTTCCCGATTTGACTCCCAATCCGATTCATTAGAGTTGAACGGGTTCAGAGGCTTGTGTGTTGCACTTGGTTGGTGCAGGCCATGGAACCAGATCTCTTAATTTGTTCTTCTTGTATGACCTTTTCAGTATTTACTTCCTTACTCGTTTGTTGACCTCATAAATTCTGTACTTATCATGTTGTTCCCTTTCTTGATCGCACTTCTTGTTTGTGTGGTCTAGACATCTACATTTCTTGCAGAGCTTGAGGTTGATTCAAGCCACTAGGATTTGAATAGATTTTGGAAAAATTCACATCCATATGGTAGAGACTAAAGAGTTTGAAACCTTTATTTCCACTAATAATTCGACATTTTTTTCAGCAGGAGCGCAAATATGGAATAAATAAGATTCATTTATGAAACTCTTAAAGTTGTATTTAATATGCATCCATATTTTTGTTTTGTAGAACTGCTCCTCATCTAAGTATTGTCAGTATTTAGGGCCTTGCATAGGACACTCTACAAACACCATTGAGTTTTCCTTACAAATCAAAGTTCCTCTCTGTTTTAGAAGATTAAAATCCTCTTGGTTTCTTAGATGAAATTCATAGAAGTTCCTCCTTGTTTGAAACATTGCAAAAATGCTGCGCAAAGCCTTTACTGCTTGGAACAAAATGTTTTCACATATATCTCTTTAAGTGTAAGATCTGCTTTCAAAAACAACACAGTCTTCAAGGGTATGTATTACAGAATAATATTGAAAAGATGCAAACTAATAATAATGTTTAGGGAAAAATTAAAAAAATTCTCTAACAATTGAAATGAAGGCTCGAACCGATCTTCATGCTATGTTCGGGATAACCCAAAGTTACAACTAGTCGATCATTACCCAAATCAGATATGAATTCACCCCGAAATTTTTCCAAACAAAAACCAATTACATACTTTGTCCCAAACCTATTTCCTAACTAGAAAAACAACACTGGGTTTTTGAGGTAGCCGGTCTGAAGCTGGTATCTAAATTACTTAAGCTTTTGGACTGGATAAAAATTGATAATTGAAAATGCCGGTGTGAAACTGGTGTCCAAATTATTTAAGCTTTTGTCTTATAGATACAAATTGATAATTGAAAATGCCTCAATCATGATTATCAACATATCAGATCTTCAAAGTTCATCAGTTGTAGCCTGTGGAGTAGCCTCTATTGTGTCTCTCCATCCAAAAAGTAGCTGAAGATAAGGACCGACATCAGGTCATTCGAAATTGGAGATTACCAATTTATCTTTTTGGTTAATTTATCTCATATAACAAACTACTATTTTATTTTATTTTTGGCAAATTTTGCATTTTGAAAATGAAAGAATAATTAAGAGCAAAGAAATTGATAAACACAAACACACAATCATAAATTCTTAAGACAGAAAAGCATTACTTAAACAAAGGGTACCAACAAATTACAAAGTTCCATGAACAAGAAAATGAAACGAAAATTATCATCCACTCAAAATGCCTTAGATCTATAAACTAGAAGCGCATGGGTAAATCTGGAGTACGTGGGCTAAACATATCCTCACCATCGTCATCACCCATGTCATCGTCACCATCATCATCTAAACCTAGGTTTAGCGCAGGCAGATTAGCCTGAAGATGAGGAGGTACTCGAGAAGCAAATACAATCGAAAGAGGATCGAATTGGTAAACACATACAGCAGTTGCATTATTCATAACAAGACCACCTTCTTTGTATAATACTAGTTCATTTATAGGAATATCGCGTGATCTCAATTATAGCCTTCAATCGCAAAACCGGACTCAAAGTCAAGATAATGGTATCCGCAAATGTATCGTGAGGGTGGTTTGGTTCGTGGTTAAAACCACCTCCACGTAACTCCTCATTGGGTGGGGGCATTGGATGTGTAAGGGGACCCAATGGATTCGCTTAGTAGAAATGGTACATCCATTTCTTCTTCTTCTTCTTCTTCTTCTTCTTCTTTTCGTGGTTTTTCAATGTGTAGGTGGTTTTTCCGTGGTTTTTAAATTCAAAGTGGTTTTTCAATAAATAAATCAGTATTGGAAGACAACATACCTCTAGGTGGTTCAGAGTATTCACACATCAGCGAGGTTTTGTTGAGATGAAACAGAAGTTTTACATTAACCCCGTGGCTCATTTCCCGCTTGATTAGATTTTAGTGAGCTAAATCGGAAGGCTAACATATTAAAACCATGAGAGGAGAAATCATTGTGCTATCCATCTATTGATTGTGTGATCTCCACTGTATTGTAGTGCTTCCTATAGAAACCCAAAATCAAATTCCATTTGTAATCTAATCGGATCTCCGAGATTTTTGTTTGTTGTTCGGCTCGCCTACTCAATTTTTCTCTTTCGAAATCAAATGGAAATCTAGGGTTTTTTGTTCTTATATAGTCGAGCACAAAATTAAGGTTTACAAAAATGTCCTTTGAATCTCACCTTCCCATGGTTTTTTTGACTTGGGCCTTGTAGGCTTGGGCACACAAGGAGTCTTGTCGGCTTCGGGGAGGTTTTTTCCATAGTTTGGGCGAAGGATGGATGGACGGCAATGTCTTTGGGTTACCCAAAATCTCCAGTGTCATGCAAAGTTCAAAGTTGTCGCATGACATCTAGAATTATGAAATCTGAAAATGGAAGTTAAAAATAATAAATATATTTAAAAAAAAAATAGGTACCTAATCAGAAAATTCCAACTCCTTTAAAATTGGCAAATTAAGCTCACAAAAATTTTAGGGTTGGTATGAAGCAATTTAGTCCCTAACTAAACCCTCAGTTTTTGTTTTCTTATACCGCGCTTGGACATTGATGTTTCACCAACATGCCGCACTCACAATCCCGGTCCGTTTGTGCAACATTGCTGGCCGTGGTACCGTTAACTATCATACAAGTTGGGTCGAGGCCGATTTCATTAGAAGCAAGAAGATCCAAAAAGAACCGAATGATGATGAATTAATTATGGAACAAACATTTGAACCAAATTAAAAACAAAAGTCCAAATCTTGAGTTTTGATAATCAACTGCAGTCATTTTCCATTGGGAGACTCAAACCAAGAGCCTAGACTTTACGTTAACATTACATGCGTGTTGTATTTGGTGCGTAAGATATCCGAAAACAAGATATAATTTCATTTGCATTATCAAATTTTCGTCATTACCCAAGAGGAATTACTAATGATCGACTTCATAATAAATCGGCTCTTAACACAGGTCAGCAAAGAAACCATTGTCCCGTCAAGATTAGTTCAAGGTTATTTTTGTAATCGACAAAGCTCCTTGTATAAAATCTACCAAACCCTAACAATTTCGTAAAATCTTTACACAGAGAGTGAGAGTAGAAAGAGAGACTACTAGACTTTTGCTAGAAAGAGAGACTACTAGTTATGATCGGAGTTTAGTTTCATTTGGGAACCCTTACACATACGGTGGTGGAGATCAAATAGAAGAGGGGATCTCACAATCTTTGAAATTCTAAGTCATAATGACTTCTCCTCTCAAAACTAAGTTGTGTCATGTCTCACAAACTTCATATTGGGACTAGTACGAGTTGGGCGAGTTTTATCAAGTAAGATCCTAAATTCGGTGTGTTTGCTATTTTCATTATCTTTGCCCACAAGATTGACATTCTTCATCTTTTGGTTTTTCTATGCGGGGATAGAGTCAAATATCCAACGGACTGATGTCGGTCCATATCTTGACTATTTGGGATGGAGAGACACATTAGAAGGCTACAAGCCTACAATAGCTCAAATGGTACATCTACATAAAATTGAAGATCTCGATATGTTGGTCACCGTAGAAGAATGTTCCAAGTATCATTTCAAGATCTCGATATAACTCCCATTGTTAAGACTCCGTTTTGGTCGAAGTAGGATTTCCTAGAGAAGGCGGTGCTATCAAAGAGAAGCGGTGCTATCATAGATTCTGGATCTTGAATGTCCACGCTGCATAAAGATCGTTTTGATAGAGTTGCGAGATTTGGTGAAGGCACATTTTAACGGACACGGGAATTGAATAAATTGGTTCACAAGGTAGTTTTGATGTTTGTTTTCGTCTACTGGAATATTTGATGCTAGTAACCTTATTACACTACATTTTCAGCAAGGCTATTATTCAAGATTAAAGCTAATTTCATGATGCTATCTTTTGAAATTGTTTGTTATGACTAGTGGGCCGACTTTATTTTAGGAGCATATCAACAAGCTAATAAGCGTATTTTGAATAATCTTCATGATCCCTCACTCTCGTTTACTACATAGTATTGCGAATGAGATTCATAGATGGATAATACCATGTAATTTATCCAAGAATAAAATCATTTTGTCGGGAATTTATTTTATTTATAATTTAATCTCCCAAAACTCGTACAAATATGTTTGTTTTAGATTCTTTTATAATACAACAGTCACATGAGCTAATTTAGTTAATTTTAGACATGGAAGCGAATATAAGTCGGGCTTATGTAATATGAAACCTCCGTTAGCTAATGATGTATGCAGCTTGTATTCTTATAATTCAACCTTTAGTGACGGTCGGTGAACTGTCACATAGAACCATGGCCTTGATGTATGTGGCTCTAAAGTTTATAACTGCCTCATGTTTGCCGAGAAATTGGGAAGTGAGTGTGGTCACAATTCATAAACCCAATTGGGAAAATGCTTAGATGCATTCTTATTAAGGTCTAAATTCCAAGATACCGAGTTGTTTCAGAGAATGGGAAGTAATTGATTTTCTTTGTATGTATCTTCAGGTTCTACATTTTGATCATTTGCTCCCTATTTTTTTCTATAATAAAACAAAATGTAATGCTGATTACCGATTAATTTAAGATTACATCAAGTAAAAAATGGAACACCGTATACTCAATTTTCTAAGCAAAATCGTATCCGAAAATCTCTATATTTACATTGCTTCCAGTTCTTAATTTAAGATTACCAAACATGATTGAGCCAATTTTGGGTCCTGAATAATGCCCCTAGGTTACATTACTCAAAATATAAAACTGCGCTTCACTTCAGGTGGCGATGTAAACTTTGCACAATTTATGAGCTTTTAGCATGAGGATTTCTCTGTTCTCTTGCTAAAAGAGGCAGTTGTGCAGAAAATCCACTAATCCCCCAAAACCGTCGAAAACCACAGGTTCCTAACCAAGGATACTATATGGATTTAAAAATAAAATGACATTGGAATGACTCCGGATCAGTTCTATCTAAAAACTATGATGTTGAGGCGAGAAAATCCACGTTCTATCTTTGAAACACCTTTCGAAGGAATTGGTCCGATTGGGTAAACGGTTTTAGAATTATTAGGAAGGAGATGAAGGTTAATGCCTTACATCCATTTCATACTTAGGTTAAACCCCTTTCAAACAGTACTTTTCTTGATGGATCTAATTCTAGATACATTTCTCGTCTTTTTGGACTAGGTTAAACACTTTCTAATGCTTTCATTTCGAATTCGCACCGCTTACACTCTTTAACCCTGGCTGGGTCTTTTAATGCTTTTAGAATATGGAAGTGTGGTCATAATTCATTAACTCAATTTATACGTGGACAAGGGTGTCCAAATGTCTAGGTGCATTCTAAGATATATAAATTTAAACCAATATGTTGTTTCCTTTGGTGCATTTTGCGGCTTCAATTTTGTGACCTTACAAATGGATACGCAACACTTCCAAGCTTCCGGCGTCTTGGTAAATATTATAGACTATTTTCACTTGCTTTGCAAAAACATAGGAAAAACTTTACTTATAAAATTATAGTAATTAAGAGGTTGTTTTGTTTTTCTTAGTTGTCTCCATTCCAAATCATGTGTTGAGATTAGTAAAGGTCAAATAACTGGGGCAACTTGAGTCAAATATCAATTAAGACTAGTTAGGTCATTTTAGTAAATCTCACATTTCCTTGTATAAATCTAGGAAACCTCGCATTTTCCTAAAATCTTTACAAAGAGAGCGATACTACCAAAGTGAGGCGGCGTTGGGTGAAAAACCTCTAAACGGGAGATCTTCTAAAGAGAGTTTGACGTTACCGGTAATCGGATGAGTGGTTATGATCGGAGATCGAATCGAAGAGGGATCTCACAGATCTTCCAAATGATTGTCATAATGACTTCTCCTCTCAACACTAAGTTAGTTGATTTGTTATAGTAAGATCTCAAAAATCATTGTGTTTAATGTTTTCATTTCCTTAGCCCACAATTAATATTCACATTCGGTTTGGTTTTTCTCTCGGGGGACTTGATGGCTCCAACAAGACCGATCTTTGTCATTTTCTTCCGGTACTACTTCGACAGAACGGAGGCTACCGCAAATGCTATAATTGCTAAAATGGTAGATCTAAAAAAAAATTTGAAGATCAGTTATGAATGTTGTATATTTACGCAGTTATCTCACCATTATTTTGCCGTTGAATTGCTCATTTTTTTGTTGTTGGTTTGCTATATTCTTGTCGATTCTGAGTTGTCTTTCCCATGGTTCACTAAAATGCGTTGAAGGTTTGTTAAACTTTTGCTTGATTGATCTCTCTAAAGGCATATATCCTTTTTACAAACCAATGGCTCCATCACGGCAAAGTAGCTACCTTGTCAAACGAATATGTCTTTTCATTCATGAAAACAACTCATGTTTTATGTAATTGCTTTCGTAATTGGGGATTATTTCAAATCAATTTCTCACTTTGTAATTTGGATTACTTGTTTGAATTCCTACTTGTTACTACAAGGATTCAGCTCCATGGATTATTTCAAATCAATTTCCTAAGAAAAATTGCGTAGAGATTATCCACTTACATTAGTTCTGGGACATGAAAATCAAGATTCGCCTCCCGAAGTATGCTACCAAGTTACATTAACCTAATAGTACTTTATTTCCCTTCAGCAAGCAATTTAATCTTTCCATAATTTATTAGTCAAAACTCTTGGCTGCTTTACATGATTTATTAGTCAGAATTTGGTGCATTTCATTATTCATCAAACTTTTTCATTATTGATTACCATTGCAACCATGGTGTTCATAATTCAATAAATAAAAACTTTATTATTATATGTTTACGGCCAAATATCTAGCAGGAATCTTTTTAAGAAAATGCTAAACGTCGAGCCAAAGTAGATTTACTTGAGCACAATGAGTAACCTTTAAGCCGTCATGTTTGTTAAATAGGGTGCATATTTGTTATCATAGGAGCATATAAATGGTTGTTGAATCTTTGGATTTTAGTGTGCATGTTCACTATCTTGTTATGCGGAGTGCGTGATAATAAGAGGCAACACCTTAGATGCAAGAGTCATGCACCTCAAATTATAATCGACATGATTCTTGAAATAGATTATACTCCTTAAAAATCTCTAGAGATCAAGGCGAAGAAATGTAAACCTAATCTTTCGATGACATTTACAATGCGGATCAAGGCAAGTCACGAATTGTTCTATGGGAATGTAATGTGGAGCCGAAATTGATTTATGTAATCCTTCATTAATAAGCCATGCAACGGGCAATACCTAATCGCTCGGTGAAGAAGGATGTAATCCATTAAAACCCTCCCCATGAATGACACACAATTTCGGGGAAGAAAAGAAGCTTTACCGTATCTCGAGAACTTTTGTCAAGTGAATATCTTTTTTTAGAAAAAGGCAAGATAAGATATGAATTGTGATTGTTTTCCGTAATGAGAATGATTTTCTTATCTTAATCTAATTTGAATTATTAGTTAGAACTCAGATACTTGTTAAGTGAATATCCTTCCTCCAATTAAGTTATGAATTGTGAGATGTTCTTTTCATTCAAGAAAATATCTATATTGTCTTATGTAATTGTTTTCTGTAATGAGAATGATTTTCTTACAAGGATTTGGCTCCATGGATTATTTCAAATCAATTTCCCAAGCAAAATTGCAGCCGAGATTATCCCCTTACATTGCTTGCATCTCTTAATTTTTAGTACTTACCAGACATGAAAATTAATATTCGCCCGCCTCCTGAAGTATGGTACCAAGTGACGTTAACCTAATAGTACTTGATGCGCACAATGTAATCTTTGCATAATTTAAGAGCCAAAGCTGTTGGCTGCTTTTAACATATCTCAAAATTCCATATCTGAAAGGGATTCCTTCATAATTGGTGCCCTTCATTATTCATCAAGCTTCTTCATTATCAATTGACAAACTTCTTTGTGTGCAACTTATGGTTCATCAAGTTTGTAATAAGAAAGAAAGTGATCAAGACATATAGTATTGATTATGTTGTTTACCTTATGTGCACCATGAGGAACAAAAACCGGATACTGATTTTGAAGGGTGAAATGTATTGAGTTGTTAAGAATATGGTTGTTTTGCTCACAAAACATTGTAGCATCCAAACGAAGCTTAAAACTACTATAAAAATTAAGCGCAAAATGAAATTTGGAAAGAAATTATAGAGAAAATGCGAGATTTAGCAACACTTTTGCGGACCTTGAATGTCATTTGACATGGAAAGCATCATTTTTCCATCAAAATAAAGGGACTACATCATTTCAAAATGTCCATTTGTTGCATGAGTAATCGGTGAATAAGGATGTAATTCATTTTGATAAGATCCAAGTGTGAGTAAGAACAGATTGAGAATAGCACCACCAATGAGAACAAAATACATCATACTCACTAACTATAACTCATTTATAAAACATGAGTTCATTCAGGAGCATGGAGTTTGTAATATATTTTGATCATCTGCTCTTTTTTTTCCATTTGCAAGAAAACAAAACAAAATGTAATGCGATTCTTGATTGATACGTTAATTTTCTATCGTTCCTCCATGATACATAAACCAGTCCGGGCCGTCTGGCAGCCTCAAGGAAATCATAATAAAATAAAACAAAAACCAAAAATTTAATTCAATTTATTTTGGTAACTGGTTAAACTGATACATGGAAATTCAATACATCCCAAGATTTCACGAAAGAGGTTGAAACCAGAAAATTTTCCCACAGACAAAACAACTGAAAACAAGGGGTTGTGATATAAGGAACAAAAATTTTTTTTCTCCGCTTCCTAGCGAGTAAGAAAAGATATTTCAGATTATTGAGAGGAAAAATCATAGTGCGAAAAATCTTGATGATAATCTCTCTCGAACAATCACCATGATTATGTTGTCATTGATGCGATGTATTTTAGTGACGATCAAAGATGAAGAAGGAGTTGTTGTTGTTTGCGTTCAAAAGACGGGAGGCGAGATAAATGGATGAAGAATAGATAACTACCGCTTATAAAGGTTTACAAATCTAGTTTAGGGTTCACTCGTTGATCTAAACTACCGTAACGTATATATTACTTAATACATTGTGATGGATTAGACGGCTGTGATATGTGCCGTTTTTTTTATAGAAGTCATTCCGAGATATTCGAGAAAACAATTGATTGTCGTAATTGGTTGATTTCCGTGGGCAGTTAGGTTTTGATTGGTGAAGAGCTTCCACTAAATTCAGTAGTGGATCTGTAAGAGTTTTTTTCCCTCCGTTCTTTGTTTGTTTGTTTATGGGCTTTGGTTGGGCTTTTTCACTAGCAGGATTGGTTGGTTTGCTACTAGTTGCTTTTAGTATCAAACCAGAGGAAATTTCCCGATTTGACTCCCAATCCGATTCATTAGAGTTGAACGGGTTGAGGCTTGTGTGTTGCACTTGGTTGGTGCGAGGCCATGGAACCGAGATCTCTTAATTTGTTCTTCTTGTATGACCTTTTCAAGTATTTACTTCCTTACTCGTTTGTTGACCTCATAAATTCCGTACTTATCATGTTGTTCCCTTTCTTGATCGCACTTCTTGTTTGTGTGGTCTAGACATCTACATTTCTTGCAGAGCTTGAGGTTGATTCAAGCCACTAGGATTTGAATAGATTTTGGAAAAATTCACATCCATATGGTAGAGACTAAAGAGTTTGAAACCTTTATTTCCACTAAGAATTCGACATTTTTTTCAGCAGGAGCGCAAATATGGAATAAATAAGATTCATTTATGAAACTCTTAAAGTTGTATTTAATATGCATCCATATTTTTGTTTTGTAGAACTGCTCCTCATCTAAGTATTGTCAGTATTTAGGGCCTTGCATAGGACACTCTACAAACACCATTGAGTTTTCCTTACAAATCAAAGTTCCTCTCTGTTTTAGAAGATTAAAATCCTCTTGGTTTCTTAGATGAAATTCATAGAAGTTCCTCCTTGTTTGAAACATTGCAAAAATGCTGCGCAAAGCCTTTACTGCTTGGAACAAAATGTTTTCACATATATCTCTCTTTAAGTGTAAGATCTGCTTTCAAAAACAACACAGTCTTCAAGGGTATGTATTACAGAATAATATTGAAAAGATGCAAACTAATAATAATGTTTAGGAAAAAATTAAAAAAATTCTCTAACAATTGAAATGAAGGCTCTAAACGAATCCGATCTTCATGCTATGTTCGAGATAACCCAAAGTTACAACTAGTCGATCATTACCCAAATCGAGATATGAATTCACCCCGAAATTTTTTCCAAACAAAAACCAATTACATACTTTGTCCCAAACCTATTTCCTAACTAGAAAAACAACTTTGGGTTTTGAGGTAGGCGGGTCAAGTCGTATCTAAATTACTTAAGCTTTTGATTTGGATAAAAATTGATAATTGAAAATGCCGGTGTGAAACTGGTGTCCAAATTATTTAAGCTTTTGTCTTATAGATACAAATTGATAATTGAAAATGCCTCAATCATGATTATCAACATATCAGATCTTCAAAGTTCATCAGTTGTAGCCTGTGGAGTAGCCTCTATTGTGTCTCTCCATCCAAAAAGTAGCTGAAGATAAGGACCGACATCAGGTCATTCGAAATTGGAGATTACCAATTTATCTTTTTGGTTAATTTATCTCATATAACAAACTACTATTTTATTTTATTTTTTGGCAAATTTTGCATTTTGAAAATGAAAGAATAATTAAGAGCAAAGAAATTGATAAACACAAACACACAATCATAAATTCTTAAGACAGAAAAGCATTACTTAAACAAAGGGTACCAACAAATTACAAAGTTCCATGAACAAGAAAATGAAACGAAAATTATCATCCACTCAAAATGCCTTAGATCTATAAACTAGAAGCGCATGGGTAAATCTGGAGTACGTGGGCTAAACATATCCTCACCATCGTCATCACCCATGTCATCATCACCATCATCATCTAAACCTAGGTTTAGCGCAGGCAGATTAGCCTGAAGATGAGGAGGTACTCGAGAAGCAAATACAATCGAAAGAGGATCGAATTGGTAAACACATACAGCAGTTGCATTATTCATAACAAGACCACCTTCACTGTATAATACTAGTTCAGCTATAGGAATATCGCGTGATCTCCAATTGCAGCCTTCAAGCGCAAAAGTTTGGACTACGAAAGTCAAGATAATGGTATACGCAAATGTATCGTGAGGGTGGTTTGGTTCGTGGTTAAAAACCACCTCCACAGAACTCCTCATTGGGTGGGGGCATTGGATGTGTAAGGGGACCCAATGGATCTGCTAGTAGAAATGGTACATCCATTTCTTCTTCTTCTTCTTCTTCTTCTTCTTCTTTCTGTGGTTTTTCAATGTGTAGGTGGTTTTTCTGTGGTTTTTCTGTGGTTTTTCAATAAATAAATCTGTATTGGAAGACAACATACCTCTAGGTGGTTCAGGAGTATTCACACATCAGCAGGTTTTGTTGAGATGAAACAGAAGTTTTACATTAACCCTGTGGCTCATTTCCCGCTTGATTAGATTTTAGTGAGCTAAAACAGAAGGCTAACATATTAAAACCATGAGAGGAGAAATCATTGTGCTATCCATCTATTGATTGTGTGATCTCCACCAGGTATTGTAGTGCTTCCTATAGAAACCCAAAATCAAATTCCATTTGTAATCTAATCGGATCTCGAGATTTTTGTTTGTTCAACAGCGGCTCGCCTACTCAATTTTTTCTCTTTACGAAATCAAATGGAAATCTAGGGTTTTTTGTTCTTATATAGTCGAGCACAAAATTAAGGTTTACAAAAATGTCCTTTGAATCTCACCTTCCCATGGTTTTTTTTGACTTGGGCCTTGTAGGCTTGGGCACACAAGGAGTCTTGTCGGCTTCGAGGAGGTTTTTTCCATAGTTTGGGCGAAGGATGGATGGACGGCAATGTCTTTGGGTTACCCAAAATCTCAGTGTCATGCAAAGTTCGGGTTGTCGCATGACATCTAGAATTATGAAATCGAAAATGGAAGTTAAAAATAATAAATATATTTAAAAAAAAAAATAGGTACCTAATCAGAAAATTCCAACTCCTTTAAAATTGGCAAATTAAGCTCACAAAAATTTTAGGGTTCGGTATGAAGCAATTTAGTCCCTAACTAAACCCTCAGTTTTGTTTTCTTATACCGCGCTTGGACATTGATGTTTCACCAACATGCCGCACTCACAATCCCGGGTCTGTTTGTGCAACATTGCTGGCCGTGGTACCGTTAACTATCATACAAGTTGGGTCGAGGCCGATTTCATTAGAAGCAAGAAGATCAAAAAGAACCGAATGATGATGAATTAATTATGGAACAAACATTTGAACCAAATTAAAAACAAAAGTCCAAATCTTGAGTTTTGATAATCAAGCTCATAGTCATTTTCCATTGGGAGACTCGAAACGAGAGAGCCTAGACTTTACGTTAACATTACATGCGTGTTGTATTTGGTGCGTAAGATATCCGAAAACAAGATATAATTTCATTTGCATTATCAAATTTTCGTCAACGCAAGAGGAATTACTAATGATCGAGACTTCATAATAAATCCGGCTCTTAACACGAGTGCATAGATCGAAACCATTGTCCCGTCGGGATTAGTTCAAGGTTATTTTTGTAATCGGACAAAGCTCCTTGTATAAAATCTACCAAACCCTAACAATTTCGTAAAATCTTTACAGAGAGAGTGAGAGTAGAAAGAGAGACTACTATTTGCTAGAAAGAGAGACTACTAGTTATGATCGGAGTTTTAGTTTCATTTGGGAACCCTTACACATACGGTGGTGGAGATCAAATAGAAGAGGGATCTCACAATCTTTGAAATTCTAAGTCATAATGACTTCTCCTCTCAAAACTAAGTTGTGTCATGTCTCACAAACTTCATATTGGGACTAGTACCACGAGTTGGGCGGTTTATCAAGTAAGATCCTAAATTCAGTGTGTTTGCTATTTTCATTATCTTTGCCCACAGTATTGACATTCTTCATCTTTTGGTTTTTCTATGCGGGGATAGAGTCAAATATCCAACGGACTCCGATGTCGGTCCATATCTTCAGCTATTTGGGATGGAGAGACACATTAGAAGGCTACAAGCCTACAATAGCTCAAATGGTACATCTACATAAAATTGAAGATGCGATATGTTGGTCACCGTAGAAGAATGTTCCGGTATCATTTCAAGATCGATATAACTCCCATTGTTAAGACTCCGTTTTGGTCGAAGTAGGATTTCCTAGAGAAGGCGGTGCTATCAAAGAGAAGGCAAGTGCTATCATAGATTCCCGGATCTTGAATGTCCATATTTGCATAAAGATCGTTTTGATAGAGTTGCGGATTTGGTGAAGGCACATTTTAACGGGCACGGAATTGAATAAATTGGTTCACAAGGTAGTTTTGATGTTTGTTTTCGTCTACACGGAATATTTGATGCTAGTAACCTTCTATTACACTACATTTTCAAAGAGGCTATTATTCAAGATTAAAGCTAATTTCATGATGCTATCTTTTGAAATTGTTTGTTATGACTAGTGGGCCAGCTTTATTTTAGGAGCATATCAACAAGCTAATAAGCGTATTTTGAATAATCTTCATGATCCCTCACTCTCGTTTACTACATAGTATTGCGAATGAGATTCATAGATGGATAATACCATGTAATTTATCCAAGAATAAAATCATTTTGTCGAGGAATTTATTTTATTTATAATTTAATCTCCCAAAACTCGTACAAATATGTTTGTTTTAGATTCTTTTATAATACAACAGTCACATGAGCTAATTTAGTTAATTTTAGACATGGAAGCGAATATAAGTCGGCTTGCGAGAATATGAAACCTCTGTTAGCTAATGATGTATGCGGCTTGTATTCTTATAATTCAACCTTTAGTGACAATCGGTGAACTGTCACATAGAACCATGGCCTTGATGTATGTGGCTCTAAAGTTTATAAGCGCCTCATGTTTGCCGAGAAATTGGGAAGTGAGTGTGGTCACAATTCATAAACCCAATTGGGAAAATGCTTAGATGCATTCTTATTAAGGTCTAAATTCCAAGATACTAGGAGTTGTTTCGGAGAATGGGAAGTAATTGATTTTCTTTGTATGTATCTTCGGGTTCTACATTTTGATCATTTGCTCCCTATTTTTTTCTATAATAAAACAAAATGTAATGCGATTACCGATTAATTTAAGATTACGCAAAGTAAAAAATGGAACACCGTATAATCAATTTTCTAAGCAAAATCGTAATCAGAAAATCTCTATATTTACATTGCTTCCAGTTCTTAATTTAAGATTACCAAACATGATTGAGCCAATTTTGGGTCCTGAATAATGCCCCTAGGTTACATTACTCAAAATATAAAATGCGCTTCACTTGGTGGCGATGTAAACTTTGCACAATTTATGAGCTTTTAGCATGAGGATTTCTCTGTTCTCTTGCTAAAAAGGAGTTGTGCGAGAAAATCCACTAATCCCCCAAAACCGTCGAAAACCACAGGTTCCTAACCAAGGATACTATATGGATTTAAAAATAAAATGACATTGGAATGACTCGGATCGGTTCTATCTAAAAACTATGATGTTGAGGCGGAAAATTGAGTTCTATCTTTGAAACACCTTTCGAAGGAATTGGTCCGATTGGGTAAACGGTTTTAGAATTATTAGGAAGGAGATGAAGGTTAATGCCTTACATCCATTTCATACTTAGGTTAAACCCCTTTCAAACAGTACTTTTCTTGATGGATCTAATTCTAGATACATTTCTCGTCTTTTTGGACTAGGTTAAACACTTTCTAATGCTTTCATTTCGGAATTCGCACCGCTTACACTCTTTAACCCTGGCTGGGTCTTTTAATGCTTTTAGAATATGGAAGTGTGGTCATAATTCATTAACTCAATTTATACGTGGACAAGGGTGTCCAAATGTCTAGGTGCATTCTAAGATATATAAATTTAAACCAATATGTTGTTTCCTTTGGTGCATTTTGCGGCTTCAATTTTGTGACCTTACAAATGGATACGCAACACTTCCAAGCTTCCGTGTCTTTGGTAAATATTATAGACTATTTTCACTGCTGCAAAAACATAGGAAAAACTTTACTTATAAAATTATAGTAATTAAGAGGTTGTTTTGTTTTTCTTAGTTGTCTCCATTCCAAATCATGTGTTGAGATTAGTAAAAGGTCAAATAACTGGGGCAACAGTCAAATATCAATTAAGACTAGTTAGGTCATTTTAGTAAATCTCACATTTCCTTGTATAAATCTACGAAACCCTCGCATTTTCCTAAAATCTTTACAAAGAGAGCGATACTACCAGTGAGGCGGCGTTGGGTGAAAAACCTCTAAACGGGAGATCTTCTAAAGAGAGTTTGACGTTACCGAGAATCGGATGAGTGGTTATGATCGGAGATCGAATCGAAGAGGGATCTCACGGATCTTCCAAATGATTGTCATAATGACTTCTCCTCTCAACACTAAGTTAGTTGATTTGTTAGAGTAAGATGCAGCAAAATCACCGTGTTTAATGTTTTCATTTCCTTAGCCCACAATTAATATTCACATTCGGTTTGGTTTTTCTCTGCGGGGACTTGATGGCTCCAACAAGACTGATCTTTGTCATTTTCTTAGGTACTACTTCTCGAAGTAACGGAGGCTCTTTGCAAATGCTATAACTGCTAAAATGGTAGATGTAAAAAAAAAAATTTGAAGATCAGTTATGAATGTTGTATATTTACGTGATTATCTCACCATTATTTTGCCGTTGAATTACTTTTTTTTTGTTGGTTTGCTATATTCTTGTCGATTCTCGAAGTTTTGTCTTTCCCATGGTTCACTAAAATGCGTTGAAGGTTTGTTAAACTTTTTGCTTCAGTTTATCTCTCTAAAGGCATATATCCTTTTTACAAACCAATGGCTCCATCACGGCAGTAGCTACCTTGTCAAGCGAATATGTCTTTTCATTCATGAAAACAACTCATGTTTTATGTAATTGCTTTAGTAATTGGGGATTATTTCAAATCAATTTCTTTGTAATTTGGATTACTTGTTTGAATTCCCTACTTGTTACTACAAGGATTGACTCCATGGATTATTTCAAATCAATTTCCTAAGAAAAATTGCAATGTAGATTATCCACTTACATTAGTTACCGGACATGAAAATCAAGATTCGCCTCCTGAAGTATGCTACCAAGTTACATTAACCTAATAGTACTTTATTTCCCTTCAGCAAGCAATTTAATCTTTCCATAATTTATTAGTCAAAACTCTTGGTCTGCTTTACATGATTTATTAGTCGAATTTGGTGCATTTCATTATTCATCAAACTTTTTCATTATTGATTACTATTGCAACCATGGTGTTCATAATTCAATAAATAAAAACTTTATTATTATATGTTTACGGCCAAATATCTAGCAGGAATCTTTTTAAGAAAATGCTAAACGTCGAGCCAAAGTAGATTTACTTGAGCACAATGAGTAACCTTTAAGCCGTCATGTTTGTTAAATAGGGTGCATATTTGTTATCATAGGGAGCATATAAATGGTTGTTGAATCTTTGGATTTTAGTGTGCATGTTCACTATCTTTGTTATGCGGAGTGCGTGATAATAAGAGGCAACACCTTAGATGCAAGAGTCATGCACCTCAAATTATAATCGACATGATTCTTGAAATAGATTATACTCCTTAAAAATCTCTAGAGATCAAGGCGAAGAAATGTAAACCTAATCTTTCGATGACATTTACAATCTGGATCAAGGCAAGTCACAGAATTGTTCTATGGGAATGTAATGTGGAGCCGAAATTGATTTATGTAATCCTTCATTAATAAGCCATGCAACGGGCAATACCTAACTGCTCGGTGAAGAAGGATGTAATCCATTAAAACCCTCCCCATGAATGACACACAATTTCAGGAAAGAAAAGAAGCTTTACCGTAATCGAGAACTTTTCTGTCAAGTGAATATCTTTTTTTTAGAAAAAGGCAAGATAAGATATGAATTGTGATTGTTTTACGTAATGAGAATGATTTTCTTATCTTAATCTAATTTGAATTATTAGTTAGAACTCGTACTTGTTAAGTGAATATCCTTCCTCCAATTAAGTTATGAATTGTGGGATGTTCTTTTCATTCAAGAAAATATCTATATTGTCTTATGTAATTGTTTTTGTAATGAGAATGATTTTCTTACAAGGATTTGGCTCCATGGATTATTTCAAATCAATTTCCCAAGCAAAATTGCAGTAGAGATTATCCTTACATTGCTTGCATCTCTTAATTTTAGTACTTACCGGACATGAAAATTAATATTCGCCCGCCTCGAAGTATGGTACCAAGTGACGTTAACCTAATAGTACTTGACTGCACAATGTAATCTTTGCATAATTTAAGAGCCAAAGGAGTTGGTTGCTTTTAACATATCTCAAAATTCCATATCTCGAAAGGGATTCCTTCATAATTGGTGCCCTTCATTATTCATCAAGCTTCTTCATTATCAATTGACAAACTTCTTTGTGTGCAACTTATGGTTCATCAAGTTTGTAAGAAAGAAAGTGATCAAGACATATAGTATTGATTATGTTGTTTACCTTATGTGCACCATGAGGAACAAAAACCAGGATCTGATTTTTGAAGGGTGAAATGTATTGGGTGTTTAAGAATATGGTTGTTTTGCTCACAAAACATTGTAGCATCCAAACGAAGCTTAAAACTACTATAAAAATTAAGCGCAAAATGAAATTTTGGAAAGAAATTATAGAGAAAATGCGATGCGTAGCAACACTTTTGCGGACCTTGAATGTCATTTGACATGGAAAGCATCATTTTTCCATCAAAATAAAGGGACTACATCATTTCAAAATGTCCATTTGTTGCATGAGTAATCGGTGAATAAGGATGTAATTCATTTTGATAAGATCCAAGTGTGAGTAAGAGCAGTTGAGAATAGCACCACCAATGAGAACAAAATACATCATACTCACTAACTATAACTCATTTATAAAACATGAGTTCATTCGGGGAGCATGGAGTTTGTAATATATTTTGATCATCGCTTCTCTCTTTTTCCATTTGCAAGAAAACAAAACAAAATGTAATGCGATTCTTGATTGATACGTTAATTTTCTATCGTTCCTCCATGATACATAAACCGGTCCAGGTCGTCTGGCAATGCCTCAAGGAAATCATAATAAAATAAAACAAAAACCAAAAATTTAATTCAATTTATTTTGTAATCTGGTTAAACTGATACATGGAAATTCAATACATCCCAAGATTTCACGAAAGAGGTTGAAACCGAGAAAATTTTCCCATGAGACAAAACAATCGAAAACAAGGGGTTGTGATATAAGGAACAAAAATTTTTTTCTCGCTTATAAAGAAAGAAAAGATATTTCGGATTATTGAGAGGAAAAATCATAGTGCGAAAAATCTTGATGATAATCTCTACTTGAACAATCGGCCATGATTATGTTGTCACGATGCGATGTATTTTAGTGACGATCAAAGATGAAGAAGGAGTTCTTTGTTGTTTGCGTTCAAAAGACGGAGGCGCAGATAAATGGATGAAGAATAGAGAACTACTGCTTATAAAGGTTTACAAATCTAGTTTAGGGTTCACTCGTTGATCTAAACGGCTGTAACGTATATATTACTTAATACATTGTGATGGATTAGACGGCTGTGATATGTGCCGTTTTTTTTTATAGAAGTCATTCCGAGATATTCGAGAAAACAATTGATTGTCGTAATTGGTTGATTTCCGTGGGCAGTTAGGTTTTGATTGGTGAAGAGCTTCCACTAAATTCGGTAGTGGATCCGTAAGAGTTTTTTTTCCTCCGTTCTTTGTTTGTTTGTTTATGGGCTTTGGTTGGGATTTTTCACTAGCGGGATTGGTTGGTTTGCTACTAGTTGCTTTTAGTATCAAACCGGAGGAAATTTCCCGATTTGACTCCCAATCCGATTCATTAGAGTTGAACGGGTTGGAGGCTTGTGTGTTGCACTTGGTTGGTGCGAGGCCATGGAACCAGATCTCTTAATTTGTTCTTCTTGTATGACCTTTTGATATTTACTTCCTTACTCGTTTGTTGACCTCATAAATTCTGTACTTATCATGTTGTTCCCTTTCTTGATCGCACTTCTTGTTTGTGTGGTCTAGACATCTACATTTCTTGCAGAGCTTGAGGTTGATTCAAACCACCAGGATTTGAATAGATTTTGGAAAAACTTCACATCCATATGGGAAAGACTAAAGAGTTTGAAACCTTTATTTCCACTAAGAATTCGACATTTTTTTTTCAGCAGGAGCGCAAATATCGAATAAATAAGATTCATTTATGAAACTCTTAAAGTTGTATTTAATATGCATCCATATTTTTGTTTTGTAGAACTGCTCCTCATCTAAGTATTGTCGGTATTTAGGGCCTTGCATAGGACACTCTACAAACACCATTAAGTTTTCCATAAAAATCCATACTCCTCTCTCTTTTAGAAGATTAAAATCCTCTTGGTTATGAAATTCATAGAAGTTCCTCCTTGTTTGAAACATTGCAAAAATGTTGCGCATAGCCTTTACTGTTCTGAGCAAAATGTTTTCACATATATCTCTCTTTAAGTGTAAGATCTGCTTTCAAAAACAACACAGTCTTCAAGGGTATGTATTACAAAATAATATTGAAAAGATGCAAACTAATAATAATATTTAGGGAAAAAATTAAAAAAAATTCTCTAACAATTGAAATGAAGGCTCAAGTCCGAACTGATCTTCATGCTATGTTCGAGATAACCCAAAGTTACAACTAGTCGATCATTACCCAAATCGAGATATGAATTCACCACGAAATTTTTTCCAAACAAAAACCAATTACATACTTTGTCCCAAACCTATTTCCTAACTAGAAAAACAACATTTGGGTTTTTGAGGTAGGTCAAGCCGGTATCTAAATTACTTAAGCTTTTGGACTGGATAAAAATTGATAATTGAAAATGCCGGTGTGAAACTGGTGTCCAAATTATTTAAGCTTTGGTCTTATAGATACAAATTGATAATTGAAAATGCCTCAATCATGATTACCAACATATCAGATCTTCAAATTTCATCAGTTGTAGCCTGTGGAGTAGCCTCTATTGTGTCTCTCCATCCAAAAGTAGTCAAGATAAGGACCAGACATCGGGTCATTGAAATTGGAGATTACCAATTTATCTTTTTGGTTAATTTATCTCATATAACAAACTACTATTTTTATTTATTTTTTTGGCAAATTTTGCATTTTGAAAATGGAAGAATAATTAAGAGCAAAGAAATTGATAAACACAAACACACAATCATAAATTCTTAAGACAGAGAAAAGCATTACTTAAACAAAGGGTACCAACAAATTACCAAGATCCATGAACAAGAAAATGAAACGAAAATTATCATCCACTCAAAATGCCTTAGATCTATTAACTAGAAGCGCATGGGTAAATCGAAGCACGTGGGATAAACATATCCTCACCATCGTCATCACCCATGTCATCGTCACAATCATCATCTAAACCTAGGTTTAGCGCAGGCGATTAGCTTTGAAGATGAGGAGGTACTCGAGAAGCAAATACAATCGAAAGAGGATCGAATTGGTAAACACATACGGCAGGTTGCATTATTCATAACAAGATCACCTTCATTTGTATAATACTAGTTCGGCTATAGCCTTCAACCGCAAAACCGGACTCGAAAGTCAAGATAATGGTATAACAAATGTATCGTGAGGGTGGTTTGGTTCGTGGTTAAAAAACCACCTCCTGAGAACTCCAATCGAAAAACTTCATTGGGTGGGGGCATTGGATGTGTAAGGGGACCCAATGGATCTGCTAGTAGAAATGGTACATCCATTTATTTTTGTTCTTCTTTTTCTTCTTCTTCTTTCTGTGGTTTTTCAATGTGTAGGAGGAAAAGAAAAGAAGGAGTGGCTGCTGTTTGCGTTCATGGGTTAAATTCAAAGAGAGTCTCTAATTAAAAAAAAATAAATAAATCTGTATTGGAAGACAACATACCTCTAGGTGGTTCAGAGTATTCACACATCGGCGGGTTTTGGTGAGTGAAATGTAAGTTTTACATTAACCCTGTGGTTCATTTCCCGCTTGATTAGATTTTAGTGAGCTAAATCAGAACGCTAACATATTAAAACCATGAGAGGAGAAATCATTGTGCTATCCATCTATTGATTGTGTGATCTCCACCAGGGTATGTGTAATGCTTCCCATACAAACCAAAAAATCAAATTCCATTTGTAATCTAATTAGATCTCTCGAGATTTTTGTTTGTTCTCTTTCGAAATCGAAATGGAAATCTAGGGTTTTTGTTCTTATATAGTCGAGCACAAAATTAAGGTTTACAAAAATGTCCTTTGAATCTCATCTTCCCATGGTCTTTTTTGACTTGGGCACAGAAGGAGTCTTGTCGGCCTCGGGGAGGTTTTTTCCATAGTTGGGCAAAGGATGGATGGACGACAATGTCTTTGGGTTACCCAAAATCTCCAGGTCATGCAAAGTTCAGGTTGTCCCATGACATCTAGAATTATGAAATCTGAAAATTGTAGTTAAAAATAAAGATATTTAAAAAAAATAGGTACCTAATCAGAAAATTCCAACTCCTTTAAAATTGGCAAATTAAGCTCACAAAAATTTTAGGGTTCGGTATGAAGCAATTTAGTCCCTAACTAAACCCTCAGTTTTGTTTTCTTATACCGTGCTTGGACATTGATGTTTCAGCAACATGCTGCACTCACAATCCCGGTCTTGTTTGTGCAACATTCTTTGTCGTGTACCGTTAACTATCATACAAGTTGGGTCGAGGCCGATTTCAATAGAAGCAAGAAGATCAAAAAGAACCGAATGATGATGAATTAATTATGGAACAAACATTTGAACCAAATTAAAAACAAAAGACCAAATCTTGAGTTTTGATAATCAACTGCAGTCATTTTGAATTAAAAATAAGAGCCTAGACTTTACGTTAACATTACATGCGTGTTGTATTTGGTGCGTAAGATATCTGAGAACAAGATATAATTTCATTTGCATTATCAAATTTTCGTCACTGCAAGAGGAATTACTACGAGTAGTGGTTTACTAATGATCAGACTTCATAATAAATCTGGCTCTTAACACAGGGCTGCAGTAGAAACCATGGTCCCGTCAAGATTTGTTCAAGGTTATTTTTGTAATCAGACAAAGCTCCTTGTATAAAATCTACCAAACCCTAACAATTTCGTAAAATCTTTACACAGAGAGAGTAGAAAGAGAGACTACCAGCGAGAGTGAGTGAGGTCGTTGAGTGCAAAACTAGTTACCTGATTAACTAGATGGGTGTTTATGATCGGAGTTTTAGTTTCATTTGGGAACCCTTACACATACCGTGGTGGAGATCAAATAGAAGAGGGATCTCACAATCTTTGAAATTCTAAGTCATAATGACTTCTCCTCTCAAAACTAAGTTGTGCCATGTCTCACAAACTTCATATGGGGACTAATACCCCGAGTTGGGCGGTTTATCAAGTAAGATCCGTAAATTCATTGTTAGAGTAATGACTTCTCCTCTCAACTCTAAGTTGTCAGTCGATTTGTTAGAGTAAGATCATCTGTAAAATCACTGTGTTTAATGTTTTCATTTTCCCATAATTTAATAGACAAAACTGTTGGCTGCTTTCCATGATTTATTAGTCAGAAATTGGTGCACTTCATTATTCATCAAACTTTTTCATTATTGATTACCAATGCAACCATGGTGTTCATAATGATTCAATAAATAAAAGCTTTATTATTATATGTTTACGGCCAAATATCTTGCAGGAATCATTTTAAGAAAATGCTACACGTCGAGCGAAAGTAGATTTACTTGAGCACAATGAGTGACCTTTAAGCCGTCATGTTTGTTAAATAGGGTGCATATTTGTTTTCATATGGAGCATATAAATGGTTGTTGAATCTTTGGATTTTAGTGTGCATGTTTTTTTTTTTTTTTTTTTGTTTTGATACAATCAGCTGATTTTAGTGTGCATGTTCACTATACTGTTATGCGGAGTGCGTGATAATAAGAGGCAACACCTTAGATACAAAAGTCATGCACCTCAAATTATAATCTGACATGATTCTTGAACTATATTATACTCCTTAAAAATCTCTAGAGAGATCAAGGCGAAGAAATGTAAGCCTAATCTTTCGATGACATTTACAACACGGATCAAGGCAAGTCACATAATTGTTCTATGGGCATGTAATGTGGAGCCGAAATTGATTTATGTAATCCTTTATTAATAAGCCATGCCACGGGCAATACCTAACTGCTCGGTGAATAAGGATGTAATCCATTAAAACCTCCCCATGTATGACACACAATTTCAGGGAAGAAAAGAAGCTTTACCGTATCTGAGAACTTTTCTGTCAAGTGAATATCCTTCCTCCAATTAAGTTATCAATTGTGGGATGTTCTTTTCATTCAAGAAAATATCTATATTGTCTTATGTAATTGTTTTCTGTAATGAGAATGATTTTCTTATCTTAATCTAATTTGAATTATTAGTTAGAACTCGTACTTGTTATTACAAGGATTTGGCTCCATGGAATTCACTAGCCCATTCAATTCAGCACCAGAGTCATAATACCTTGCAACTAGCATATAGGTATTTCGGATGTCACGAGGATAATGCTCGGGGTACACATAAGCCACAGAGTAGATTGATGACAGACTACCTTGAGTGTATAATTCACATATCACCGAGTCACTCACCCGATTTGCGGGGTTGCTCGTGGTGTTGTAAAGCTCGGGTTTTGCGCCATTTTCTCCCACTCCATCAGGCTTGCTCAGGCAGACGAGGATTGGCTAATGGTTGACGAGAGTCAAGGGGCTAGCATGAATTACTGACTCATGCACTGGCTAGTGAGTCCGATGGGTTGCGAGTCGGCTCATAGATTCAGCAGGTATTCCAGTTAGCACGAGATGTGACTACATCATACAAGCGGGGAATGATGTTCTAGCTCTCGCGATGATGTATGCTCGTGAATATGGTTCAGCAAAGTCATACAAATCACGGGGTTGTGGTAAGCTCGGGGATTACAGTAACATCAAGCCTGCATTTCGGTTTCAAAAGTGCTCAAGTTTCACTAGGGTATGCAAGCAATTAGTTCACTGACCGATTAGGGATGGTTACCTAGCATGGTGGCTACTCGTCATGCAAGGTAATACAGTTCGTGCAGATATTACGGTTTGGCCACATGCAAGTTAAGTATATAACCGAGGGAGTAATGGCTTCCAATCAAAAATGCTCAAGACGGAAACGGATCAAGAGGTGTTTATATGTCTGCTTTCCCGAGTGGCGCCAAAAACTTGGTAGGCCTTGAAAGGTGTTTATATTATGGCTTACCAAGTGATAACCGCAAGTGCACGGCGTCTATCGGAGACGCTGTAAGCACGGGTCGAACCACGGAGACATGGGTGTGCTATATGTGATCTAAAGGCTTCTTCAATCGAATTTTCACTGAATGCAAGTAACAACAGATGTTTTAGTCCGAAACGGCTGAAGTGCAGAGTGACAATGGGCTAAGGATGAAAGATAGTGACAGTGGGGATACTAGGGCTGCAAATCCACCACTAACCTACACTATGTCTTCAACTCATGATATTACTCTTGTTCCTATGATGAGGAAAAGGGAGAGGTGTCAAGTCTCGCTCTAAATCTAAGGTGTTTCTCCGCTTGATAGTTTAATCACAACTAAAATATCTCTCCATAGTATTAACTTGTCTATCTAAAGCACAACTAATCTAAGGATTAATAACAATCTGGCTGAGTTGGGTTGTATACATAAACAACACAGAGGAATCAAACTACAGTAAATACATGGCATGTACTTCGTGGAGAGCAAAGTGTTATCATACTCGATATTAATTCTATCTAGAAAATATTCAAGCATTCAAGAACAATACATGAGCATGAAAACACAGGTTATAAATTAGGGGTTTCATCTAAACCACTAGTATTACGATTTAAAACATAATTAAGGTGAAAATAAACCTAATTGCTGCTCTGGCTAATCCAGGCATAAACCCTAAAACATCTTCTTCATCTTCTATTTATACATGAAAACATTCAAACCCTAATTCAAAAGTTGTAATTTAATCATACCCACACGCCCATACCATCCAGATCGTACTCCTCTCGTGTCTAATCGGTTCTGCAACTCCATGCATGGTTGTTGAGAAACCCTAATTCTCACTCTCTTAACCCTAGCTTCTAGGATGAGAGAAGCTAATGGTTGAGAAAGGTAGAACTAGGGTGTGGGGAGGAAGTCGAGATGCAGGTGTTGTCAGGTGAGGTGATGGAGGTGGTGATGAAGGCGGCAGCTCTGCAATAGGTATGGAAGGTGAAGGAGAAGGGATGGGTTCTGCAGGTGCGGTAGAGGAAGAAAGAGAAGATGGAGAAGAGAATGGGTCTGCTCGAGTAGGGTATAGGGTGTTGGGTGATGTGGTGTGAGGCGAGGGACAACGAAGGAATGATGAGAAGGTCCTCGGCGAGCGTTGGATGCAACGAGACGAGATCCGAACAGCACTGAGAGACTCGGACCACCAGCTGGAGTTCCCATATATCTACCTGCCGAACCAGCCCCTTGTCCAAAGCCACAGGCCCTTAGGAGACAGAGAGACGAAGATGAAGAAGAGCAGGCCTACTAAGAAGATAAAGGCATCAGAGTACCTTCCACACCCTTACTATAGGTGTGTTAAGTGTAAATCTGATATTGTACCCATACATTGGGTAGAGGAAGTTGAAAACTTCCAAAATCATGATCCAAAAAGCCTACTCCGTTGGAACTTCCCAATGGGTGCGACCCTTGAAACTGGAAGAGAGTCTACTATAGTAGCAAGGGGAACTGAGTCATACATAGTGTATGACGTCAAGTGTAGGGAATGCAAGTTGACTCTAGGATTTCTACAGGTATCATTTGTTTTACTGCTTAGCAGTGAGAGTGCTAGAAATAGGATTGGGCTCTGTCACTTCTACAAAGCCCAATTAAACTAGTAGAGGGTGCAAGAGTGAGTGAATGCGTGCTGAGAGCCTGAGAGCACTTGTTAGATCCCTGTATGAGGAAATGTTTTTCTCCTGTAGTACAAGTCCTACTACCACTACTCTATCTTTTCCATTTGACATTCATCAATCTGTAATGAAGTGTACAAGAGTGTCTAATGAGTAAAGTACTTTGTCACTTTTGTTTTCTCCCGACTCATCTAGGTCTGACTGATATGAATCTGACTCGGTGTACCTAATTCATCTGAATCTGACTGGCTAAGGTCTGAGTTAGAAAAGATCTGACTCATCTGTATATACCCTTAAGCATATTCAATTGTACATTAAATGGCTAGCTCAAAATAATACCTTTATATTGTCTGATGACTTTGAGAAAATATACATCAGACAATTAGCACATTCAAAATACAAGAAATTTATATAACCAATTACAGTTTGGCGAACATACAACGCACATGAACAATCTAAACTTATAGCACGACACTGCAAAAAGGATCCTTTGTCATTCTCAAGAAATCACACATCTTCTTTAATCAAAAAGTCTTGCCCGTTGAAATCAACTCGATCCTCTAGTATGCATATATCTCATAGTTTTCCTTCTTTGCTGGAAACAAAATAGACAGACATTCCACAACTATATCAGCATGATCACTATAAATAATGAGAAACAAAGATACCAGAAAACAAAACTGGGAAGAGAACTAATGATGATACCACTGAGATGAAAGAGATCAATAATCAATTTATAAAGTGAGAAAGTGGACTCACAGTGGAGAGTTGAGTATCTGCAGCGAGACAATTCATCCATCAACACTCACCAATTCCTGGACAAGTTGCATATCAAAGTGTGCTTAGACTCTGTACTCGTGCATGTTTATCACAAACAAATGAAGCAAAGACCTAAACAACAATGGAATAAATTTTTAATGTTGTAATGGAAAATTACCATAGTGCTCGGTGATTCAAAAAACAGAAGGAAAAAGAAAGCAATACATTATGGTGCACATTAATCACAAACACCATATTTAGCAGCCGTACAATAGTAATCTCCAAGTTCTCCCTTGTAAGCTATAAGGGTAGCAATGACCTCTATAGTGATACAATGTGACCTTGAAAGTCATTATCTGAATTTATTAAACAAAAAGAATTGCGACACCTCTGCAGGACCCAAATGAAATTGCATTAAGATACACAAAAACTACTGATACAATTGCAACAAAGCACCAATATCATCTCTAACCATATCGTCCTATAATGTATTTGAGAGAATGCAACAACGAGAACTACTTACGCCTAAGGAAAAGATCATATAAAGTAATCAGATAGTCACCATATTTAGCAGCCGTACAATAGTAATCTCCAAGTTCTCCCTTGTAAGCTATAAGGGTACCAATGACCTCTATAGTGATACAATGTGACCTTGAAAGTCATTATCTGAATTTATTAAACAAAAAGAATAGATGCGACACCTTCGCAGGACCCAAATGTAATTGCATTAAGATGCACAAAAACTACTGATACAATTGCAACAAAGCACCAATATCATCTCTAACCATATCATCCTATAATGTATTTGAGAGAATGCAACAACGAGAACTACTTACGCCTAAGGAAAAGATCATATAAAGTAATCAGATAGTCACCATAGATGTTCGATGTTGTACTTTGTATATTGGACAACTTCAAAATGGTGCATATGTTCAGCGGAAGGGGGTTAAGCTATCTTATAGTATATTGGTTTATGCATCAAGATATGCAATGGAAACACAATAACATTTGCCCGAATCACATTCCTTAGTTGTATTTAAATCACATTCTATATGCTATGTTAGGCAGCACACAAGAACCCAGTCCTAACTATTAGAACTTCAAATAAATGTCAGAACTATCTACCACAGTACTAAAGGACGAACTATTCAGGCAGAAACCAAAGAAAACACTCAATGGACAAATAAATTGTCACACAAATGTAAGTCATCGACTCTCAACGCAAACCCATGGTCCAGAGTTTAACACAGAGATTATGAAAATCAACTCAAACTATCTAATCTCACTTGAAAGATGAGAACTTTGTGAAGGCAGGAAAAACATGCAATACCTGTCAGTAGGAGAATCATTTGACAGACAACAAGATGGAGGATGTCTTCCAGATAATGGTATATGCAGTGACTGGAGAACAGACATTTGAAGACAGTGACCAAGTCAATTCATCCTTTTAATGTCTCGCACCTAAAAAAATTATAATGCAACTGACGCAGTTGGTAAGAATTTCAAGTATATCATAATCTCTAAAAATGTCATTGTTGTGAATTTAACAGATGTACCAAAGACTTTACTCCCCTGCACACAGGAGAAAGGACATTGTTACTATCTACAGTGTTGAATTTAACAAACAAATCACCATAAATTAAGAATTAACAAATAGAACTCATGTCATAGATTACTCAACAACAACATCAAACAAAAAATTAACCAGAGAAGGATCAGAGATAAACCTGATTGAAAACACCCCTACAACCCTAGATAAGAAACAAGATTCGGAGAGAGGGTTTTTCTGTTTGGTTACCAACTGATCTCCTAAACAAAACACTCTAAAATATCTAAACCATAACCACCGACCGAATTGCATACAACAAAAAATTAAACTCTAAGAAAAACATTTAATAGTGAACAAAGTACAATTACACTCTGCAAAAACCCTAGTAAAAATATTCCATGGTAATATGTGGAAAACACTAGAACCAGGAAATTAAAAGAGAGAAATAGGAGAATATGTTAAGCACTAAATACCTCACCTTTAACCTTCAAGTCTATAGCTTTTCCATGTTTTCGATTGTCCATCGTCACTGTGTTGATCATCTTCAAAAACTTTTCGAGGGTTTTGGGTTAGTTTCTGAAGAAGAAGAGAACAGAGAAAACGAGAAGATGAAAATTCCAATAAAGCTTGGTGTACCGGGAGCCTAGTTAGCAATTCGAGGTACGGGCAGTAGTTTGGGACGGCATACGTACGAGAACTATACGGATTCGGATAGGTCAGATTCGGTCAAGAATCCGGTCAACGGTTCGTTGTTCGGACGGTAGTTCGGAACGGCAGACGTACGTGCATATTCGTTTTATAAATGTGAGTTCGACACTTAAAATTCGACTTACATATATGATAAATTGATAAGTATTATGACCTTATTACGAGACTAATTTTATTTGTATATGATTTAAAGATGGAAAAAAATATTTTAGTGTGAGTATCTAATAAGAAGTAAACAATTTAATCGCATAAATGTATTACAAAGTGATTTTATAGACTTTTAAACAAAAATCAACATATAAAACATTGGTTAAACAATTGCCAATAGAAAAGTTTAATGAATAATTGTATTTAAATATAAAGTATATACAAAATCAAACAAAAACCAATCAACAGAACTCTGGTCAGAGAGTTACCTACGGGAGCGAGGTTGGGCGTTCGAATCTAGCTCGGTAGTATCATTCGGATTCGGTCAGTTCGGATACGTTCGCGAATCATTTGTAAGGTCCATATAATCCGGGAACTAGGTTCGGAGTTCAAATAGTTCGGAAGTATCATTCGGATACGATCAGTTCGGATACGTTCGCGAATCATTCGGGAATGATTCGGAGAATTACTAACTAGGACCGGGAGTATCTCCCGTAGCCAACACCGTGTGAGAGAAAGAAAATGGTGGCCCCCACCTTAAACCCCACCCCCTGCAAATCTCCCCAGGGCTTCGCCTCTCTGCCGCACGATCATTCCACGGGATTTGCCCCGTTTTTTTTTATGTCAACGTAGCATCACTCAGAAAATTCCTCTTAAATGATCCAGGGCATTTCAGTCATTATCGCGACTCAGAGATCATGAACATTGAAACCGCTCTGAGTCAGGGGTGGTTTCTGAGTCAGACTGTGCCACGGTGGTGACTCAGGGATTAGAATTCTGGGTTAGACGGTGGTGACTCAAAGATTATAAAATTACAGAAATAGTCGACTGACTCAAGGCGAGTCAGGAGGAGTCAGATCCAGACGATGAGTAAGGAGTTACACTTGGTTTGTTAAGATCTGACTTGTGATATTAATCTAACTCGACACCTGATTCAGCCCAAGTTAGATATTGATCATTTGTTTTTCGTTTTTCGGATATGATGTTTGGTTCAGAGATGATTCGTAGGATACATATCGGGTCAGATATAACGAGTCAAGTTCAGACAAGTCAATTGAGTTAGAAGAAAAAAGCAACCTATTACTCTCGAGTTGTGTTCCGTACTGATTCCAAATTCATGTTCTACCTTTTGGATATTGTAAAGTACAATTCACGATGGTGGTCTTTGAGAGGACACAATAGCTATAATAATTCCCAATTGACTTGTTTATAACCGTGTTTTATTTATTTGTATGTAAGTATCACTAGATGATGCTACTTCAATACATTTTGGGGTATAATGTAACTATTATTTGTTATTTTAAAAAAAAACAAGTCATTGGTCTGCTCCGTCACCATGACGTAAGCATGTTCTAAAGAAATTATTCTTCAGATTTCCCAATGTTTTCATCTGATTTTTTTTTTTGATCGGTCAAGAGGAGAATTCATTGAAAATAAGGTACTTAAGGGGGTACCTTAACCCAATAAATACAACCAAAACAAAAAACGGAAACCGACATGGGAGTCGATCACCAAAAAGAAAGAAATTTTTGCAAGAGCAAGAGTAGACACATACTCTTGCAACTCCATTCCCTCTCAAATAGGACGATAGAAATTTGAATCCCATAAACAAACTACGATATTAGCCGTTAAACTTACCATCTTAGTGTTTGATTCGGCCCAAAGATAAGCTTGAATCTTGATATCTCTAATTATGCTTGCTAAATTTCTCTTCTTGTTGTTGAAAATCCTTGCATTTGTTCCTTCCAAATGCACCACCATATCGATATTATAATCCAAATATAAGCTTCCAAATGTTTTCATCGATTATCGATACTATAATCCTAGTTCAAGCAATATTAAGAAACTCTTTTATTGGATTATCTACATTATCACCTCCATTCATCGTTTTTTCATAAACCTGTACATGATCAGTACTAAAAACCATTCTTGTTTACCATTACTTCAACTTACACGAAACAAATAGAATACGTAGAAGAAATTCAGTTCACTACAAACCAAGATTAACTCCTAAAAAGTCCGAGTTTAAACATCTACAAACCAAAAGTTTGACAAAGCCAAAATTCATCTAGTTCACCATTATAGTTACATCACACAAAAATTAAAAACACATACTAGTACTTCAAAACACAAACACCATCATTTTCAAATTCAAGAAACTAAAAAGGATACTGATGTGACTCAATAATGTTGTAGAAAGTGGTAGTAAGGTTGTCGTTCACTCGGACTTGATGAAATCGATCTTAGGATTTAATAAAAGAAAATAATAAAAATGAGAATATATACAATTTAACCAAGATTAATTAGTTGATTCGCCAAACTCATAACAAAAGGTTCAAATATTAATTCTTTTAACAATTATAGCTCAACAAATAAAAACATGGACTCTTATTTTTGCCAAAGTTGATTCTCAAAATATTAGTTATAAATCGTAATGGGACATCAAACATTTAAGCAAGCATGACCCATCTAATAAAATAATAACTAATTTTATCAAATCATAATTCAATTTTTAACAAAAGTCAAAAGAATTAATTAAAAAATTATGAACCCTTGATTGGTTCTAGCTCATCATGTTGGAAAATCAAAATCATTTTTATTCTAGGTTTACAAATGATGCACAAAAGGAGAAATGATGAAAATCGGGTTTGCAACTTGATTATAGTTGTTGCAAATCACACGATAGAAAATTAAAAACACATACTTTAGTCATTCTTCATGTTCTTTCAAAACGAAACTTGAAACTAAAACCTCCCAAATCATTTTACCCCAAAATTATACACAACAGTGATGAATATCCCTTGAAACTGAAAATAATAGGAATCAATACTCCAAACACCACCCTTAGATTGAGTTTATATCTTTTATCAACAACGTGAAAATATGGCAATTACAGCCAATTTGGATGATACCAGGCCCAAAGGAAGAACAATGATTTTGACCATTGAGTCGGGGAAGAGCTTCAAATTCGCAACCTAATTACGCCCGTACAAGCTTTTATTTACAGAATTTTGAAATGGAAGATGAAGTCCCCTATCCTTGTTGCGGGGTGCGAAAGCATTAGAAGTTACCTTATCCAAAGACGAGAGTTAAAGAGGGCCAAGAGAATTTTCCAACAAATATTTATTTCCAAAAATACCTAAAAATGCATCAATATTAGTACAAAAACTTTCAGGGACAATTCGGACAAAAAATGTTAATCATTATTATGGTGGCATTTTTTAGCAGATTAAAGAGCAAGAGCAAACGACAAAAACTTTTAAAAAAAAATGTTAATCTTGGTTGTTGCTGATGCCTCAGAGGAGATTACTAACAATCACTCTCATCGTAGCTCTCTCAATCTTCTTCATCATATTGAGTACTGTAGTCACTTCCTGATGAAGCAGGAGATCCATAACTGTCATCTGAATCTTCAGTTTCATCCTCGGTATCTTCATTTTCCTCATTAGTCTCATCCCCAAGTATCTCCTCTCTGTCATCTTTGTCTCCTTACCCTCCTTCATTGTCCTGGCAAAAATTGACGGATTTGGTTTCTCGAACTCATATCTCTCATACATCTTTCTATCCAACCTTTTTTCTTCATTCTTTCTGTCATCTACATCATCTGAATCTTCACTCTATGAACTTATCTGTTCCACAAAATACTCATACAGTAGAACCTCTCTATATTAATACTCTTGGGCATTTACAAAATTATTAATATAAGGAGGTTATTAATATAGAGAGGTACACATAAAGAATGTAATATTTTAAGTCCAATGTATGTTCAATGTATTTATAGTTGTACTAGACGATGTATATACATTGTTTCATACACAAATACATGTATGTATCTAGGAACTTGTTATGCTACTTGGGAATTTTTGATGTTTTCGTTAATTATAAATATGACTATCACGTATAGTAGAATATAATCATCAATTTAGTTTCTTTCCAAAAAATCAAAATGTTATTCAATACTAGGAAAAGAACTTATATGAATAATGAAATTAGCGTAACAAGATCAATTTCTTCAATATATTGTCGATTATTGATATATGGTTTTTACTAGAAAGCCAAATCAACAGATCTCCTCCAGTATTACCGTACCATATGCCCCCAGCTTTTGGATGGATATAATGCGACACAGATGGAGATTTTGAGGACAGTACTCTGGAAAATGGTGCAGGTTATGTGATGGGAGATTTTTCCAGTAAAACTTCCTTTTGTGCATCTATTGTCTTTGATGTTGAATCTGTTGTGGAGGCTGAAGCTAGAGTTATCTGGGCAGAGACTAAAAAGGATGTGGAGCAAAAGCCAACCCACATTATCATATAAAGTGATGCTAAGGATCTCATTGACCAATTTTCTTCTTGGAGGTTTGATGGTGATCCAAGAACAAATGTTATTTACAAAGACATTCAGTTCTTTTCTTTTTGTTTAGTCGGATGTATGTTTACTTTACAATCATAGGCTAAAAAAAATAATTCCTCTATATACTGGTATGTTCCTCCTATTTGGCTTATACCATTGTTTAAGGGGATCAATATCCTTTTTGAAGGCCGTTGATTATAAATAAAAAAAATATTTCTTATTTTAAAATTATTGTAATCTAACCTTAATAAATGAATTTCAATAAAATAATGATCTTGTTAAATTGTTAATTTCCTCCAATTTCGACTTGAGCAAAGGAGCTAAAAATTTTAATGCCACCATTTGAATGGGAAATCATCAGACTGAGTTCGTATATTAAGAGCAATATATATTTTGCATATACTTCGAAGGGTGGCGGCCAAACTTTTTTTACAGAAAACATTAACATCATATCCGAACAATCCATGTCTCCTTTCATCGTACTCATTCGTGCTTGAAGTAAAAAAACAAAAATCAAACCCAAAATAACAAATAACTTGTGTTTAGGATTAAACTAAACATTCATTCAATCATTTTGGTAGATGTGAGCATTTTCTTTGCAAACCAAAAGAGCGAACAAATTTTTCAGTTATATCTCCTCGTGGATTTACTTGGATAAAACTTTTTCACTCAGATGAATTATTTCGATAATCGTTGTCTTGGTTTGATCTTTGATAAATGAGTTTATATTATTTAAATAGAAGGTCTTTTACTCTACTTTATCTCATACCGAAATATTGATTTGGGAGATTGATATGTGAGTTGGTTACCAGAATAGATTTAATCCTTTTTCATGTTACGATTGGAAAACTTTGAGAGTAAAAGTCTTTACATGGGCTAAAGCAACTCAAGAGAGTGAACTTTGTCTTGAGATTCACGTGCATAGACTAGATTGGTTGTAGGCGTATAAATACAAAAGTAACTGAGTAACTAGCGGTTGTTTACTTGGTCTCAGGTATGCGAAGTTGTGGTAATCAATTTGTGTAACAGCTTAATTCTGAGAGTATTCAAAACTGGACTGGGTCCTGGGGTTTTTATGCCTGACAGTGTTCCTCGTTAACAAAATCTAGTATGTTGTGTCATTTACTTACTTTCCTCATTAATTTTTTTATAGTTATATAAAATAGAGTCCAAATATGTGCACCCCTCTAAAACTAGGGTGCACGCAACGGCTCATTCCGATCGTCTAAGTTACTCTTATTTAGTTTTGGTTTACTATTTATCTTATCATATTTTTTTTTCTAAAATTAGTAATAATTTACTAAACCTCGTTTACCACATATTTCTTCTTCCTCTGGTTCGTCTGTGTCTCCATCTCCATAAACGTTAATTCTTCAAGGTATGCATTAACAAACCATACAAAACCCGTTTTCTCACATATTCTTATAAATGGTGGGCCCAAAAACGCCCCCTGCTAACTCCTATAGGGGTGGGACCCCCCATGTGAGGGGCGGTTTTTGCATGATTTTTCTACATGGTTTGTCTAGGATTACTCCTCTATAAATTCATCAAGCATGGTTAGATGATGTAAATCTGGTTTAGAGATTAGAATCGAAAGATATGATAATAATTTTGAATTTGGTATTAAAAGATATTATGATTATTGACTTAGATATGTGGTTATAAATCAAGATATATTCTCTTCACTTGTTCTATTTTTAATGAAAAGAAACTGAGAGCAACTTATTCAAAAGGTTATCATCAGTAGTCAAAATTAAAGAACTATGCATAATTAAAGATTGGGATAGTGAAAGGACGGTCTATTTTTCTCTGCCATTTTTGAAGTAGCTAACACTGAATCAAACTCTGTAAACAAAAAAAAAAAAAAAAAAAAAAAACCAACGATTAAGTCGGAGAGGCGATTTTGAGCGATCTGGGCGATTGGAAAAATATGGTGAAGGAATTCGAGTTTCAATTGATTTACTCAGTTCTTCACTGCTTTTTCTGATCTGCTTCATCCTCTCTCATTTTCCTCACCTTTTGAGCTTCTTTTCAACACCATATTCTCCATCAGTCGCACCTTTTCTAGGGTTTCCGTTTTTCAATTGTCTGCAACTCGAAGTTCATCATCGACTGTATGACCATCAAATGGTTAAAACAAGGAGATCATCTTCGACTCAATCCTATGCAGCTAATGGGTTTCAATCTTCTGCAAGTTCAGTTGTACCTAGGCCTCCCAGGACTTTCATTTTCTCGCGCCGAGAACCCCGAAGTTTTACATTACTTGTCTCGCCTTGACTGGTTTTTCCGGCATTCAATCTTCTGCTTCGACTTATATTGTTTTGTCAACACCTGCATCTCCTAGTGCGTCGTCTGCTTTCCAGATAATGGAGTAGCTTTAGTCCTGCCGATATCCTTGTGTACGGTTGGGACAGTGGCCATGACATGTGTCTAGATGTTACATGTGTCTCCCCCTTCACGGGTGACTGGGAGCGTAATTTTGTTCTTGGTCGGGCAATTGATAGCGCGATTGCGAAAAAAAAGGCCAAGTACCTTGAGAAATGTACTAGTCATAGGCTGGGGTTTGGTGTTCTTGCCTTTTCTACCTTAGGCGGGCTAGGGAGTGATACGGTGGAGTTCTTGAAAAGGCTGCGGAATTACATGTCTAGTCATGATGAGAATGTTACTGTTGGAGATTTCCTTTTTTATAGGATAGGTGTTGTTATCCAAAAAGGGATTGGAGCCCAGCTTGTTGCCAGGCTTCCATCCAATACTTGTAAACTTCTTTCTGTTGATGATGATGAATAAAGTCTTATTTAAAAAATAAAATAAAAAAATAATCCCTCAATTGTTTGAAATCAGGGACTTGGAATGAGAATATTAAATTAATGTAAATACCATGAGATATTCAGAAATTTCACTAGAGGATGCTAAGAAGGAATCATGACAACCAACATAACAAAATTCAAATTCATCATCAGCATTATTGGTAGTATAATAACTACTATTGTTAGAACAATTACGACCGCTACAATTATGAGATTTCTTTGAATTATTATGACTTTCATCAATAAAATATTGACCATTTTTGCTAGGCAAATAGAATTCGGTTCTATGAATCCATCAGATCTGTATTTATAACAACATCTTTGTTATTGTTGTCGTGATAATGATTTGAACATTTACTTCACTACTAGGTTTACTCGTTCAGTCCTAACCGATGTTGTTGCCACTGCCTTTGATGACAATGATGATTCTTTAGCCCAGCGACGGAAACATGATTGGAAGTCTAGGTAGGCTAAAATATATTATTGTCTAAATATTAAAATTTTATAGGGGATATTAATTTTTTTTTCAAGGACTACACATAAAAAACAACTTTTCGGTGATATTCAGAGATTTGGGGGTGGCTGGAGCACCCCTAAGCCACCCCTAGTTACGTCACTGCTTTAGCCACTGTAGACAAGCAATATACAAAAAAGTTCCGAAAAAATATGTTTCTTTTTGATCTCTGTCTCCAAAAAACGAGAAAGAAAAAAAAACAAAGAAATATTTGAGTTACTTCGACAGAAGTTGGATTATCGTGTTTGATTTTACTATGTCGACATCCAAAAAATTCGGACTGCATAACACCGGAAACAAAGAACTTATAAAGAAGATACAAGTATTTAATGGAGATTTAGTTATTTGTGCACCTTTGCTATTTTTTACTTTTCTATCTAAAAAAGAATAAAAAATAAAATAAAACTAAAACTACTACAATGATTTTGACAAATAGGGTGGCCGAGATGTGCACCCCGGTTTTAGAGGGGTGCACAAATTTGGACTCAATAAAATAAATACACTTGTACGTTAATTAAGTTACATATCATTCAAGTAATTCTTTGGCCATTATTTTTTTGGTTGAATTACACAACGTGTATCTATATAGGTTGATACGAAAATATTGTGGTGTATTCGGCATCCTCGTCATTTGAGTACTTCTTTCGATTACTCTCGTCTGGTTACTCCTCCCACTCACACCTGTTATTTTCCAACGATTAAATCCTGATTGTCGTCCGGGTTTCATGACGATGCAATGCCTTTCATGAAAGGCATTTTCCTTTGGTATTTCCTTGCTACATTACTTGCTTCAACAGCTTACCTTTCGGATGATCCATATATCCTATCGTGACCACCCCGTGATGCCATGCCCTCCAACCTCATGTGAAGGTCGTGCATGTCAGTGTGAAGTGATACTTGCTGCGTGTTGGGTATTACCCGTTTGTGGTATCTAATCCAGTGAGGCCCTCATTAGTCTATTTATGATATTTAAATCTTGCAATCTTTCATACAGACTCATATCTACATGTGTTACTCCGATCATATCCAAATACGTGAGGCTAAAGAAAGCCTCTCTTGGTGAGGAGTCCAACTGCATTTAACATGTTTGTTTGATGTTGATCAAAATATCTTGAGATTTTTTCTGATTGGTACCTTAAGTTACGGGGGTGTACTCAATAAATAATTTATAGTGATTTTCAAAGATTTTAATGTATTTCCAAAGTATTATGTTATTGGTTGTCTACTTAAAATTTGTTTCAAAGTTGATGTTACTGATTGCAGATTATAAAAAATCTTCTAAAGTTCGTGTTATTAGTTGTAAATTTGAAAATTCAAAGACTTTGCATACCTATTTTCAAGACTTCACGTGACTTTTGTGTATGTATTTGCTTTGATAAAAATCTTGCAAAATATGTAAGATTCTGGAAGACTTCCAAATAAATATATATATATTTTTTAATAAATATACAGTGTATGAAACCCATACCATAGATGCATATCGATTATATGATATGATTAAACATTTTTTTTTCTTTTAATTGTTATGTAAAATTGTACAATAATAATTATTTTTAATATTACTACTTATTGCATTTTATTGAATAAAAGAAAAATGTCGGACAATAATAAGAATTTTAATTTTTTTAAGCTTTTCTTTTCTTCAGTTGAAGTTGGTGTAATAAATAGGCAATGATAAATTAATATTCATATTTATCATGTCAAATTTTTACGGAATTCTTTGGACTTATGCCGATTTCTATATAAATTTTATTTGTACAACTCTTCGAGAATTTATAGATATCTGTAAGACATTAGATAACTCTATATAACTCCCAATTTCTTTTCGATTTGAGAATTCTCGAAGAAATTTATTAATTTTCGTGAATGTTTTTAAATCTTTACAAAACGTTTAAAGCACCTACCGAGTAAACCTCTCGTTAAAGGGAGAGTTGTGTTACGTGTCGAATGATTCCATGTACTTATCTAGCGGGGATAAGTTCGACGAGGGACATTTGGATGCTGTCTTTGTAATACAAGTGACGTTTCAACTCATTCTCAAAGTGGGCGATCGACATCGATCTGAGTTCCTCGTACTCTTGCATTTGCATTTTCATTCTCAATACTTCGACTTTCTTGTGATGCAACCATTGACTTCGATTTTTTTTCTTCTGAAAATTCATTCCCCTTCCCAAGGTGGGCACCAAAGATGTTGTAGCAAAATTATTTCTACAACACTGAAAATGCGGGGGTCTAACAACCACACCCAACAATTCGTTTGGCAATCTGAGAGGACTTACTCCAATGCACTTTCTAGAGAATCAACTAGACAGTTAGACTCAATCTAGATTAAAGTATATCAAAGAGTTTAATATCTCTAACTCTTATATTCAATCCGTAATCAGCAAATAGAAATATGCGAGCTTGATTGAATATAAGAGGAGTTACTTGAACTAAGTACCAAAGACCAATGTTCAAGTGTCAATCAATGTAAATCAACAACCAAAGGTTGGATATTCTAATTGACTGATGTTAATGCACAACCCGTGATATTTCAATTATATAACAAAATATAACGCGGAAAATAAATAACACAGACACCACAATTTTGTTAACGAGGAAACCGCAAATGCAGAAAAACCCCGGGACCTAGTCCTGATTGAACACCACACTGTATTAAGCCACTAGCCAACTAGCCAACTAACAAGATTAACTGACCGGACTGTAGTTGCACCCTAATCAATCTCACATTGATTCAACGTACGATTGCGCTCCTTACGTCTCTCGATCCCAGCAGGATACTATGCACTTGATTCCCTTAGCCGATCTCACCCACATCTAAGAGTCGCTACGACCCAAACTCGAAGACTTGATAGACAAATCTGTCTCACACGGAAAAGTCTATAGGATTACGAAGAACTACTAAGGGGAGCTTGTGGAACTTCTTCGACAAAAGGTATGTGGAAACTTGAACTTATCTATCACTTGGAAAGTCTATTTCTACTATCTCCTATATTGAGATATAAATCGTGTTACGATATAGTTTTCTTTATATACATTTGAGATTTTGAGTTGAGTATATCTCGCTTACATATTTCTCGAAATAAGTGTTGGTAAGCTTTCGTTTCGACCAAGTTCATCTTATATCATGAGAAAATTGCCGAGTAACATCTTACATGGTTTGTGTGATATAATCATTTGATGTAGGCTTGGAATGTTTCGATAATGCTAATTTTAATATCTTGAAAATTGCTTTGATGCTAATAGTGTGTGAAAACGGCTATTGTCATTATAGAAGAATGTGTCAATGATTGAAATAAAGAGTTGATGATGTAACCATATTTGGATATAATCATATATAGTGTGTTCGCACATTAGTGTATAAGTCCATAAACCGGGAGCCAAGAGTATGCATTTGTGTGTATACGAAATTGGTGAAAGAGACAGGTTAAGTATGTGTACAAGTACGCATACTGGCGGAAGTTCTCGAACCGAGAATTTCTGCTGAGTTTGGTTTTGGCAAAACTCTTAACTAGTCACCTTAAGTATGCGTACTCGTACGCATACTGGCGGAAGTTTTTGAACATGTAGATGGGGCAAAACGAGTTGCTAGTTTTTACGGAATTGAGGAGACGACCGTGCGGAGGAAACTCCTTGAACCGAGTGAACTATCAAACCTCACACAGATGCACTGCAAGGAGGGAGTGCTTTGAATTCGAAAGATCAATCTGTAAGACTTCGGCATAAACCAAGACAATGGCCGTTCCAGAGTCAATTCGGTCACAAGAGCGGATGGGTGGATCTGTAGGAGGGAAGCTGAGAAATGTGTGAGATCAATGGTGATCGAAGATTGTAGGTGTGTGTAGATGGTGGATTTTCGACAAGGGATAAAATCGTAAACCCATAATTGTATATGCTCCCCCGATCCAAAGAATCGAAAAATTTGAGTATTGAGGCTCATGTCTCTTATTGAAAGCATGAAAGCTCATGCCACAAGAATCTCTAACAACGACATCGAGAATACTATCTCTTAGAGTATATGTAGATATGTAGTCTCTCAGAGAAACAACGACATATCTCATGAATGAAAGCGAGTAATTACTTCTATATAGGATCGAAAGATTAGACGGCTCCTAGACAGCATGCCTGCTAGTATAGAGCAATAACGTCTCCAGGATGTAACAATATTTTCGCTGACTATATAAAAGAAATATGACGCTTCAACAAGCTCATATCACTCAATTCCTGAATAATTAATGCTCCTAGACGATCGTACTAGTATAGAGTCGTCAATTAATTATTCTTAAATCATTAGATTCATTAACTGAATCCCTGGAAAATATTCAATGTTTTTCATAATGTTTCGTTACTTCAATTTATGGTTCTTCCCAGTAGATTCCATGGGTTAGTAATAAATATTCAACACACGGGCATCTGAGCTACCTTTGAGTAAGCCCTGGCCAAAATAGTGCAAGTGTACTCGACAATAATGCACTAACGAGCACCTGAATGCACGAATGAGTATTTCAAGAGACGGTGAACCTATGCAAAATAGGAAAGAAAATAATAAAATATTAACCAATGCGCTGAGGGATTGGGCCCACCGGCCGGCCAGTCACGTCGTGGCCAGTCCCACATCCAATTCTATATTTTATCATATTTTTATTATTTTCCTTGATCTCATGAAAATCCTTTCATTTGAACAAATATCCTTCGTTTTAAGGAAAACTCCTCAGTTTCATGGTGTTTCCTTCACATCAAGGAAATAATATAAAATTAGGAAAGGTGTCGTGGGACCGTGTTTACTAGCCGGCCGGCTATGCCCTAGCCATGGCCGGTCCCACACCTCATGATTCCTCATTATTTTATTATTATTTTCCTAATCTCATGAAAACTCCTCAATCTCATGGTATTTCCTTCAAACCATGGAAAATAATAAAAATTAGGGAAACTCGTGGGACCGGGCTCCAGCCGGCCGGTCATGACCTAGCCGGTCCCACACGCCCCTTATTTTATTATTATTATTTTTATGTTTCCTTGATTCCATGAAATTCCTTGATTTCATGATATTTCCTTCAAATTATGAAAATTCCTTCAAATCATGAAATAATACATAAAATTAGGGAAAACTCACGGGACCGGCCCTAGCCGGCCGACCATGCCCAAGCCGGTCCCACACGCCCTTATTTTATTATTATTAATGTTATTTGTTTTCCTCATCTCATGGAAACTCCTTGATTTCAACAAAACTCCTTGGTTTCAACAAATTCCTTGGTTTTATGATATTTCCCTAAAATCATGAAAAATATTATAAAATTAGGAAAAATGTCGTGGGACCGGGCCCTTTGGCCGGCCGACCATGCCCTGGCCATAGCCGGTCCCACACTTCATAATTCCTTCATTTTTTATTATTTTCCTTCATCTCATGAAGTTTTCACGGTTTCAGCAAAAAATCCCTGATTTCTTCATATTTTCTCAAAATGTTGCTCAAACGCACATCAGAAAATATCAAAATTCTTAGAACTGAGATACGAACACTTTGGTGACGTGAGCATGTTACCTTGACCGACCAAGGTTGGCTCTTTGGCTTGCAAGGAGCCGGTCCCACGTATTTTCACAATTTGACCTAATTTGCGCAATTGCACGTATTAGGTCCAAAACTCTTCCAAAAAATTTTGGAATTTCATGAAACGATCATTATTCGATCCCGTGACCACACATGGCCGGTTTCATGACCCCTTGGTCGGTCCCTCATCTCTTCATAATCAATTAGGTTTTATCACCTAAGGTTCAGACGAGCATTATTTTAATAAATGATTAAACCAACATTTAATCATCCTTTCACCAACTGGTCTTCAAGAGACTTTGGTATATTTTTTATCACATGAGCATATGGGCGCTACATGGTTGACCCATAATCCCATGTAGGCGGTCCCTCCTTCACTCTGTGGTTTATTTTCAATAAATCACCAATTGATCAAATTAGGGTTTTGAGTCCAAGGTTCATAATTCCAGATTCAAACGCTAATAATTTTACGTTGATCTCATGATCAAAATTTTATTAATTATACTTGGTTCAGTTGCCAGTATTATGATTTAATACTTTATTTGGTCATGCTACTAATAATTCATCAAACGAGCAACATTTGCTCAGATGAGCAATATTTGCTCAAACCAAGGAATATTGGTTCAACTATCAATATTCAACAAATCATCGAATAAGCAATATTTGCTCACGTTAACTATGTTTATTCATACATTATACCTCTATCTCAATTCGTGAGTCTCAGAACATTTTCAAATCATGTTCGAATCAAAAATACAAGGACTCATCGTCCCATGAAGTCATGAAGTCAGCAACTGACTAACTAAATACACGTATGCCTTGCGAGACTCCACAATCACACGAGACATCAATCGTGTTACATGGGGGGATATTAACTAGGGTTTTGGTATGGCGGTCTACGACACGTGTGTTCATACACACGATGAGAATGTGAGCAAGTCGTGCAATCAGTTGGAGGAGTTAACAAAGTAGTGGATGGAAAATCAACCAAGTCTCCGCACGTTGAGCAACTGGTTTTAACACGATTTCCACTTCTCCACTCTTTGATTCCATCAACTGTCACACTTCATGGGATCATGGTGTTTACAATTCTAGCAATATAAATAAGTCTCTGAATTATGATTGAAACAAGGATAATCTCACGTCAAACAGACAACACGAGATTAGCAACTCAACATCTGAGCAATTACTCTCAACAAAGCAAATTCAATCATTCAGAACTTATCTTATTTCAGAATACACAACACACCTACAATCTTCGATCACCATTGATCTCACACATTTCTCAGCGTCCCTCCTACAGATTGACCCATCCTCTCTTGTGACCGAATTTACTCTGGAATGGCCATTGTCTTGGTTTAGGCCGGAGTACTACAGATTGATCTCTCGAATTCAAAGCACCCCCTTCTTGTGCATGCATCTGTGAGGTTTGACAGTTCGCTCGGTTCAAGGAGTTTCCTCCGCACGGTTGTCTCCTCAATTCCTTGAAAACCAGCAACTCGTTTTGCCCCATCTACAGATTGGCGACCTCAGTGGGAGATCATTCTCTCGGTTGCAATCTCACTTCTCACAAAGATAGTTGGTCTTAGGTCTGGTTTAGTTACCAATCCGGATTCAACACCCGGTTCTAATATTGCAAGCTCTAGTGATACCGCCAAAACCACTCTTACGGCGCAACATGCCACTCCCGCGCAACCTCGCCACTACCTCCCGGCGCAACATGCCACTACCACTCCTCCGAGCGCTGGTGCTCCAGTGATCACCCCTGCAAGTGACGGCACTGGCGCCATCAACAATCCACTCTTCGGCCGATCTCTTGAAGAAATCAGAGAAAATCCACCTACCATAGGTGATCTTATGAAGGTACAAGAAACTCTTGCCAAGAATCAGACTGACATGGCTACCACTCATAAGGAACTATTCAACTATCTCAAGACTCTTATAGACAAGATGTCGAGAAAACTTGGGAGAAAGGAAAAGCTAAAGAAACGTCTTCAGACACTGATCCCGAGGTCACTCCGATCCATGTAGTAGACGATGAGGAAGTTCCTATGGCTGCAAATAATCTACCAGCTAAAGAACCATCCAGTTTCATCACTCGTGAAGACCTGGAACGTCTTTTGGAAGATCGTGGGAAAGACAAAACACCCTCTGTCCATCGTCACCAACCTCCATACCCTGATGTTACACAAAGGATTCCTATGCCAAAAGGTTACACCTCTCCAACCTTCACACTTTATGATGGAACCGGCAATGCTCGAGAACATGTTTCTCGATTTCTAGAAGCACTGGGTGAACATGAGAACAACCATACCGTCTCGTCCGAAGGAATTTTCAAAGTCTCTCGAAAGGCGGGGCATATACACAGTACAACAACATCACGCTGGAAGTATCAAAAATTGGGGAGAAATGGTTAATATTTTCTACGAAAGTATTTCTTCATTTTGAGAACAAATCACCCTCTCTCGATCTCGGAAGGATGTTTCAAAAGAGCAACGAACATCCTAACGACTATGTGAAAAGGTTCGAGTTCAAGCCTTGGATTGCCATGATCCGAATGTCACGAGAGCAACAAATCGTGGACTTGTGCATCAATGGAATGATTCCAGTCTACAAAGCTTTATTGGAAAATCTCAGATTCCAGACTTTCTCAGAACTTCATGAAACAGCCAAGAGATCAGCGACTACTGCACCTGCTTTATTGGAAAGGGCTAAGACTAAAAAAGCTGAAGAGCCATGAGAGACTCGAGGTAGCAGACGTTTAATCAACAAACAGTACAACCTCCAACCTTCCACAAATTCTATTACGAAAGGGAGCAAACGAAAGGCTGAGCCACAACGCAAACATACTTCCTCAACTCCTTCAAAGACACAGAGGAAGGATAACGCACAAGTTCCCGCTCAACACACAGAAGATTATCCAGAGGCACCTGATTTCCCCTGCTCCATTGAGGAAGTTGTTGAACTTCTAGATGCTTGGGTTCAAGACGGCGCGATCAAACTCCCATATGTCAAGAAAGAGCCAACTGAAGAGGCCATGGAAAATCCTCGTTACTGTCGCTTTCATAGGTTTGTCAACCATCCCACAAGTGATTGCAGAACTTTGAAGCGCATATTCAAAGAAAAGATCGAATAAGGAGAACTTAACTTGGGGACTGAAGGAGTACACAGAGATCCTCTCCCTGTCAGAACCTTCACTCTTTCTGAACCACCTGTCAAAGAAGCTATTCAATCCTTAATCGAGCATGTATGCGAATTGCTGTACCTGTCAAAGGCTCAAAGGGGAGACATGTTTGCCACACTGAATCACATCATATCAGGGTAACGTTTGCTGATACAAGAGACATTTCCTGAACCGCCTTCACCACAGTCCATCTCAAGGGAAATGAGTTCAAACGAGCATTGATTGATGTTGGCACTGCTGTCAATATCATCCATCTGAAAACTCTCAGGGCTGCTGGTATCACACGACAAGAATCAATTCATGCTCCAGTAACAATTACAGATCATGAAGGAACACCCAGAGACGCTTATGGCCACATTACTCTCAAGGTGAACATAAACTCAGCCTGGACAGAAACAAAATTTTACATAATCCGAGAAGATCCAGGATATGATATGATTCCTGGACATACATGGATTCATGTTGGAAAGGTAACACCAACACCTTCAATTGCACATTTATTTGTTGAAGAAACCTCTGATTCGGAAGAAGAAAAAGAGGATATTTCACCATTTGAGTATTTGAAGGAGGTCAAAGCCCTAGCAGAGCTAACACAAAAGCCTGAAGAAGATGCAAATGCTTTCATCAAAAGGTTTCGCACTCAGGAAAGTCTTACTCCTCCTCATGTGTCCATATCATCTGTTTTCAAGTATGCTTATTTGGTCCGGGGGCTTTACTCCACCAACAACTTGACTATTGCAAAATGCTATGAGTGGATAACCTCGCCTCAGCAATATTTCACCAAATGGTTAAGTTCAGAGCTTCTTCAAATCGAGCATACCATCAAAAAGTTTATTGCTGAAGACATAGCCAAGCATGACAAACAATATATCAAATACTCTCATCTTCATGAGTGTCCATACACACCACAGCCATGGAACTCCACTACACGGAGAATTCTGAATCAGCAGAAGATATTTAGAGCACGGACGGTTAAACCTAACAAATTCCAGGAAGGAGATTTAGTTCTCAAAGCAACTAAGCGTAATTCCCATTCTGCAAAGAATTCCAACTGGTAAGGACCCTTCATAGTCTCTAATTCTGTTGCTGGTGGATACTACAGATTGATCAACATGGATAATAAGGAAGGTGTGGCCATGATACACGAAAATTGGCTCAAGGCCTTTGACGTCTAAGGTTTTGGATATTCGAGGTATTGGATGTTCAAGGCATGAACACCCAAACTATTTGGCATTTAGAGTTTTCTTTCATTGTATTTCAATTCCTCCAAAATGTTTGCAATACTTGCATTCAGTAATTTAAATTCAACAATTTATCAAAATTCAGTTTACTTAAAGAAAATCCCTATCAAACCCAAAGAAAATCCTCAACCATCTAAAACCAATCAAAACCAAAAATAAAACCTCACATCTCTCAGAAGTTCAGAAGTTCAAGAGATTATGAAAGGAAATCAAAGAAAATCAGCAAAGAAAGATTTTAGCTCCTCTGCATCCTTCAAGACTTGTAAAGCCGCCTTCTCCATGTTCAGCTCTTCAGTCAACTTGGAAATTTTGTCTTCCTTATCCATCACAATGTCAATGGGAAAGGGTATGTTATTTTCACATGAGTCCTTAATAGCATTCATCTTCTTACGAAGTCACTTCACGTTGAAGCCAAGTCTCTCAGAATTCTCCAAGTTGAACTCCCAATCAAAGAGTACATCTGGAGTCACAATATTTCTGACCCTAGTGCATATATCACTTACAACATGCAAGATAACACTTACTTGCATTGTTAAATAATAAGCACGCTTTGGGTCTCTAGTAACGACGATATGACCAAATTTCTTCCATATTTTCTCGTACAATTTGGCATATCCAATGGGAACGCTGAATCCAACAACCAGTTCGTGATATGGGAGTGATACATCAAAGGGAGGATCAAAAGCAACTCCTGCACTTGGATATTCATGCACCACTATACGATTTTCAATTACTGGAGCAATTTCTGCAACACCAGTTTCCTCAGTCTCGTCTACTCGTAACTCAGTTTCTTCCACCACTGAAGCAACGACAATTGAAATCTCGATCTCCTTAATTGCATTAAAAACAACACTCTCACGGCCTTGAAGTGCATATATGGTTGGCTCTTTATCAATAACCCCAGGGTTGCTCGTCTCAACATTATTGACTCCTTCATTCTTAACTTCGGTATTTTGCACCTAATACGAAGATTACATGAGATTAGGATCATCCAAGCATGAAACCAAAATAAATCATAAACTAAAGCATATGAGTCGTCTAACATCATCAATTCTCTTCATTTTACATGCTAGATGTCAACAAATAACGTGAAAGTCACAAAAAAACACGTTTTACAACAAGCTCGCCTGAGAATACTTTACACTGACCTATACAAAACGATGAACTGGGAGCAATTGGTGAAGAATCAAGGTTTGAGTTATATACCATTATCTTCGTATGGATGTTATCTAAAGTATATCAAAATTTCATAGCAATCGTATAAACGAGCAAAAAGATGTGGTCGAAACATCCGACTACATGACAGCTGAAAACTTCCTGAAAGTCTCCTGGATGTTTACTGTTTCGTCAATTTCGACCCCTAAACGAGCTCAAAACTTAAAAATCTTCTTAAAAAAGCTTGTAAATTTCCTGGGCATAAAGATACATATGCGGATCGCGAAAATCTGATATCGGACGAAGATTTTACGGCGTTTTTGCTAAAAGGCTGAGTTCTGAAATTTCTGGTGACGTATTTTCGGCAAAGCTTTTCATATATTCACATGCATTCTCATTCATTCACTCATGAATCAACAAGTTTATGCTCCTATATATAAAATACTTACTAGGGTGGTCTATGAAGCATTCGAAGAACCATAATTGCTCGCATCGACATCGATAACACCATTACTTTCATTCGGTTTCAAGCTTTGGGAGTTTCCTTTATCGCCATCCTCCAAACGAGCATCATCAGTACTCTCCACTTCCATGGAGACATTCTCCTGGACATATTCTCAACAATTAGCATTTTTTATCTACAAAGCATCATGGTTCGTTATAGGGAGAAATACTTACAGCCTCTTCTTCATCATTCAAATCAGAAGTTGTTTGCCCAGCAGTAGAGAACTGAAGACCGTCAATACTCGATGGAGTAAAATTCTGTAATAAAATAACAAATATTGGTTTTACGATCCTAATTACATGGATGAGAAGAAGTCATGGTAAAAAGTATCGATGACTCACCAAACGAATCACTGGGGACTTTATGGTGTTAGGTAACATCTTATAATTCTTGTTCATGTCTTCTCCACCATGAATAGTTGCTTCAGCTTCTGAGAAGTCTACACCAATTCGAGGTCTTACGTTACAACCGTCCTGTGGAAAGTTTTGATGCAATAATCAAAAGACAGTTATCGTAATCTTATGAAGACTTCGTAAAGAATACTTACTTGTGAACATCCTGGAGATGTTTTCCGTTTATCACTACCAGGGAAATACTTCAATCTTGGTCGAGTAGCAATCATCTCAGCAGAAGGAGGCTCCTTCACTAAAGGTTGATCAACTCTCACGAAATCAAGTAAACGCTTGAGTTTTTGATCCCAAAAGTTTATGTAACCCGGAGTTACATATGTGACTCTTTCAGAGCTGGGGAACCAGAATTCACTTCCTTCCACATGTGTGAGGTCCAGACGGGTCATGAGTTGTTCAACTGAGGGTTTCATTCTTCAAAAAGTCGAAACACACTGATCCATAACCATTTGCCGAGCCGCCCTATCAATATTGTATTCTTCCACCAAGAATTCGCCATGTATTATGGATATTAGATGACCGGGAGTACAACTTAACATGAAAGACCTCTCGCCGTCATTCAAATCAGCACCAGATTTCAAAGTCATACTCTCTTCAGTATTAAAAGTTGTCAACTGAGAGATGTAAGGGGGAACTGACACCCATGGGCGGAAGTTGAACTCAGATCACGGTCTAAGACATCAACGAAGCGAGTCTTGAGTCGAGGTTGTTTTGTAGACCAACGCATGATCCTGGCATTGGCCTTCTCAGAGAAAACATGGCGAGCATCAGTGTTCAATCCTTGCAAAATGGTACGTGGAATGGGTGCGTAATTCTTGAAACGCTCCCACATCATAGCTTGAAGAAACATTGTATTGGCATAACATTCAATCTTCATAAAACCATTTGAGATGCTGGAGTCTATAATCAAGGAGTCCAAGTTAGAGTACAAAGAACCAAGGAACAAACTGCCTATTGGGAGCTGCTCACCCTGAGCCATCTTAATTTCAAAGGGAATCACAAACGGCTTCAACAAATTTCCAGCATCTTCAAATACATCTCTGGACAGCCATAAACACAAGAAAGCATCAATAGATAACGTACCGTCAACAGGCCACTCCAGAGGAGTATCTCTTGGCCACTAGTGTATTAACCAATGAGCATAGCAACCTTTGCTGCCAGATGCCTTATTAATCTCCTCCATTGTGGTTGTCAAGGTGTTAGAGATTGCGATTTCCTCTGATGAAGAAAGACCTTCAGGAAGATTACCCGTGATTGGAAGATGCAACAAAGCAACTACATCTTCTAGAGTAATGGTAAACTCTCCTCATCTGCATATGAAAGAGTGAGTTGGAATACACCAGCGAGCAAGTAGAGCTACTATACCTCGCGCATCATGAAAAATGAACAAATCTCCAGAAGCTTGAATAGCCCGTATTACTTGTGCATCATGCAACTTGGCTCGAACACGAGGAAAACCTAACATGTACCTCGCCCATCCAGAAAACTTTTCCAAGGGCCGTCGAGAAAGCTTGAATTCGATGATTGATGCAGAAAAATATCCTCGTTCAAGACAGAACCGAATGGCTGCCTGAGGAGTCACCAATTTTTTTCTGAGTAACCTCTCTGGGATTTATCAGAAGACGAAATGCTGGAGTTTTGAGACGCTTTTCAGGCCCTTGATCTATGAAGAATGCATCCTCTATGTTTGGAACGTTCTTAATTCTAGGAGTTTCATCTTCGCCAATGGAATTCTCATCCGTGCATGAATCATCCTTAGAGGCATCATTATCTATGTATGAATCTTCCCTGGAGGCATCATTATTCACACGGATATCATCTCTGGAAGCATCATTGGCTTGGGAATCAGACATCCTTGCAAAGTAGCTATAACATGCACACAATGCTCCACTTCAACATATCATTCATATAAGATGCAAACATCAATGGAATGAAGTAATTGGAAAAATGCTAACGCAAGCATATACAAAATGGTAATTCTCAACTCTTACCTTTTTTACGATTCCACTAACAGTAGTGATTGAAACGTAAGAGTTAACACTTCAAAACTTGCTCGTTTCTTTGAACCTACAAAAGATGAGCAAAAACTCAGATTTTCATAAAATCATGAATATTTCTACTGTGTGAACATTCACCATGAAATTATAAAAATTAAAACATTATTTCATCATAAATAATTGTTTACTTCTAATGACTGCACAAAATTCAAGTTCGATTTCAATACATATATTTATATATATACACAAAAACGTGATTAACTCACGTAAATAAAAAAAAAAAAATTTGACGTGAGCAAGGCTCACCAAATAAAATTTGTGAGTGTTCCACGGTTTCAAAAAAAATTCGTGAACAGGTCACGGTTTTATAAAAAAAAAAAAAAAAAAAAATTCCTTTGTACCGTCGTTCGTCTTCGAAACGAAGGTTTATTTCGATTCACATGGTTTAAGATAAAGTTTTGGTTTTCATGAAAGCTCATAAACAAAATTTTATCACTGGACACAGGTCTATATATAAAACAAATAAACTCTTTTCCTTCGTACGATCGTCTTTCTTTGAAACGAGGGTTTATTTCGGTTTTGTGAAAGCTCACATATTTTCAAGATAAAGTTTTAGTTATTCATGAAAGCTCATAAACAAAATTTTATCACTGGACACAAGTCTATACATAAATATCTCTACTAGGTCAGGGATTATTAATAGTTTCTCAAACTAACGATGGAACAAACATATGTTTTCTCAAAATAAGGATTTTCAACAAAACTCACACTCATATATGCACATGTATATAATTTCAACATGATCAAAGCATGAACTCAGCAAACTTCTGAAAAAAAATAATAAAAAAAATTCACGTACCTGTCGGCGCCGACCGGAATTATGGCCGGACGGTGATCGGAAGGTGGCTGCTCCGCCTGGAAACTACGCGGAAATTTTGCTCCTCCATGATGGCGTGAAGATGATGAAGAGGTAAAGGTGGTGGTTGGTCGTGAAGGTGAAGTAAAAAAAAAGAAGGGGGGATTACTCCTTTTATATCAAGTTTTATTTCCAAAACCTAACCTTGCAAGGACTTCCTTATTAGGCCCGGCCCGTGAATCCTAAAACGACCAAGATCCCGTCATCAAAATCAGCGGTTCAACACCAATTTATGCTCATTAGACGATGCTCTATCATGCCACTGGAATCTTCGTTCAAGCCGTGGTTTGATCGTACTATCAAAAATCCGGTAAGGTCGTATCTTACGACTAATCTCAATTGCTTATATCGTTTGTAACCGGAAAATCACCATTCAGTGCTGACTGAGGAACATGAATGTCCCTCACTAAGAAGGAGACTTAATGTAGATGGTGGATTTTTGACAAGGGCTAAAATCATAAACCCATAATTGTATATGCTCCTGATCCAACAATCAGATGAGTATTGAGGCTCATGTCTCTTATTGAAAGCATGAAAACTCATGCCACAAGAATCTCTGACTGAGAATAATGTCTCTCAGAGTATATGTAGATATGTAGTCTCTCAGCTAAGGCAACAACATATCTCATGAATACTGAGCAATTTCAGTAATTACTTCCATATAGGATCGAAAGATTAGATGGCTCCTAGACAGCATGCCTGCTATTATAGAGCAATAACGTCTTCAGGATGTAACAATGTTTTCCCTGACTATATAAAAGAAATATGATGCTTCAACAAGCTCATATCACTCAATTCCTGAATAATTAATGCTCCTAGACGATCGTACTAGTATAGAGTCATCAATTAATTATTCTTAAATCATTAGATTCATTAACTGAATCCCTGGAAAATATTCAGTGTTTTTCATAATGTTTCGTTACTTCAATTTATGGTTCTTCCCAGCAGAATTCCATGGGTTAGTAATAAATATTCAACACACGGGCATCTGAGCTACCTTCGAGTAAGCCCCGACCAAAATAGTGCAAGTGTACTCGACAATAATGCACTAACGAGCACCTGAACGCACGAATGAGTATTTCAAAATACGACGAGACGATGAACCTATGCAAAATAGGAAAGAAAATAATAAATAATAAAATATTAACCAAGGCGCCGAGGGATTGGGCCCACCGTCCGTCCAGTCACGCCGTGGCCAGTCCCACGTCCAATTCTATATTTTATCATATTTTTATTATTTTCCTTGATCTCATGAAAATCCTTTCATTTGAACAAATATCCTTCGTTTTAAAGAAAACTCCTCAATTTCATGGTGTTTCCTTCGCATCAAGGAAATAATATAAAATTGGGAAAGGTGTCATGGGACCGTGTTTACTAGCTGGCCGGCTATGCCCTAGTCATGGCCGGTCCCACACCTCATGATTCCTCATTATTTTATTATTATTTCCCTAATCTCATGAAAACTCCTCAATCTCATGGTATTTCCTTCAAACCATGGAAAATAATAAAAAATTAGGGAAACTCGTGGGACCGAGCCCCAGCCGGCCGGTCATGACATGGCCGGTACCACACGCCCCTTATTTTATTATTATTATTTTTTTTATGTTTCCTTGATTCCATGAAATTCCTTGATTTCATGATATTTCCTTCAAATTATGAAAATTCCTTCAAATCATGAAATAATACATAAAATTAGGGAAAACTCACGGGACCGACCTTAGCCGGCCGACCATGCCCAAGCCGGTCCCACACGCCCTTATTTTATTATTATTAATGTTATTTGTTTTCCTCATCTCATGGAAACTCTTTGATTTCAACAAAACTCATTGGTTTCAACAAATTCCTTGGTTTTATGATATTTCCCTAAAATCATGAAAAATATTATAAAATTAGGAAAAATGTCGTGGGACCGGGCTCTTTGGCCGACCGACCATGCCCTGGCCATAACCGGTCCCACACTTCATAATTCCTTCATTTTTTATTATTTTCCTTCATCTCATGAAGTTTTCACGGTTTCAGCAAAAAATCCCTGATTTCTTCATATTTTCTCAAAATGTTGCTCAAACGCACATCAGAAAATATCAAAATTCTTAGAACTGAGATACGAACACTTTGGTGACGTGAGCATGTTACCTTGACCGACCAAGATTGGCTCTTTGGATTGCAAGGAGCCGGTCCCATGTATTTCCACAATTTGATCTAATTTGCGCAATTGCACGTATTAGGTCCAAAACTCTTCCAAAAATTTAGAACTTCATGAAACGATCATTATTCGATCCCGTGACCACCCAGGGCCGGTTTCATGACCCCTTGGTTGGTCCCTCATCTCTTCATAATCAGTTAGGTTTTATCACCTAAGGTTCAGACGAGCATTATTTTAATAAATGATAAGACCAGCATTTAATCATCCTTTCACCAACTGGTCTTCAAGAGAGTTTGGTATATTTTTGCTCACATGAGCATATGGGCGCTACATGGTCGACCCATAATCCCATGTAGCCGGTCCCTCCTTCACTCTATGGTTTATTTTCAATAAATCACCAATTGATCATCAATTGATCAAATTAGGGTTTTGAGTCCAAGGTTCATAATTCCAGATTCAAACGCTAATAATTTTACGTTGATCTCATGATCAACATTTTATTAATTACACTTGGTTCAGTTGCCATTATTATGATTTAATACTTTATTTGGTCATGCTACCAATAATTCATCAAACGAGCAACATTTGCTCAGATGAGCAATATTTGCTCAAACCAAGGAATATTGGTTCAACTATCAATATTCAACAAATCATCGAATGAGCAATATTTGCTCACGTTAACTATGTTTATTCATACATTATACCTCTATCTCAATTCGTGAGTCTCAGAACATTTTCAAATCATGTTCGACTCAACAATACAAGGACTCATCGTCCCATGAAGTCATGAAGTCAACAACTGACTAACTAAATACACGTCTGCCTTGCAGACTCCACAATCACACGAGACATCAATTATGTTACATGGGGGGATATTAACTAGGGCTTTGGTCTGGCAGTCTACGGCACGTGTGTTCATACACACAATGAGAATGTGAGCAAGTCGTGCAATCAGTTGGAGGGGTTAACAAAGTAGTGGATGGAAAATCAACCAAGTCTCCGCACGTTGAGCAACTGGTTTTAACACGATTTCCACTTCTCCACTCTTTGATTCCATCAACTGTCACACTTCATGGGATCATGGTGTTTACAATTCTAGCAATATAAATAAGCATCTGAATTATGATTGAAACAAGGATAATCTCACGTCAAACAGACAACACAAGATTAGCAACTCAACATCTGAGTAAAAACTCTCAACAAAGCAAATTCAATCATTCAGAACTTATCTTATTTCAGAATACACAACACACCTACAATCTTCGATCACCATTGACATCACACATTTCTCAGCTTCCCTCCTACAGATTGACCCATCCTCTCTTGTGACCGAATTTACTCTGGAACGGCCATTGTCTTGGTTTAGGCCGGAGTACTACAGATTGATCTCACGAATTCAAAGCACTCCCTTCTTGCAGTGCATTTGTGTGAGGTTTGACAGTTCGCTCGGTTCAAGGAGTTTCCTCCGCACGGTCGTCTCCTCAATTCCTTGAAAACCAGCAACTCGTTTTGCCCCATCTACGGTATGAAATCATACTCGATTTCATTTCGATTACAAATGAAAATGAAAATAATGATGTATGATTTTACCCAATTTGAAAACGAGTATAACATATTAAACGATTTGAGATTGAGTATGAAGTCATACTCATTCTTAACTCGGGTATAGAATGAATTTTAATTTTATTTGATGTTTAACAACACATAATTCACAGATAAAGAAAAAATTTACCCATAATCGGTTTATGCTCATGCCCATATAAACTGATTCTGGATAATCGGTTGATTTTCATGTCCATATAAACCGATTCTGGGCAGAAGCAAGTTTTAAAAAATCAATGTATGTTTTTGAGGTTACAATCGGTTGATACCAATGACAACATAAACCGATTCGAGTTGTTGTTCTTCAAAAATTTCAAATTTTTAAATTTTTTCATGTTCGGATGATTCATTAACACACACGTAGTGATAGGCCCAAATTAATCCTTATAGGCCCCAATTTAGCACAGATGGAATATTATTTTAATATTTTTATGGTAGAAAGGCATAAAGGTTGTATGACCACTTTCTTTGCTAACCATATGGTTCATGGAGCAAGTTTTGGAAAGATATGAAAAGGAGTTTTGGTAGTTTGGATTATATGGAGAGAACGTAATTGTCGGATCTTCGAGAAGAATTATGAGTTCAAGGTGGATAGCGATCTATCCAATGATGCAAAAGCTTTGGTTCTCTCTTGGGATGCTGCAAAAGGGAATCGAGTTCATGTAAATTTTACCCACTGTCTCTAATTGGGAAAAAAAAATTCTATTCGTAAGGTAGTTTTTTTCCTTTTTCTTTGGTTTTTTTCTACCTCTGGTAGACCCTCTGTACATTCTCAATCTCTAATAAATTCTTCATTCTGATCAAAAAAAAAAAAGTTTTGATCGAAAGAGGAAGTCCTTGAAAGATGAAACCCTAATAATAATAAAATAATAAAGAAAATAAAAAGATAGGGACCGGCCATGGTGACGGGACACGTGGTTGGTCCTGCCAAGAATCCCTTTTTTTAATGTTATTTTATTATTATTTTCTTCATGTTCCTCATTTGATCCGACTTCCCATATCCTAGTTCTTCCATGTTTTTTATAGAGGCAGATAGGTATCAAAAGCCTTCACTAAAGTTGAAGCAACGACAACGATGTTAAGTGCGTCAGCTAAGGTAATCAAGTGCATAAAATCTTACGAGGTTCAAGAGATGTAAGGAACACGACTACATATGAATTGCTTGGAGGGTTATTAACTCTCAATTATATTCCAATCCAAAAGTCTAATAGTATGCTAGTGTTTGTAGTAGTTTAATACAATATGGTGTTCAAGCATGACGAGGTCCCGTGGTTTTTTTGCAAGTGCAATTTTCCTCGTTAACAAAATTAATGTCTTTTTTTTTCTCCCCAATTATATTGTTTATCATTATAATGGTAATAGCTCAAGTAGTACTAGAATCAATCTGGATAATTTAAGTACTTATTATTTGAGATCAAAAATAAGATTTGTTCTTGTTTAATTCTTTTTAGAATTTAGATCTTCTTAATTAGGATGAAACTAGGTTGGTCTTCGATACTGATTTTTGAGATCGTACACGAACTCGTCTACACAATTAGGCGCATGGACCTTTGGTCTACATATATTGATTGTGGAAGAGAAAGAGAAAAAATCTACATACAATCTTCTTCTAGGATCTATGCTTTAACCTAATTGTGATTGTATTAGGTGTTGTCCATACAGGTTGCCGAATGAAAAAGTTGATGGTGTACTTGGTACCTTCTTATTTTCAAAGAGGATACAAAATTTTAGAGCATAGCTCGGTTGAACCCACCAAACGTTGGAATGTCAAGTTTGGTTGTCATATTTTAGTGAACCAAAACTCATTTAAATAGTCGCTTGATTATTTACTATAGTCAACTTCGTATAGGTTAGCTTGAAAGTATTAGGATATGAGACATTACAAGTATTACGTGAAGACTTGAAGAATGTGAAGAAGTAAGGAGCTACAACGACGACATCATCCTTCCACTTGAGGTTAGTAATATTTGACTTGAACTGTTTCATTCCCTAACGTATCTTTCAAGTCGTGCATTTTGGAAACATAACTGCGAAGCTATGAATGATTATACTCTAGTTAGACGTAGTATTAAGGAATACAATACGAAGTATAACACTTATCTTTTGAACTTCGTATATAAGACATCGACATAATCATTTGAATGCTATTGTGATTATGTAGGGGTATGAGGTGAATATTTCATCCAAGGAAACAATGTTTTACATTCGTTTAAAGGAAGTAAATTCATGAACTTGGTTTGTGAATCGAAAGGGAAATCGCTAGGCTTATTGGTATTTGTTATTCATTGCAAATCTTTTGAATTACCAATATGTGTGATTAGTATAACCGCTCATGACTTGCTTATGTTCTTGGTAAAACTATTCACAAGGCCTGACTTTTGTATTGGTATGACTTTTATTAGTGAAACCGATCTTAAGTAATCACCTGAGATGGTATGATCGATTTATTGTAATTGGTATGACAAACTCTAGACATTGGGGAACCGATCCTAGTAAGAGGTGCAACCAATCACAAAAGGGGAATCTATCCTTGTAAGAGGTGTAGCAAGTTTCTAGTTATTGGGAACCGATCCTATGAACTTGAGCAACACGTTTTTAGTTATTGGGAACCGATCATATGGACATGTGCAACAAATACAAGTTAGATACCATATATATGTGGGAACCGATCCTAGTACCTAGTCAACCAAGTTTTGGTAACTAGCGTGACTAATTCTAGTACCCACATGGAGGTAAACCGAAACTTGTTTTGGTAGAACTGTGAAACCCATGTTTGGTGATTTGATAAGATAATCAATCACATAGTTCTTGGAAGTCAGATGAACCAATTCTAAACTCGTTTTGGAAGTGTGGAAAATCGATTCCAAGATAGTAAATATGAAAGAGGATTTACTAAGTAAAGATGTCGACATACTTTGAACATGTGCAGTAACGCTTATCTTTTATTGTTCAAAGATATTCCTTAATACCTAAAGGAGAATCACAGATCGAAATAAATTGAGAATCTTTTAATTAAGGTTTTTAGTTTTTATATGCTTTTAATTTCCATCAATTAAAATGCATATCTTTAGAAAATAAAAATTGGTAATGTGCATTTACTAATTGGAGATTTTCTAATGAGATTTTCGGTCAATATTTGGACAAAGCATTTCCAGGAATTATGGAAACCGAATTTGGAAATATATTGCATATCTTGAGAATATTTTCGGTTTTGGAAATTCCTTGGTGTCCAAACTTCCTTGGTCAATAAATATTGAAGTTTGCATTTCGAGCAAACTAATCCTCAGAGCCAGCAAAACTACCTAGTTGTGTTGTTACTGGTGGAGCCGCCTATTCAGAGAATAAAGTAACCTAATTAGGAGAAATCTCTTACGACCGCTCGGTTTAAAGACTTCTTTGGGATTGCGAAGCTCTATTAGTACCGTTGGTGGGAAACTAGATAATTGCGGTTTATTATTAGTTTTCGATTGATTTGATTGACTAACGGTTGTTGAACTTTGATTGCACCTAGTTTGTTTATGCTTGATAATCTTCTCTTCTGATATAAGATTCACTCAAACTAGATCGATGTTTCGACGGGGATCTTTAGACTGTTTATAGATCTAAAGACGTCTTGTGATAATCCGTTGTTAACAGACTCAGTTCTGTGTGTGATTGATCACAAGAGATTCAAGTTGATTGTGTGCAGGTGTTTATTGAAGATCTAAGAAGATTTGAAGACGAAGAAGATTTCTGATTTGGGTTCATAATCTTTGGTGTGCACAATACTTGTTTCGGCTGGAAAGGGATCCAATTATAATCGGTTTATCTTTGTGATAGATTGGATTGATTAGTTGAGTAGATCGGCATCAATACAATTATTTGTGATTCAAAGTATTGATTGCAAAATCTTAACAATTACTTTGGTAGTTGTTGATAAGATAGATCTAAGGACCTGACAAAGGAGTTTATTGGGATAAACGGAAGAGCCTATTGTCAAACTCATATCACTTGATTGAAAAGAGTTGTTACCGAACAAATTTGTTGTTCCTTTACTGTTTGGAATACAAACCAAAGGAATTGTTCCAAGTGCGTGACTTATTAACAAGTTGGAGGCGCAGGGATACAGAAGGAACTACGTGAACTATAGGTTTTGTTGCTTGGTCTCAACTATACAAAGTTGGTTTAGATTTTGTATAACGGCTTAATCCTGAGAGTATTCAATTATGGACAAGGTCCTGGGGTTTTTCTGCATTTGCGGTTTCCTCGTTAACAAAATCTTGTTGTGTCTTTTACTTTTCTATTTCCGCAATTGTAATTAATTTTATTATAATTAGAAGTAAAATACACAAACGTTAATTCCTATTTACTTGATAGCAATCCTATTGTGTTTGGTTAAGTCCGAACCTTTTATCAAGTAAACATACTTCGTTGTTGTATTGTCTCGATCTTGTATCCATAGTCAATCACGTAAGTTATCTTATTGTCGTATTGTCTCGATCTCGTATCCATAGACGATCACACGAAGTGTGAACCGATTAGTTGTATTGTCTCGACTTAGTCCATTGACAATCACTTTCGGAGAAAGAACTTATAGGTGGAAAAGTTTTAGATTGAGGTATATTTGGGTACCCTCGTCTTTTGAATTGGTATCAGAGCGGACAAACACGAAAAGATCTAATAATCTGTGTTTGGTGCGATCCAACCTATAAGAAATGAGTCAAAGTAAGATTAAGCGAAAGCAAAAATTATTGAAAGACTTAGTTAACGTACCGCAAGAGGTTGTTAAACCACCTTCAGAATCAGAGGTTACAATCTCTGAGTTGAAAGAGATTTGTGAACGCTTGTTGTCTAACGGAATTCTCCTCAGTTTGTCTAATAAGAAAGTAAACAAACTTCTGGTTACTTTACAATTAAAGACTAATGAATGTGAAAGGCATCGTCTAGACTACGAAAATTTGAGGGAAAATGACTCTCAACAAATACAGAGTATTAAAGACAAAGTATGTGCTAGTCTTTCTCAAGCAGAATTATTTGAGAAAGATAGTAATGCGGCTCTTGAAAAAGTACGTTTGTTGGAAGAGAAACTTGTTGAATCTGATGCAAGGATTAACTCTCAACAAAAGAACTTTGAAGAGAAAGAAGGAGAATATCTCTCACGAGAAATACGTCTTGAGGCTGATTTAGCTAGTGCACTTGATAAAATCAAGACGTTGGAAGAAAAAATTTGGACCTTAAAAAGTTCAATGTTATCTCAAACAATTTAACCTCAATGTTAGAAGCAAGTAGAAATCATCGTGATATACGAGGATTGGGCTATAAGGGAATAGATGCTTCAAGTATTAGCAAAGAGGTAAAATTTGTTAAAGCTAAAAATTCTTCTAAACCAGAGGCTTCCACTGAGGTAAAAGATGCTCGTATTCCTTGTAAAGAAGTAAAACTAGTCAAGCCTAAGAATCATGTTCAACCATACTCTTCAAGAACGACAATCAAAGAGAGCACTTCTGCTAATGTCAAGAAAGCAATAAAGTTGAACAAAGATAAGAAGAAGAAAAATCGTCAAACTCCAATGCAGGAGGATCCACAAAAAGGTAACACTAAAACTCAGACTTCGTATGTTACTAAGCATTGTTGTTATTGTGGTAATAAAGGGCGTGTGGAAGGGGGATGCAATATTCGTAAGATAAAAGATACACTTTCTTTTGTATCAAACGAATTGGCTAAGATTGATCCCCAAAGGAACTCGGATCGATATTGTCCAAAGTTTAGGAAAAAGAATTATTATAATGATAGTTCAAATTTTGCCTATCGCTCGACAAGGTCATCTTATAAAAGACCCAAATATAGAAAGAGAGATGACTTTGTAAATGCTAAGACAAGATCTGATGTTCCAAATTGATGAAAGTTGTTTCGCAAAGTATTCAAAAGGACAATCGTCCTAATGGTATGAAGGAGAAAGCTGCTCCTGCGAAACCCTCCTCTAAATGGGTCCCAAAATCCTCCATAGCCAAAAAGGGACCAAAAGTTAGTCACAAGAATGACTCCCAGCTGTTAATTGTTGGTGACAATAATTACAAGAGTTTTCTTGTAAGACTAAAGAGAGACATCATTTCTGAATTCTCTTGTACTAGTGGACGTTTTGATAATGACACTCTTCATCACAAGTCAAATAAGAAAAACAAGAGATGGAACAAGAGAAAACAAACCAAGCAAGAGGTCAAGAATGATGATTTTGTCTTAGTCACTCGTGACGAGCAAGACAAGGCTCAACTTAACACAACCTAGTTGTGTTAGAATGTGCATGCTCACCTTGGTGCTCAATCTTTTGAAAAGGTGAGGAAGCATATGAAAACTGAGCACATGATCTCTCGGTTATTATATGACTAATTGACATCTTTAAGGAGATTTCTCTTCTTCCATTCTCATACCTTCTCTATCTATATTTGGCCTTTGGCAGAAACGGTATTTTTGAGTTTATGATGTTGATATCTACTGATCATATATGTGTAGCTCTTGTTTTTACGGTTAAAACGAGCCCAAAAAACACTGAATTCGGACATCGTATGCAAAAGTTATGCCAAAAACAGTTTAGTATTGTGATCCTTCACTAGTAAAATATGGGAACCGATCCTAGTGAGAGGTACACCATATGGTAACCGATCCTAGTGAGAGGTGCAATACGAATGAGTGTAAAACTGTTTTGCCTATAACTTCTTCGTCCGAACTCGGAATGACCTCATTCTTTTTGCGTTGGTTTCGTAATTCAATTCCCTACAAGATTGAGGTAATTGCAATACTCGATTATTTGTTGAATATTTATGGTGTATTGCAAATTGGATTTATGGGATATATGATTTCGGTTTTCATAACCTTAATATTCGATCTCATATGATGTGAACCCTTATGGTTTGGGTGACTTTTTGGTTTAGCAGGATTAAGTTCTAGCCCATGTTGGTAGGCTTTATCAAAGGATCATGAGGGGTTCTGATTGAAACAATATGTGAAAAAGTCACAATATGTTGAATCGTTTGGTTTAGCATAAAAGCATATGTGTTTCGGGGTTTCAACTTTTCATTGCATAAGTTAAAACCGATTTTTAACCTTTCTCTGGTAAAGGTTGGTTGTTTTTGTTCTTTTGTCTTGCAAGAGGATGACAACATAGTGATATTTTGGTATCAATTCTCCCCGGGAAGAAGAAGATGCAAACATTATTGGAGAAGAGGATGCGAAATTTGAGGTAACGACTTTGTTAGTTAATCGTTTTCCTGTTTAAGAAAAGCCTGATTTTATTGCATATATTTATTCATTTTGCTTAACAAAATTTTCGATACAATTGATGTTTATTCCATTGTTTGTGTATGGATGTGAATTAGGCTTCCATGGTCATAAAAACACTCTTTCACTCGGTCCTCACTAAATTTGGCAGTGAATGAGTGTTAAAAACACTTACTCCATAGCCCTTGCTCAAACGGGGATGATCAGCTGAGCTAGGTAGCCATTTTTAGAAGAAGAAAAAAATTAAAAATAAAATAAGGAAAATTTGTAGTTTGGTCCTAAGCCCATAAGGTTATTTATAGTATGGTCCAACCGGATTTTACCCTTATCCCAGGGCCCATAGTTCCTTGAAACATGGAAATGACTAATATACCCTAATGCTTAAATACATGTGAAATAACATACTTCTACCAAATCGGGATTTTATTTTATCTGGAGGTCCAAATTTAATTAAAATATGGAAATGACCACAAATTTGAGTACATATCTGCTACATTGTTTATACCAAATCTGAATTTTATTTTATCTGGAGGTCCAAATTTAATTAAAACATGGAAATGACCACAAATTTGAGTACACATCTGCTACACTGTTTACAAATTTGAGTATATATCTGCTACACTAATTACAAATTTGAGTACATATGTGCTACACTGTTTACAAATTTGAGTATATATCAGCTACACCGATTACAAATTTGAGTACATATGTGCTACACTGTTTACAAATTTGAGTATATATCAGCTACACTGATTACAAATATGAGTATATATCTGCAGCACTTCTTACATATAGAGTATGTATCCGTTGGACATATTGAACCTGTAAATGTGACCAAAATATAACAATATTAAAACACAACAACAAAGCTACCATCTATTTCAGTATTTCGCATACGTACTCATGGATCAAACCAAAAAAAAAAGTGGCAAACTATGAATAAAACAGATTCAAAAGAAGTTTCTATCAGTACGTCATATAAGTACTGCGGATTCATAAACTAAAAACTCAATTGCATGTCAAGAAGTGATGAATCCATGAATATAACCGAATCAAAGCACATATTTCAGTATTTCACATACGTACTCATGGATCAAACTAAAAAAAGTGGCAAAACTCTGAATAAAACAGAATGAGAAGAAGTTTATATCAGTCTGACATATACGTACTGCGGATTCATGAACTAAAAACTGAACTGCATGTCAAAAAAAGTGGCAAAACTCAATTGCATGACAAGAATAAGTGACGGATCTATGAAAAATAAGAGGATCGAAACAGATATTACAGTATTTCGTATATGTACTGACGTATAAGACTAAAAAAGGAGGCAAAACACAGCCAAATAGCACTTCCTATCAGTATGCGATATATGTACTGAAGATTCATGAACTACAAATCAACTGCATGACAAGAATAGGTAACAGATCTATGAAAAATAAGAGGATGGAAACAGATATTACAGTATTTCGTATATGTACTGACGGATAAGACTAAAAGGGGGACAAAACTATGAATCAAACACAACAAAGAGCACTTCCTATCAGTATGCGACATATGTACTGAAGATTCATGAACTACAAATCAAATGCATGACAAGAATAAGTGACGGATCTATGAAAAATAAGAGAATCGAAAGACATATTACAGTATTTCTCATACGTATTGACGGATAAGACTAAAAAAGGTGACAAAACTATGAACCAAACACAACAAAGAGCACTTCCTATCAGTATGTGACATATGTACTTCTGGATAATAACATCTGAATCTACAAAAAAACATGATTTTGAAGCGAAAAACAAAAAGATAATCAAATCTAAATTTCAAATAAGCTAAAAACTGTATAGATTATGAAAAACGATCCAATCTTCATGATTCAAACTTAAACAACAAACAAAACACTAGCAGAAACAATAAAAACTTAAAGAAAGATGAAAAAAGATGAAGAAAAAGGATTACAGAGTTGAAATCATAAACTTAAAGATTACATACCTGGGAAAATAACAATAAAATCTTCAAAAACTCTATTTCGAAATTGAGCAGCAGAGAGCAGAGAGTTCGGATCTGAGAAGAAACGGAGAAAGAGAAAAAGAATTATGGAAACGTTAAAATAGCCTGATTATATATGTACCAATAGGGAAGGGTATTTTAGGTATTTAAAAGTCTCCCCTTAAATGTCCCGCACGTGTACAGGACCGGCTGATAAAAAAACGGGTCCTTTTCTTTTTATTTTTTTTAATTATGGACCTCCTGTTACTGGGCTTTAATGGGTGGACCTGCCACTAACTTAGATTACTATAATAGTACTTATTGGTAATTCTTACAAAAATAAATAAAATAAATCCCCCGGATTTCGGATTCTCCATTCCGGTTAATACTAGTACAACCGTTGCCACGGTGGGAGGGCCAACCGAAAAACTTGGTGAAACGACACCACTACGTGATTGCACGAATTCAGATTTGTAAAGGGAAATTTTTTTGTAAAAGAGATGTTCAGACAAATTTTATCATAATTTTAGCTTGTAAAACAAAATTGTATTAAGTTGATAATGCAAAATAAATTTCTTCTATTCAAATCTTTAGACTAAAGATTCTACGCAGTGGTACTACTCCATATTTTATTTTTCAAGCTTCCTTTGTGCGCGCAAAGCCCGTCACCTTTCATTACGCGCCTTCTTTCTTCATCTTTCAAAACACAGATCAACTTTCTTTTATTTTAGGACCACCAGGTTTGTCATAGACATGATGCCTGCATATTCAAGAACAAAATCAAACCCGAAGCAAGATAATCACACTGTATCGAAATCATTACATTTGCAACAACAGTTCAACCCACAAAGAATCACAATACGAATTCCAACAGTAAATAGACCCAAACTTTCTGTGTGTGTATATATATATATATGCTTTCATTTTAGCTTTTTTTGGTCAGGTGGTGAACATCGGGAAAAGTAAATATAACGTATTAAACACACAAGAATGTACATATATTCAATGAACCAAGAAGGTGACACAAAAGCTTGACAAGGATTTTAACTATTACGAAAAAGAAGTTCACCACTGAACCAAAAACTTCATCAAAAAAAACAGCACATGTTGATATTGGAACATAAACCACTATTTGGTTCACGCTCTGAAAGTAGCTTTATCAACAAGCAATTCCTAAAACTAACAGAAATTCCCATGTGTCCAGTGAGGAAACTATCCAGTTCTGTTGCAGGTCTTACATATGGGACCTGCACCTGCTGTACTATATGAACCCAAATGTCATTGGCTCGTTTTATAAATGTCTCAAAGACCTTTTGCTCTTTTCTTTTTAATTTTGCTATATGTAACGAAAGTCACTCACCTAGTTATACCCAAAAACTGTCAAGGCTTGCAGACAAAAAAGGAGGATATTTTCTAACTTGCATTTTTGTTTTGCTTTGTCTTCCTTTCTACTATTTTATTTGTGAGACCGCATATTTAGACTCCAACATCATGACTCTTAACCAAACTTTTGACAAAACCTTTATTCTTTCAGAGATGGGATGGTAGTAAGTACCAAATATCAATTCAACTTTTCATTGAGGCGAAAGGGAAGAATTTTGGTTACATTTTATATGAATAGAATAAATTTTCTTATCTGCACACTTGGGGTCTCTCCTTTGCCTTTCCCTTCAGTTGGGAGAGTTTTTCCAGGTTATTTTTTTGTCAGCATTCTTTACCAGACCTGCAGAAAGGGAACACTCATAAATTTTACACAAGCAAGTGAAACTATAAGCAATAATCTAACCTGAATGAGATGTAACCAGACTGATTACAAAGGGTTACGACGCGCTTTGAATCTGGTTTTGGCACCGGAAAGAGATGCTTCAAGATATTGGCTGTCCTTTCACCTAGATGTCATCAAAATCAACCAGTCAATTTATGCCAAAAGCACAGTATAAACATCAACGTTTGGATATGGAATAAGGCACATTGAACCAACTTATGATAAAAGCAAGTATTATTATACCCACTCAAGAACTTGAAAAAAATCAGAAAACATACTGAATAAATTAAGCACAACATAGGTGGAAACCAGAGAATTTAACAAATGCACCCAACAATTACAAAATCCCAACGCATTTAGATGAGGATGAGTTTACCTTGCTACTGAAGTTATCAAGAATTATATGAGGATAAGCTTCGGACATTGTTCTAACATACTTTTTCCCCTTAATATCATGTCTTGTCACATAAAAATATTACATAAAACAATGTATAAGCAACTCCAGTTCCTTCTTATCTGTAATCAATAGATTCAACTCCAGTTCCTTCTTCTCTGTAATCAATAGATTCAAATCGCAACTACTAACTGCACAGTGTACTTAAGGCATTCTTTGCATTTTAGTTCAAAGCAACAACACCACCACTTCCTGCAATTCTACCAAACCCATCTCAATTGGCTGACACAAATAAAGTCATTCTTGCTTTCTTGTTCACAACCAATACCATGGCAGGCTCAGTTTCATCTCTAACTGCAAAACACCCACACTCCAGTCCATCCACCAATTCACCGTACCTAATACATTCATCTAGTCTCTGTAACCCACAATCACCTTCAGTTCATTGGTTGTAACTCCAATTCCATTTCATCAAGATCAATTCTGCTCCAAACCCTTGTTGTGAATCAACACCACCAACCTCAGACTCGTTTTCTCTCGATCTAACCATCGACCCATTTAATCTCCATTCCAGCTTCAATTTAACCATCACCTTATCAATTTACAGTAACCACCACCCATTTCTCTGATCTGCTCAATTCAACATCAACAACTGCTAATTACTAACCCTGGATTCAATTCCAAAATTTCTCAGATCCAACATCAGCTTGAACACCAACAAGAAATTCATCTTCTACACAGTTATAGATAAAAACCAAAGAAAATTCTTCCCCTATCATATTTTAGTTTCAAGCAGTGTTGAAATAAAATCCTAAGGAAACCCTAGGTTCTTCATACTTAATTCGACAATAAAATTGATAGGAGTTGAGTGATTGAATCATTGAAGAAGATATGATGAACGTTCAAAAAATCGGAGCAGGAAGAAATAAGATTGAAATCGTACCTTCAACCTCAAAACAAGAACTAGAATCAGAAATTTAGATTAGGATTCATGATTTCGAAACCCATACTCTGATTCTTCAATTTCGAAACAAACTCTTCTCTGCTCAAGTTCTTTCTTCATCTCGATTTCCTCTATCGGTTTGAAGAAGAAAGAAGAAGGGAAAAAGAAAAGAAGGAAAAAAAAAAAAAAAAAAAAAGGAGGAGGAGGTTGCGGAGATTCGAACCCGCAACGTTTAGGTCACTTTACCTAGGCTTTTACTAAACTGCCCCTCCACAATTACTACATTACCAACCTCCAAGTCCCTTTTTTTTTCTGCACACGAAATTTACGGGAGTACCCATCGTGTTTGGTTATATTTACGCCAATTTTAGTGAGAAGTTGAAGCATATAGGGGCTCTTTAGTCCTTTCATTGTTGATTGAAAATGGTTTGGGACACCAAAATCCAATCTTTTTGTGTCAATTGATGACTTACAATTTACAAAAAAGTGACCATATAAAGGTCCTCCTTCGCTTCGCTCGGTCGGCCAATAAAATAAGCCGAGTTGGTTAAATTCACCCCACTTGTGATTACCATTGTTTCCCTTTGGACCTTTGGTGTATTCTGCTGCGTGCTATATAAGTGAGCTCTATTCCATTCAAAATTCAATTTGAGGAATTTTAGAAAAACAAACCTTCAGCGGAACTGAAAATCATCAAAACAATCCCCTTCAAGGTTGAGCTTGAAGGATGTCGACACCAGCAAGAAAAAGATTGATGAGGGATCTCAAAAGGTTATCCCAAGATCCACCTGCTGGCATCAATGGAACTCCTAATGATAATAATATCATGCTCTGGAACGCTGTGATATTTGGGTAATTATTGTTTTCTTTCTTCCTTTTCTCTTGAATTTTTATTTTAAATTTTTTCTCCGGGTTCGATTGAATTGATCATAATATGATTTGGTTTTGATTCTGCAGGCCTGATGACACCCCTTGGGATGGAGGTGAGTGATTTTCTAAACTTACTGTTTTGATTCTGCTAGAGTTCACTGTTCATTGTGTTTGTATTTTGTGATGAATTTAAACGCTTATAGGATTTGTATGCTCAGAACTACGAAAACTTGAGGTATCGTAATCTAGGAGTAGGTGCTTGATAAAATTACCTAGATGCTAAACAACTTGGGGATATTATGGAACACTTGAATTCTGGTTTGTTGATTAATTGCCAGAATGAACTAAACTATCTTACTTGGGTTCGTTCACTTTAGATTAAGAGAGGGTTAAGGATATGGTTGTTTGGGTTTGTGAATTTTTATTGATCAGTTGTAATATCCTTTCTTTTTCCTAGTTGGAAGTGGATTTCTAAATATTTTGTGGCAATTGATTAAGTTAGGGTTTGTATGCCTAAAGACGATAAGCTCTCTAAATATAGAACTGGTTGGTAAATTTAACTAGCACAGTCCTTTTTTTTTTCCTTTCTTTATTAGCTTTAGGAGTTAAGGACATTATTAATATGGTTAACTGACCCCTATTTTCTTTTGTCAATGGATTTTTCTTTCTTTGTATGCACATTTTTCTGCTTGATGATCAAATGATTGGATCTTTTAATAACTATGAATGTCTAATCTCTTCAGACCACTTGATTGTCTGCGATGATTGTTTGTGGTTTATGGGTACACATAGTGCTAAATAGAAATAGGAATATCAATGGATACTATGTAGGTAGATTACGGTAAAGTTGCATCACCGTAAGATTACCGACTCTATTCATTTTTTTGAGTGATTAATATGTTGTTTTTTATCTTTTTGTTGCAGTTTGTCATCTGAATTTCTACTTTATGTCTGCAGTTTGCGAATTCCACATTGTTATTACTAGCTTTATTGTATTCTATTAGTGCTTTCTTCTTTAATTATAACTGTTTGCTTGCATGAACCTACCAATGTATGAAAATGTACTCCAATTATTGTTAAAGTCTTCTTTTCCTTTTTGGCAATCTTATTGACGTCATGCTCAACCTGTGGTAAATGCAAAACGAATTCAAAATTCTGTTTTGGGTTGGATATAAAATTACCAAGGATTTGATTTAAGTCTTTTATGTCTTGGCTTTCCATAAGGCATAAGTATGTTCCCAAGAGCTTTTGTGAACTTACCCGACTACAGAATCTTTTTGTAGAATTACGTGACATACAAGCTGTATTCAGTTTATGCTAGTTGTTTTTCTTTTTATCTTTGCGTTCATGACCACGCGTAGTATGAAAACAGTCAAAATCCCCGGCTTTCTTTCAACTGAGGCACTTCCCTTCATGTTTAAGTTCTGTTTTTGCTGGTTGAAACTGATGCTGTTTTTGCTGATGTCTAATCATTATTTTCATCACTTTACATAGTGGATATCTCCGTTTGGTTGTTTCTGTTGTAAGTCTCTAGAATCTCTACTGGTTAACATGCAAGTCTTTTTTGTATCTGTGCAGGTACATTTAAATTGACAATGCAGTTCACAGAAGAATACCCTAACAAGCCTCCGTCAGTTCAGTTTATTTCGCGGATGTTTCACCCAAATAGTATGTTCACTGCTTACATGACTAGTTATTGTTCTCTGTTAAGACTGCTTTATGTTTGGCCATTATTTACCTATGTACATAGTCGTTCTCAATCCACATTTCTGCAATCGTTCTTTTAGCATTGAATTGTAATGTTTCTTCAATCCAACAGATCCAAATAATCTATTATTTCTATTTGTTCAGTCTATGCAGATGGAAGCATCTGCTTGGATATTTTACAGAATCAATGGAGTCCCATTTATGACGTTGCCGCAATATTGACTTCTATTCAGGTAACAAATATTCTAAATGTGTTAATGTGTTTGTAAGACAAAAAAACATTATTTGAAATGTCCAAGTCTTCATGTAAGTTAACAGGCAGTGTTACATTAACTTAAACATGTTAAACTATCTTTATAATCTTAATGGGAGCAAATTATTAGAAGAGAGCTGGAGGTAGTTTTGTAAATGTTTGGATATTGCTTAAACATAACTTGGAAGAAACTCTGTAATTGCAAAGTTTTAGGGAAAAAGTAAGCATTGTAATCTTTACTGCCTTCCGTTGAACCAGCAGTCTCACATGCTAGATGAAACCTTAGAAGAAATTGTCTTTACTTTTTGGCCATTGGAATCTTCATAATTTTTTGACTTGTTATTGTTTGTGATTCTTTTATTTTTCATATCTTTGTGCGATCTTTTCTGCAGTCCTTGCTTTGTGATCCAAACCCAAACTCCCCAGCAAATTCAGAGGCAGCTCGTTTATTCAGTGATAGCAAAAGGGAATATAACCGGAAAGTCCGTGGCATAGTGCAGGAGAGCTGGACAGGTGACTAGAAAACCACGAAAAAAAAATAGATGAGTGGAGAAAAGGTGGGAGTCTGACTGCAAAAAGATCAAAAAAGAAAGCGACGAGAGCGATGGTTGGTGGATATCCTGCAAGTTTCAAACATCACTTAATATTTGTCACTGTGGTGTTGGGACATTACCCATAAGTTATTCTGACACATATTTTCACACTTGCACATATAAGTATATAGGAAGCTAGCCCGATTGAGCATCCGGACTTGATCGTATCAGTCTCAGGATATGATTCGATCGCGATCATCCAACTCCACAAGCATGATTGGATGACCACAGATCAATTCCATCACCCTAAGCATGGTATGGAATACCCACGGCCTTAGCTTGCCATATATGATCTGATCGCAGTCATCCAACTCCACAAGCATGATTGGATGACCACGGATCAATTCCATCACCCTAAGCATGGTATGGAATACCCACGGCCTTAGCTTGCCGGATATGATTCGATCGCAGTCATCCAACTCCACAAGCATGATTGGATGACCACAGATCAATTCCATCACCCCCAAGCGGTATGGAATACACACGGCCGACCCCGCATGGTCAACCATTGGCCTTTGCTTGCCAAGAAACCGTCCATACCAAGCATTATGGGCGGAAAACCCTAAATTAGGGTTTGCGGCATATTACATGTGCCGCAAAACAGTCTCATCCATCCATCTTCAGGTATAGATGGAGGGTGTAGATGTAGACTCAAAGGGCCCGGAGCATGTCGACACAATCACCATGTGACCGCCTACACACTTGACCAACCGGTCAAAACCAACCATGATTGGTTACAACAAATTGGCCCGCCTAAAAGAGCATGGTCGCACGGCTTTGAAAGCCAAAATTAGGGTTCAAGCCATCACGCGCGTCCATCTTCCAAGCACGAATGGAGGGTCACAGATTAGATTGAGCAAGGGTCGGTCACACCAAAGCATGACCACCGTGAGCCCATCTACCTCCTCTCATGCGGTCGGCCAAGGCATATCATGCCCGGCCAATCCAAAACGCCCGCTCAAACATGCGTGGTTACACTTCCCAAATTGCAAATCGATCTCGACCACTCAACTTCACCTAGGACGAATTGGGTGGCTTAGATCACGTTTTCATGGGACGGTGAGACATGGGCGTGAACATCAGCCTACCATCTTCACGCCAAACCAAGGCCAAGACCGACCAAGTCGTCATCTTGGAAAACACGGAAAAGGGTATGGTGCGCGACTCCTTGCGGCATCAAACTCCTATCGCAAATCGATCTCAACCACTCAACTTTACCGGTCAAATTGAGTGGCTTAGATCGCGCCTTCTTGGGAAAGTGAAGTATGGACGTGCACACCGGCGTGTTGTCTACACACATGCCCGGTCGGTCTTCTTCAAAACCCTTCCCATGCTTGGTTTCGACCAAGCTGAAGAGTGATGCTTGCGCACCTCTTTTAAACCCTAATTTCATCAACGGTCGTGAGATGAGTGTCTCAAACATCATCTCATCCGTCCGACTTCTGACTTGGTTATACAACCCCGGTCGAGTTATTTGGTTAGTGAGGAGTCATTACCCATCACTTTACCACACCGTAATGCAGACTCCACATAAAATACACACGATACTTCACCGCATCGACTTCCTCAATAACGCAGATTTATTCAATCCAAACATGACATGCTACCTTTCGTGGACCCACGATCCACATTCCAGACATCAATCATGTCACAACCGGGGGATACATACCGGGGTATTGGTCCGGCGGTTTACAGCGTGCGGCGTGCAACGCGCCATCACAAGAACGTGTTAGGAAGTCGTGGACGGTTAGAGATGAACAGAAAAGTGGGCAAGACCGGTCGTGTGTTACCGACACACAACTCCACTACTCCATCATTCCACTACCTCCACTTCCCACGAGAAACGTGAATGAGGCTCAATGACTTGTATAAATAGGTTCTTCGCCTATTTTTTTCCAACAACAGGGAATAACGGATAACAACACAAGTTCGGACAGAGACAGAAAAACCAAGTGTTAATACAAATCGTATTCAAACACCAGAGCCACTTGCATCAACCGCAAGCCTTCTCATCTTTCGTTACAAGTCATAAGCAAGCCAACATCTTCACAATCTCAACACCTTCTTCGCTTCCCTCCCTAAGATCAACCCCATCTCCTTCCCTTTGTGACCGAACCAAGTCTGGAACGGCCATTTCTTGGTTTAGGCCCCGGACTTGCACACATTGATCTCTCGAATCTACAAGCACTCACCGCGCGGTGCATTTGTTGAAGGTTTAGATTCATTCCTCATCCACACCCCAAATTACCAAATTCTGCAGGAGTAGTTTTCACCCATCAACAATTGGCGACCACAGTGGGAGGTTGATCTATCGGTTGCAAAAAAATTGAATTCTCAATCCTTCAGTTTTCATCCCGCGATGTATCCTCACTCGGAGACCACAAAGCGGTTCGGATATCATGGGAAGCATATTTGGAACGTTGGAGGATGTCTTGGCAAATCAAGCCGGTATCACGGAAGGTAGACCGAAACATTCCGCCTTTTGAATGATATAACATCACAATTACAAGAAGGGTCGGCGTGCATCTACTCGGGCGGTGCAAGAAACGCCGAATCCTTAGCCAGGAGTCACACCTTTACAGTGGAGAGGAAAAAGAGCCCGCGGGAGAGTCGGGAAAGATGAACAACATGGTCCGGTCGACAATGAAGAACCGAGGCAACTCCCACGCAGGAGAGGACTTGTCCTGAGTACTACAACGTCTAGGATAAAGAAATGGAGCCTGCAGCTTACGGATCCCCTCTTTGGAAGATTTACATCTCAAGACCCTTGTCGAAGCCGTGAAGAAACGCTTGAGGAAGGAGAGATCAATCAAGTAACACGTGAGTACGAGAGGATGGGAACGTTCAATTCGATCGCTCGGCAGTGATATTACAACACCTCCCATCCCCAGAGCAGGAACAGCCGCAAGTCCCGGCATCTCATCAAGTGTAACACCTCCCGGTAGTCACCAGAGCAACAACTTCCACTCCTTCATCGGGACGAGGAACCGGAGGGCGAGAGGAGGACCATCTCCCATTATTGCAGACTTGATGGAAAAGCGGGAAGTTCTTGTCAAGACTCAAACGGATATGGCCGCAACTCGGAAAGAGGTACTCACTTTTCTTAAGACATTAATCGATCGATTTCCACATGACCCGCAACAGCCCCCGGAGCCAACAAGGAATGAATTCAACGCACCGGGAGAAGGTACTTCAATGGCACGGACCTACATGGACGATCAAAGAAGCGACATCGAGATATGAGCGGTCTGTCATGGAGGCTCCTACACTTGGGACCGATCCTCACAACGATCTTCCTCGAGTCAATAGTTTCACTGCGGTTCAGCGGTCCCTGTCATGGAGGCTCCTACACCGGGGACCGATCCTCACAACGATCTTCCTCGAGTCAATAGTTTCACTCGGTTCGGCGGTCCTGTCATGGAGGCTCCTACACTGGGACTGATCCTCACAACGATCTTCCTCAAGTCAATAGTTTCACTATGAACCGAGGCTAGGTGGATCGGGAAGCGGTTTTCTCTAGTGGAAAGTTTATGCAAACTTTCACATCTCTCGAAGAATCGGGCGCGCGGAGACGTTTTGTCGCTATCAACCGGAGGAAGGTCACGGCCAGTGACCTACATGTCACCGCACGCATCAAGGATTCGAGTTCAAGACGACCCTTATCTACACGAGATTGTTTTCATTACTCTCAAGATTCTCGGGACATCCAAGGCTCTCCCGGGCAAGGTCGTACGGAAGCCTACCACAATGACGGACTTCGAGGGAAACCAAACCAAAGCACATACGGGAGAAGCTCCGTGGAAAGAATCGAGACAAGTTCGTTGCATCCCACTCGCATGTGGGCGTCAATTCAGGAAGAAGACCGACTTGCATCATTGAGGGCTAGTACCCACGATGCATCTTTGCCGACGAAGCATTCTTCTCCATCTTGTGAAGCCACAACCCACGTTCACACGAGGAGGGAACGAACTTTTATGGCGAGTCGTGACCGAGAAAGGAAAACGGTATACAAGATTTGCCATTATCGCAGAGGAGACGGTACCCGGTCTCTCCACCTAATGGAATGCTACAACAACAACGAACCACAAGAGCAAGTGCTAGATGCTCCTAACAGCTGCAAGATGGCACCAACTCTACAACCGATGAAATTGAAATCGTTGAGGAATCTCTAGGCCTATCTCCATCAGCTCAACCTTGTGTACGGATAAACGCACGAAGCTCGTGCAACTTCTCAAAGAGTACCGGGACATATTTGCTTGGAGATATGAAGAAATGCCGGATGAAAATTGGTCACCCATCATATACATGTCATACCCGTATCCAAGTCGGTTAAACGAGTTGTAGTTCATACATGAGGAAAATGGATAGATCGGAGTCGTGCATAGACTTGAGAGACTTGAACAGTGCTTTGCTCCAAAAGCGATCCTCCTCTCGCCTAACATCGACATGTTAATAGATACAACCGGCGGACACGGCATGTTCTCCTCCATGGATGGATGTAGCGGCTACAAACAGATAAGGATGTACGAGCATGATGCAAGTAAGATATCTTTTCGAACTCCTCTCGGAAATTTTTATTATACCATACCGCCATTTGGTTTAAAGAGTGCAGGTTCAACGTATAACCGCTCTATGACGGTAATCTTCCACCGGAGCCGATACCTCAAGGGAGCAGCCTCAAGAAGATAACGGTGTCCAACCGTCATATCGAGAGAGATCCGGGCGAGTTACTCACATCGGACGGTGGTCGAACAAGATCCGGTGAGTCACTTTATCGACAATGGTACATGTCTATCACGCTATATTGGAGAATCCGCGCTTTTGGTCATCCTCTCGGAGTCGTTGAACGCTCATCTACAACAACATATGCCCCGATAGAAAGAACCAGCTGTAGGAAGAGCCTCATAATGTTTGTAGGGGCATATATCTCACCAACAAAGCGATACAACATTGACCTTTCAGAAGCGGTTCCTTGAAGCGAAGAGGAAAACCACCAAGATACAACATCATGCGCGTCCATCAACTCCAACTCCAGTACCACGTGCGCGAATCCTACAATGATGAAACAACGTCCAAGGTATTCCATACCCGGGCTCGACAACAACCACTACGGACAAACCATGTAAACCACGCTTGGGGATCGAGGCTCGGCGCATGAAGTTCCTTCACCGTCATCAAGGACTTCTTCAACATGAGAAAGATGGTGGAGTCAAGAATCATGGATTCGCAAGGGTAATCGAACCGAAGAGGAAGCCACTCCAACGCTCCCTCCGGCAGGCTGCTTCAATGGTCTATTCAAGAGCCGCCGCAACGCTCTCTCTCCGAGACCCACGTTCGCCAGTAATCCTTCTTCAACACTCTCTCCAGGACTCACCTCGGTCGCATCGAAACCACTTTAACATCCTCTCGAGACGTTTCAACACCGAAGCCGCATCAATAATCGCGCTCCGGTCAAGTTATCTTTGATGTACTCATTGCTCAACATACGCCTCATCCATCCTTCATAAGGGCCCGGCGGAGCATGAAAAACCTAAAAGTCGATAGGAGAAGAGTTATCTTGTGGAACGAGATATTTTCCTATAGTCGAAAAGGCGCGGTGAACAACTCATCATCAATGTTCGGCATATCTTTGAAGCTTTCAACACCTCCCGACTTGGCACCGCATTATCTCCGTAAGACATCTCAACAGGATTCTTTTCTTCCACAATGAAATAAAAGACAGGAGTTAGAACTTGTATGAAAATACGGAGAGATGTAGTCACACGGCAAGACACAACTCACATCGGAGCACACAATGGCCGGTCCAAACACCATTCAAGTCCGGTACAAATTTTAGTCCGGTACAAATTTTAGTCCGGTACAAATTTTAGTCCGGTACAAATTTTAGTCTGGTGTTGATTTCAAGACCGGTACAAGTTTCAAGACCGGTACAAGTTTCAAGTCTGTCAGGCGTATGTGGGTGAGACTCACTTTCAACCGAAGCAGACACAACAAGCCCACGTTCGATCAAGCAGGCGCAGTAACCCCACGAACGAAGCAGGCGCAACAGTCAGTCGATTAGGCACATCCCCACGATTGAACGAAGCAGGCGCAATAGCCCCTCGACCGAAAGCGGTCATAGCAAGGTCGATCGAAGCGAGCAAGACCGACATCATGCTAGGGGAACACTTTTTCTGGACGTCTCTTGAACGTGACATGCTCGAAGGACAGGACGACCCGTCTCTCCTGGTAACATCTAACATTGTCTCATAAGTTTTATCTTTAACTGTCACCATCTCATGCCTACCACACAATAGTGTAACCATTGTGTGCTAGGCGAGGACTTAATGTTGATGGTGGATTTTCGTTCAAGGTTGAGTTTGTAAAAAACCGGAAAAATCATGCGCAATGACATCTTGTAAAAGATAAAGCCATTTATAAGTGTTGGATACTCCCTCACTTAATTGAGCCTTGTATTTCTGTACTCATTATCGGTGTGGCATGATGGTCGAGTGTTACTCTTACTGAGTAACACGAACCTCCAAGCACTATATAATGAAACCATGTACGAAATACCCGTATTGTACGATTCTCGGTGTGTTATACTGCCAGAGCCCTCTCGGTGTGTTATACTAGCCCGATTGAGCCCCTCTCGGTGTGTTATACTAGCCCGATTGAGCCCCTCTCGGTGTGTTATGCTAGCCCGATTGAGCATCCGGACTTGACTGTATCAGTCTCCGGATATGATTCGATCGCGATCATCCAACTCCACAAGCATGATTGGATGACCACGGATCAATTCCATCACCCTAAGCATGGTATGGAATACCCACGGCCTTAGCTTGCCGAGATATGATCGATCGCGGTCATCCAACTCCACAAGCATGATTGGATGACCACAGATCAATTCCATCACCCTAAGCATGGTATGGAATACCCACGGCCTTAGCTTGCCGAGATATGATTCGATCGCGGTCATCCAACTCCACAAGCATGATTGGATGACCACGGATCAATTCCATCACCCCAAGCAGGTATGGAATACACACGGCCGAGCCCCCGCATGGTCGACCATTGGCCTTTGCTTGCCAAGAAACCGTCCATACCAAGCATTATGGGCGGAAAACCCTAAATTAGGGTTTGCGGCATATTACATGTCCGCAAAACGGTCTCAACCATCCATCTTCGCGGTATAGATGGAGGTGTAGATGTAGACTCAAAGGGCCTGAGCATGTCGACACAATCACCATGTGACTAGCCTACACACTTGACCAACCGGTCAAAACCAACCATGATTGGTTACAGACAAATTGGCCCGCCTAAAAAGAGCATGGTCGCACGGCTTTGAAAGCCAAAATTAGGGTTCAAGCCATCACGCGCGTCCATCTTCTCGGCACGAATGGAGGGTCCGATTAGATTGAGCAAGGGTGGTCACACCGGATGACCACCGTGAGCCCATCTACCTCCTCATGCGGTCGGCCAAGGCATATCATGCCCGGCCAATCCAAAACGCCCGGCTCAAACATGCGTGGTTACACTTCCCAAATTGCAAATCGATCTCGACCACTCAACTTCACTTAGGACGAATTGGGTGGCTTAGATCACGTTTTCATGGGACGGTGAGACATGGGCGTGAACATCAGCCTACCATCTTCACGCCAAACCAACCGGCCAAGACCGGCCAAGTCAGGTCATCTTGGAAAACACGCCCAGGAAAAGGGTATGGTGCGCGACTCCTTGCGGCATCAAACTCCTATCGCAAATCGATCTCAACCACTCAACTTTCTTAGGTCAAATTGAGTGGCTTAGATCGCGCCTTCTTGGGAAAGTGAAGTATGGACGTGCACACCGGCGTGTTGTCTACACACATGCCCGGTCGGTCCTCTTCAAAACCCTTCCCATGCTTGGTTTCGACCAAGCCGAAGAGTGATGCTTGCGCACCTCTTTTAAACCCTAATTTCATCAGCGGTCGCAGATGAGTGTCTCAAACATCATCTCATCCGTCCGACTTCACCAGACTTGGTTATACAACCACGGTCGGGAGTTATTTGGTTAGTGAGGAGTCATTACCCATCACTTTACCACACCGTAATGCAAGACTGCATAAAATACACACGATACTTCACCGTATCGACTTCCTCAATACTTGTGATTATTCAATCCAAAGCATGACATGCGCCTTTCGTGGACCCACGATCCACATTCCAGACATCAATCATGTCACAAAGCTGGGGATACATGGGGTATTGGTGCGGCGGTTTACGGCGTGCGGCGTGCAACGCGCCATCACAAGAACGTGTTAGGAAGTCGGGGACGGTTAGAGATGAACAGGAAAAGTGGGCAAGACCGGTCGTGTGTTACCGACACACAACTCCACTACTCCATCATTCCACTACCTCCACTTCCCACGAGAAACGTGAATGAGGCTCAATGACTTGTATAAATAGGTTCTTCGCCCTATTTTCCAACAACAGGGAATAACGGATAACAACACAAGTTCAGACGAGACAGAAAAACCAAGTGTTAATACAAATCGTATTCAAACACCCGAGCCTGCTTGCATCAACCGCAAGCCTCTGCTCATCTTTCGTTACAAGTCATAAGCAAGCCAATATCTTCACAATCTCAACACCTTCTTCGCTTCCTCCCTAAGATCAACCCCATCTCCTTCACTTTGTGACCGAAACAAGTCCGGAACGGCCATTTCTTGGTTTAGGCCGGACTTGCCGCAGATTGATCTCTCGAATCTACAAGCACTCACCGCGCAGTGCATTTGTTGAAGGTTTAGATTCATTCCTCATCCACACCCCAAATTACCAAATTCTGCAGGAGTAGTTTTCACCCATCAACAATAGGAAGAACTCTTACATTTATTAATTAGTCTAAACATGCAATAGCATCCAGAAGAAAGCTGTAACAGTGTAGCTCCCAAGTGTTGATGGTGGATCATAATTTTGCATATTTCTGACACGGCTTCAGATACGTATGTGAAATTCATATTTTAGGATTTAGACGTGAAGCTCATTTCACAATCTTTGACCGAGTAGTGTACAACCTCTCAGGGCATGCGTGAATATGCGATCCTTAAATCCTCTCAACTGAGCTTTCAATACTTTGCATATTTCATCAACACTTCTGCATAGAATCGATAGTGATTGGACGACTCCTAGACATATTGCATGCTAGTATAGAGCACTAACGTCTTCAGGATGTCTCGGTGTTCCTTGACTATGCGGGAATTATATTCGTAACGAGTATGATGTTTCTACCATCTCATACCTCGATTCTCGAATATTACAGAAATCGGTCGACCGATTGTAATTCAACACAGAAAACCAAGATTCTTTGTAATTTTCATTTTTGAATTGATAAACCAATCACAAGCATAATTAGGAGTAATGGGTTATAATCGACGATATTTAGTTTGAAATTTTTCTGAAAAAGGGATGATGAAATTTCCTTTAAATCTGCCAATATAGTTAGTCATTAATATTTAGAACGAGAATAGAGTCATTCATAGATTATTTCTAGTGTAATATTCATCAATTAAATTCCGAGCAAATAATCTGTTTTATCTCATTACTCCGTTCCATGGCTTTTCTCAGCTGAATTCCACGAATTAGTAATAGATATTCACTTTTCGGGCATTTGAGCCAGCACTGAGTAAGCCCCGAGAAAATGGTGCGAGTGTACTTAACAATAATGCACGACCGAGCACCCAAATATGCATAAGTGAGCACCCAAATTTGCATAAACGAGCACCCAAATATGGACGAACGAGGAAATATGAGGAACTAAGGAATAATAATAGTAAAATAGGGAAGAGATGTCACGGGACCGGGCCACGAGCAACCAAATATGGACGAACGAGGAAATATGAGGAACTAAGAAATAATAATAAAATAGGGAAGAGGTGTCACGGGACTGGGCCACCGGCTGTGGCCGGCCCCACACCTCCCTATTTCCTTATTCTATTATTATTTCCCTCATCTCTTAAAACTCTCTCGTTTGAGCAAAACTCCTAGTTTCCATATTTTTCCAAATATTGCCCAACTCCTAAAACCTAATCCCACGACTATTAGTGACATGATGCTGAGTAGAGTTAATAAGACTATTCAGTTAATGTCCGCCATCAAGAAACTCAAGGATCCCCAGAGCGAGATGCTACTACTCCGCAACTGCACCGGTGTATCAAGATTATATTTTGCGATGCGAACTACCAACCCTGCAGCTCTACAACAAGCCGTTGAACTTTTTGACGACCATTTGTTTCAATATTTGAGACTTTTGGTCACAGGAGATGGTGCTGGTTTTGGACCTCTACAACAGCGATTAGCCACCTTGCCTATCAAAGATGGTGGCCTTGGCATTGATACTATGGCAGACACCAGCTTTTACTGTTATCTTGCTTCCCAGAGTCAGACTGTTCCCATTCAAAAGACGATTCTTGGTGGCTTATTCCCGTCGAATAAAGGATCTGCTAATCAGTTGGCTCTTCAGAACTTCATCCAGGTATGTGGATTACCTTCTAACTATTACGTTGATGATGATGCCCCCCCTTCTATGCACTCCCTGTCAGTTACTTTTTTTGACGCTGTTAAGAAGCAAATCCCTAACCAATTTTCCATGTCTGCGAGAGATTCTGCTCTGTGGAAGTACAATCGTATTAAGCATGCTCAAGATTATCTTTTTGGTGTACCCATTAGTGGGTTGAATCAGTGCCTCGGGCCAAGACAGTTTAGAGTTGTGGTTTGTTATCGCCTTGGTATTCCTCTGTTTGTCGAGGGTGGTTTATGCTCGAGTTGCAACAGACCTATGGATATTTTCGGTGATCACGCGCTTTATTGTGCCAAATATGTTGGGTTCAAGTTCCGCCACGACCTTGTACGTGATGTAATTATTGATATTTGTTACAAGGCGGGTGTGCCTGCGCGTAAGGAGGTAGCCCTGGGGGTTTTGTCAGACAATAACAAAGATTTACTGCCTGCAAATATTCTTGTTTACAATTGGTTTAATGGGCAAGATGTTTGTATGGATGTCACAGGCGTCTCACCTTTCACGGGTGAAGGTGTTCGTGCTTTCGTTCCGGGCCAAGCTATTTCTAATGCTGTATCGCGCAAGCGTACTAAGTATTTGGACAAATGTGTATCACACAGTTATGGTTTGCGTGTGTTAGCTTTTTCTACCCTGGGTGAGCTTAGTGAAGACACTCTATTTTTTTTAAGAGGTTGAAGAACTGTCTAGTTAGCAATGATGCTAGTAGTGGTGTAGGTAAATTTCTTTTTTATAGATTAGGAGTAGCCATTCAAAAAGGTGTTGGTGCCCAACTTGTTGCTAGGTTACTAACCAAAATTTTGTACGATCCTCTTGATTTTCTTAATGAAAATTGATTGTAATCCAAAAAAAACAAAAAAAAAATTATTTTGGAAGTCTTCCAAAATCTTAAATTTTGCAAGACTTTCATCAAGGAAAACTTATACACACAAAAAAATGATATTAAAATAACATTATTTTAATATTCACAATATTGGACGCACGCGCGAGGAAGTATGGAGACCTATATATGCAAAAATAGGAGACAAAAATAATAATAATAAAAAAGAACTAAAGAGGCGCAAGCATGGGATCAGGCCCACCGGCCGGCCGGCCATGCCCTGGTCATGGCCGGTCCCACGCCTCTCCATCTTTTCTTTTTTATCTTATTTTATTATTTTTCCTTATCTCTTGAAAGCTCCCTCGTTTGAGCAAAACTCTTCGTTTTCCATATCTCTTCACACAAGGTGAAAAATAAACTCTTAACCTGATTGTTAAGTAGAGTACTTGGACGATATCAAAAATTAATATCCAAATAATCCAATCGGAATTCTACCAAGTGATTAAACCTATTATCTATCTTTCCATATACATATTCTACAAGAAACAAGTCTCGTAATAGCGGGCGTATCTACTTAGATTGAATACGTACTAACTTGTATATATCCATTGATAAAGATAAACAATATAATGTGAAAAGGGAAAAACACAAGACACCAGGAATTTTGTTAACGAGGAAACAACAATAGCAGAAAAACCGCGGGACCCCGTCCAGATTGAACACCATATTGTGTTAAGCCACTAGACACTAGCCTACTACCAGACTTCGCACTGGAATGTAGTTGAGACCGAATCCACCCTCCAAGCGATTCATCTACAGTTGTGTTTCTTACTTCGCTTGAACCTCGCAATTACGCACTTGATTCCCTTAGCTGACGTCATTTACATCCTAAGAGTTGCTTCTACCTAAGTGAAGACTTTTGATACCAATCTTCCTCTAACAGATAAGTCTATTCGATTTCTATTTTATGGAAAAGTTTCAATTGATCTACAAATTAATTCATAGAATATTGTTAAAGGACCGTTGAACATCTAATTACTAAGTCACATTTTGAGATTCTTCACAAGACAAGCTTGACTTGAAATTACTTTTTTGTAAATCTAATATTAGTCATACGACATAGTGTCAACAGATAGAATGATGGTATAGTGAGTAAAATAGAATGGTTCAGTCTTCACATACCTGGATATAAAAGTTCTCCAAATGTCTTCATCGATCTTTATTCTTCAAGGTTGATCTCTAATACTCAACTACAATTCTAACCTAGTTCGAGACTTGACTTAGTAGACTAGAAATCAAGACATAATTTTGATCACCTAAATTTGACAACAAGCTTGAGATAACAAAACTTGTGGGTTCAACTTAGCAGTGCTCTAACATATTCTAGAATTTGTTCTAATAAATTAATGGGTATCTCTGAACATCATATGATGAGATCTATTTGTAGGAATCTATTAGAGAACCATGCTAAATCTCATTTAGAAATGGAAACGCCTAAGCATGAGGATAATAATGATTTTTTGGAATTCGACCCTGACCCTAACTATGATGAGAAAATTGTTGATGTTAAATACTTGTTACTGGGTGAAAATGGGGATATTTGAAGGTACATTTGGGGTTTCTTGAGTGTAAGACTTTTAGGCAGTTCCTATTAGAGCTTGTGTTAGGAACCTTTTATTTGAAGGTTCTGAATTACTCATGTGTGAGCTCGCTTTATTTATTTTATTTATTTATTTTTGTACTGGTGTCACTCTTGGTGACATCTTTATTTTTTAATGAAATTTTCCCTTTTCACATCAAAAAATCACACGAGACAAGGATTTACGAAAACTCCAATTGGGTAAAAAAATACTGACAAAAACACTATATATTAACCATAATGATGATTACCAATACCGAGGACAAGAAACTTGTATAGAGACGGAAAACTTAGATTTAGTTTTCTCACTATTTAGAAGAATTCTATTTAATATTATAGTAGACAAATCTTGTTCTCCAACAATTCGCCACCGTGAGGAGATCTGCAATTTTCAAAGAAATTCTTCTTGCTTCTTCAAATAACTACCCTCCTTCATTTTTTTTTCTACCTGCCCTTATGGGCCGTTGACTTAGAGACGTTAAATTCTCAAAATTTAACTCAATTATTTCTTTATATACTCGTGACTGCTTCAAAATGTACAAGTTGTTGTTATGACTTCATTTTATGATCACGGGAGACCCTTGATAAATCTTCATTATTCCACCATGATAGGAATATGTATAACCCGCAAAGTCTAATTTGGAAAGAACTAAGTAATTTTGATAAAGTGCTCCGCTTATTGGTGCCCACTAAAATAATGCCCCGACATATTAAACTTTTCAAAAGTTTCCTGAAAGTTTAGTTTTCCGTCTTGAATCCACACTAGTTGTTTCAACTGCGTTTACCTAGTCAAAGTGGGTAGTCAAATTACTACAAATCCCATACATACCTAAACCAAAATTTTACGAGAGGAAGTTAATCTCATTTTGTTTCTTCAGCCATCTTGTTCATATCGTTTCAGTTTCTGAAAGGGGGGAAATAGGAGATTCAATTGAATCGATGGGATAGTTATTAGCCAATGATTTTGGTTTGGGTTTATATTTATTTCAGTGAAGATGAATGAAGATTCTTCATCTATAACGATGGAGGCAAAGCAAATAGCTATGTCCGGGCGAGGATTTTTGAAACCCTAACTTTATTTTTGTTAGATATGTACTTGCATGATATATATATTAAAGTGGTTTTGAATATTTGTTTTAACAAAATAAAATGTTTTCATATGATGGAAACTTTTATATCTATCATTCTTTATCTTTTTTTCTTTTGTCTTGTCTGTGAAGAATCTTCATTACCCATAATTCTTTGTCTTTTACTTTTCTTTCTGTAAAAAAAATGTTATAAAATCAAAGGTATGATCCCAATAAAAATAATATATTGTTTATGTGTAATGTATTTTTGTCCATTTAAATTTATTCTTCTGTATTTGTACGTAGTAATACATTGACATTATGTATGTTTCAGTGGCAACATTGATAAGTAAAAAGTAAAATTTAGAGACATAAGTTTTTAATGCATTGAGAGTAAGATTGAGTTTGTATTCAATTATTTAAAAAGAGATAGGATGAGTCTGAAGATATTTGAGCAAATGATTCACAAAAAGTTATATTTGGAAGATATAGATGATGTTAGTTTCCTATGGATGTCATAAAATCGAGTTCCATGTACTTCAAAGAATAATCATTTTTTTATTATTTTTTTTTGAGAAAGATATAATAAATGGTAAGGAATGTATTGAGTTGCTTTTCAAGGTTAAGAATCCATAATGGCACAATGAGCACACACCTAAGAAGCCTGTATTAAAGTCACCTCAAGTACTGAGAAGAAGCCCAAGGTTTAAAGGTGAGAAGAACAAGAGTGTATGTTGTTTTAGTGTTAGAAAGTTGTTTGGGAAAGATTGTTCAAAACCTACTCGAGCAAATATTGTTGGTGACAACTTAAGAGGAGGATCAAGTAGTAAACCAGTTGTAGTAGATGATGAAGCAGTTATAGTTGATGATGAGCCAGGTGTAGTAGATGATGATGATATGTTTGGTCAAGAATATTAGTTAAAAAAATGTAAAGAAAACGATGATTTTGTAATTTAACTTGAGAACCATGAATTAGATGAGTATTATCCTATAACAGACCCTGAAGCTGCAACTGCTTATAATAGCGATGAAGACAATGAAGATGACATTGTATTTGAGTATGGGAAGACAATTAACGCAAAGTATGCTAGTGATGCAAGTCCATATGAAGGTATAAATAACTTTAGTGACATTGCATTTGCTTTACTGGTCTTGTACTTTTGTGCAATCATTATTAGGGATTATTGTTGTACTAACACTTTAATGTAATGAAAATAATGATTACTCAAGTGATGACGATGTAGAAGTAGGTTCAAGTTTATTAAATAGAATCAGTTGCTGCTTCAATGTCCCATTTTCCTCCTTACTCTCTAGATCCATTTCAGATGTATGTAAATCCTCATTGTCTTTCTCCCCTTTCCCTTACCGTATCTTTCCATAATGCCTTTAGATCTTTATCCTACTCTCTATTTCTCTACTTTCAACTTTATGTTTATCCTCTTCTAAATTGTTCTACTTCTCACTCTCAACTTCCCTTCTCCCTCTTTCTTTCCTTTCTTCTTCTTCTTCTTCTAGATATCTCCCTTTTACAAAAGTTTCTAAAAACCCTAAAATGACCAAGGTACAAGATATTGTTACACTTTAACCTGGTGGGAAGTTTGATGACTCAGACCTGGTTGAACCAGTGAATCCTTCAAAAATGGTTGTAGGCACTGAATTTGTTGATAAGATATCATTCCAAAGACATCTGGAGCATCATTGTGTATTAAATGAATGTCAGTATATGGCTGAAAAGAATGAATGTACTAGACTTAGGGTTTGGTGTGTAAATAAGTTTAACCATAAAGGATATGTTGAGTGTAAGTGGTATGTTTTTGCTTCAAAACTTCAAAAAAAAAAAAATCTACATTTACAGGGGTTTACTTAATAAATACTTCTGTACATTTGTAGAAATTTAAAAAGAGTCATGAAAGTTAATAACTTTATGAGAGTTCTATCGAGTTATCTAATGTCTAGGAGAGATTTGTGGAGTCTTGAAGAGTTGTAAAAACAAGTTTTATGTAGACATCTGCAGAAATCTAAAGAACTGTATAAAAATCTGAAATAATAAATAAAAATATAAAATTTGATCATAACTTATTTATTATACTAACTTCAAAGAAAAGAAAAAAACTCCCTCCGTATTTTTTATCTGTCCTCTATTCTATTTTGATTTTTTTTTTATCTGTCCGCTTCTGTTTATAGACATATTTTCTCATTAAACTATCAACTATACCCTTAAATTTTTATAATTATAGAATCAATTTCAATATAAACCTAATCCAAAATCTTAAACAATATCTCGTATCTAAAGAAACAATTCTATTAATATCTTTCCTATTAATCTTCGTTTCTTTTTTTAATAAAAATATTTATGGCTATAGATATTAGATTCTTGATAAAGTTCCTTAAATTAGTGGGAAAATATTTGTTTTTATCTTCTTTAAAAAATTTCTAAAAATAATAAAATTACCAGATATATGTTTTTTTTTTTACATATTACACATGTTAGTTTTAATTTTAGTGATAATCTAGTATTTGATAAGGGTAGTCATGAAATTTCCTTCGGTCTCTTAATATTTTGACTTAGTCAAAGCGGACAGAAAAAAGAAAGAAATAGGGAGTATTATAGATACAATATCTTCTTTTTGTTCAGTAGAAGCATCAGAATCACTCTCTGTGGCACTTCCATGCTTGGGTGCTTTGGAATGTTTCTAAGCCCACTCTTCATATTTTCTATCTCTCCTTCCAAAATATTTGGCCTCCAAGCAGCATACAGACTTTCAATCCTCTCTGCTTCTCTCTGACGGATTCTCTCTTGCTCTTCTCTCTGACGGATCATTTCACGAACACGATGATCAATTTTGGCTTGAACATCAACCCTCAATTTCTGCAACTCTTTAGTGCTTAAGGATATAGCAAGAAGTTTGGCTTGTTCTTACTCAGGGGAAACTGGTGGTTCAACCGGAAGCCTTTCCTCACCGGAATCTGGAAGATTCTGACCAGTTTGATTAGCCATTACCTAAATCTTTTTTCTCTCTGTTAATATTTTCCTTTTCTGAGCAAAATCCAAAAGAAAATTACCTTGGCTATGATAATCTCTTGGCCAAACATCCTTTTAAAGACCCAATTGTGCTTATTAATTCCCATTTATGGCGCTTGGTTAAGCGTCATATCGCTTTATTTACCACGCCCATTCAAAACCATGCGTATTCTTTTCACCCCCTTGATCATAATTACCCTATGCATACCTATTTTCAGCACCTAAAACTCACTATAACCATTACTCCTTTTGGAACTACTATTAAGGGAGGTATTGGTAGGTCACCAAATTTTGATACAATATTTTGGGGTCTAATTAAAATTTTGTGTTTTATGCAGATTAGGAGAAGGCGGCATCAGTTGGGAGACACCATTGAAGTTTAGGGCATGTCTGCCAGATGGGTTATCTCCAATACTAGTTTAGACATCAAACCTACTCTCATTACCACAAAGCATATCACCAATTCAAGCTATAAACCACCACAAAATTTTCCCATCATTCCTACTGTTTTAACCCTCACCACCCATTTCATTATGCCAATGCCATTATTACTCTTGGAAGTTTATACCACCATGCTTCTGTCTATCCAAAAAAAGACAAACATATTTATGGTTCACCAAATCCTAATACCATCATGCTTACGTACCATTCATATATATCCCAGGAAAACTTACAAAAGATCTTTGGGTTTGTCTACACTTGGCTATTTCAGCGCATAGTTCACGTGAAGGCAAATATTTTTTCTCTCTCTTTATACATAAAAGATGGGAAAGACAAGGACATCTCGTATTATAAATTTTTGTCTCCAAAGAGGAGGTATCAGCATAACAACAACAACTTTACACCGATTATCTCCTGAGAATTTGTCATACCTCAATTATCAACTTCCTCGTTCCATTTTTAAGGTTCAAAAGCATAAAAAAATACAAACCTACTGTCATATCTTCATTCTTATAATCTGTGATCTCTATCAGGATAATACCAATAAGAGATTCCTTTCTATACACCTCCATATTATTTGTTTTTTTCTGTATTACTCATCCCTTCATATCTATATTCATATATATCCAGTCTACCTACCAAATGGAACTTCCCAATCCATCTAATAATTCCCAAGATATTCAAAACATGTATACTAAAATGGCTGAAAAATTAACATTACCCCATCCACTCTCTCTGAACCTGTTTTCATTGACAAAACTGTCATTATAGCTGAGTCTGATAGTAATTGGAAGTTGTGTATGGTAGGATACCTATGCTGTGAAACTCTAGTCCCTACTTCTTTAATCTTCCACTGCATTTGTAATCAATGGCCTCTTGCTCAATCTCCCACTGTCACAACCTTTAGTGGAATACGCAACAAAGTTCTTATTCGCTTCTTAGCTGAAGATGATTTCAATAGAGTCAATTCGCAAAGACCTTGGTTTTTCCGTGGTTATCTAATGGTTTTAAAAGTTGTTCCAACAGAGGGATGGCCAGCAAATCACCAACTATCTTTCACTGAAGAACTAATGTGGTTCATTATGTGTAATATTCCAGAAGAGTGCACCGAATTTGAAGATCTTCATAAACTTACCTTCAAGACGGGAGAACTTATTGAAGCTCAAGATCCCTTTGGTAACCACCCTCTAACGAAAAATGTCAAGGTGTGCGTCAAGATCCCAGTGCAGAGAGCTTTACCAGTAGGCATCCCACTGTTCACTAGTGGAAGAACTCAACCATTCCTTATTGACTTTAGGTACATGAAATTCCCAAGATATTTCTACACTTCATGTCGTGTTCTCGATCATAAGGATATCAACTGTCCAGCTTGGAAGTTGAAACAGAAAGCTATCAAGGAAGCTGCTTTTTCTAGTAGTAAATATATTCTTCCCGCAGTCTCAAGACTTATGATGCCATTGATAGGTGTTGTAAAACACCTAATTTTATATCTAGTATTTATGTTTTCTTTGCTATTGTCCTTGTAAATTATGTATCTTATGATTGGTTTTGAGTTATTAGGTGCAATGGAGTTATTTGGATCAAAAGAAGAAGAAAACCATCCATCCGGAGCTTAAAAGGCAAAAGGTCAATTCACTGACGAAAACGCAAAGCCATCAACCAAGAATGAAGTCATTCCAATTTCGAAATTGTGAAAATTGTTAACTGAACGGTCCGCTGGGAAAGCAGAACTGACAATTTAATTGAAATCACTAAGGGGTTGCTATTTCAGTGGCTAGCCCTTATCTGTGTAGTGAGCGCTTAAAGCCATTCAGGTGACCCTTATCCAATGGTGTAGGGTGGCTGGATGAACCCTATAAACCCTCGTCGAGAACAACCCTTGTCATTACACTTCAAATTCAGAGAATGGATGTTGTCTGCGTATTATTGAGATACAAAGAAAGAGAAATCAAGAGCTTCTAAGAGTGACCTGAAATTCAAAGAATCAGTAGAGGTTAACGGGGATTTCAAGTTTGATGTTGCTGTCTAAAGTTAGGGATTTGAGAAGGGTTAAGGCAAGAAGATGAATCCAGAAGAAGAGAAGTAAGAACGGGAGAAATTCTGCTGCTTTCATGGATTGATGAAGCCGATGGAATTAGAGAGTAATAAAGAAGAACCTGATGCTGTTGGATTTAGAAGTAAATGGCGGAGGTTGAAGAGATGGGTTAAACTCGATTGAGTTTGGTTTGATTTTGGTGAAGAAATAAAGGAGATCTGATGCTAATCAGAGATGGGGTTGTAGCTGAAATTCGAATTTGAAGTTCGATGGGTTTCTGTGGGTGAATTGGTGATGGATGAATGGAAGAGTTGGTGAAGATTAATGGCAATTTAGCAATTTATGGTTCGTAAAGGGTAACAGAGATGGGGGTTTTGATAAAATCACTTCTAAGAGCAGGAAGATGAAGAAATCACGAATCTGGAAATGGAAACCAGGTTTTTGATTTGATGTTTATGGGTTCTTATGGATTGCAGAGATGGAGAAGTGAGATTTTAGTTGGTGTTTGAGCTCATGGAAGAAATGGAGCTGTAAATGGGTTTGCCTATGAACTAGTGTTGAGTTGAGCAGGGTCTAAGAATTCTGAGAAGTTTGGGAAGGTAATGAGCTGACCTTGATGTACGAAGCTCTTTGGTGTTGCATCCGAGGATGCGGGATTTAAATGGTCGCTTTGTAGGATTCGATGTGCCGATGGAAGACGGCAAGTATGAATTGGTAAGATGAAATGGAAATGGAATGTGTGTTGAAGGCTTGTGACTTAGGCGTGTTGCAGAGCCGGTGTTCTTTGTGAAGTTGCGGCTCGAGATGGAGTTGATGCGATGGCTATGAACGAAATGGGTGTGTGTTGTTACGGGGAATGGTTCAGTGCAGATGGTAATCGTAATGATGTTGACTAGAAGATGCGTAGCAAGCATCGCAGGTGCTCGACTTCGGGGTTATTTTGCTACTGGTGTAATTGAAAAATGAAGTTGTTGTGCCATGGAGTTGTTATGGGTACTGTGGATACAAGGTCGAAACTTAAGAGAATAGCATAGAACTGAAATTCTGAAGCTGAATGGGTTGTGCAGTTTGAGTGTGAAGTTGCAGATTGGAGGTAGAATGGAGTGAGGCTGTTGTTGATTTGTGAATGTATGGAGGCTCTGGAGAGAAGGTTGTAGGATTTGCAATACGAGCAGCCATCATGACTGGATAGAGTAGGTACTGGTGGTAGAGATGGATGAATTTGCAGCTGCAGGATGATCTTGAGAGGATCAAGATTGCAAAAATTTTGGGTGTTGGAGATGAGACCAAGCACAACAGTCAGTGAATGAAATAGAAATGGTGATTACAGGTGTTGCAGGGTTGCGAGACAGATTTGGAGGAATTTGTGGTGATGCCGGTAAAAAGGCGTAGCCGGGTGTCTTGGATATGGTGCGGTGATGTTGTTGCGAGTGAACATGAGAAGGCTGAGAAAGTGGAGATAGAAGTTGGTGGATTGAATCGAAATGGAACCGGGTTGCAAGTGGATAAGGCATGAGCTGAATGCTTTCAATAGATGAATGTTAGGATGTTTACAGGGAAGAATACAATGGCCTGGAATCGGTAGGAATCACCCAGAAATAGACAGAACTCGGCTGGAATCGGTATACACCGACTTGACTCACCGAGCCAGGTAGCTGACTCAGTCGGACTTGGACCTGTTTTGGTTGGGCTACATTAATGGGCTGCGAGAGATTCAATTTTGGCGATGGGCTTACCTAGATTTGGATCTTGGCCGGACAAGACAACAGAGTCTATTTATATACATAACATGAGGGAATCTTTTATCTTTATCTTTTGCCTCTACTTTGGTTCTAGGGTTTAGACATGGAAACTTTTCTCTTTATTCTTATTATGAACTCCATGAATATGAGTACCTAGTTTTCTTTTGGTTATGGATAAAGTTGATTTCACATAACATGAATCCTTGTTTGATATATTAGTTTTGTCTCAGTATTATCGTTTATGATTCACCATTAATATTGTTATATGAGTTGAATGCTTGTTTAGTCGAGTCGCGAATCGATTGAGTTTGCTTTCATCTTTATTGTTAGATTAGGGTTATTATACGCAAAAGTGATAATTCCTGATTGCAAGTAGCATAAATATGATTATAGTTTGTAGTGATATATTCTTATGATCATATGTGAACCATAACCTTTGTTAAATCGGATTAGTACTTTTACACGTTCGATTGCTTTGATTGGCCTGATTTCATAGAACTTAACGCATCTAGGGAATTAAACTTGATTAGTGCTTTTACACGTTAGGTTATTCTCTAAGATAGAATTCATATACGCATCTTTTAATGTGTTTGTTGATGACAAGAGGAGATTTGCGGGATATACTTGCGATCAAGGTATTGTAGGGCCTTTGATAAAAGTTGAGATTAAAATATCAATTCTAGTTATTAAGACAAGAACATGTTTGTGAATGAAAACGAATCCTTAACCAATACCTTCACATCTTGATTTGCGTGTTTACTTTTTATTGTTTTGCCTTTATTTTATTTTCGTTTATAAAAATCAGAAAACCCCCTTGTTTTATATAGGAAACCGAAACATATTAACAACCAAGACCTCTCTGTGGGAACGATCCTTTCTTGCCCTTGCTTCATTATATATTTTGAGTAGTAAGAAAGTGTAATTTATTTTTGACGCCTACGACAGCGGTCAGCCATCACCACCAGTTAACAGACAAGCTGTCTCTACCCCTACTGCAATAACATATACCATTATGCAACATACAGAGATGGTACCAGATACCCAAGTTAAGTCCACTACTGCTCTCATATGCAACAAAGTAAAACTAAGGATAATGATCAAAAGATGGAAATTACTACTCAAAAAGGTCTATCAAATACTTTCCAGATAGGACCTTTTGTAAATCGATCCACTGCTTTGAAGATTTTTGATGTAGGCCCGATCCAACAAAATTTGACTAAGAAGAATAAAGAGTTACCAATCATCTTCAAACAGGTTACTACTCAGAATGTTACTATAGAAGCATATATCACTGGCACTGAACCGGCCATTAGTGGACATATTCGAACCTCAAACTCTTAAAGAAGATTCAAAAATGCTACTGTTCCTAGTCCTAGTCCTATTATCACTAGAGGAACCATTATCTCAGCTGAGCATGATGCTCTATCTAATCTCAAAAGAAAGATCAATCCCAGGGATGATTTGAGGAGCCGGACTAGAGCTAACTCTAGCTAGCTAGTCTAGTGGTCACCCAGAAGAACAGGGTGCCACTGAACCTGACTATGTTCAACGGTGCCCCCCCCCCCCATTACTAAATTGGGGGAATTACCTGCTATCAATCTCTCAGACTGTTCTCTCAATACCCATCCTGTAATTGACTCTTATGGAAGTTATAATGTACCTGCTGATTCTTCTACAAACAACAACGATGTCCACAATAATTCCCATCTTAATGCTGCTACTTCTAATCTGGATTCCTCCCAAGATTTTTCTCAAAGTGGTGATATCTCCAGTGCTTCTCTTGGTGGTGGGTCTAATTCCACCACTCAGGTAAATTCTACCCCCCTGATAAGTGCATATTTCACATATATTTGGTGTCAATTCCATGCTATTATTTGTTGGTTTTCTTGCAAATTATTGTATATCACGCTTGTTTTCTCTTATTTGTGTTTCATTAGGAGAATCGTCCAAAAAGAAGTGAATTTGCACTTAATTGTACAATAAAGGAAGCTAGCTACAAATGGAGAAGGGCCAAAGACAAAGTGAGACTCATTCAAGTACAATATTTATTGTGTATATGACGAGAAGACGAAGGCAATGGCGAAAGAACGGAGTCATTCGGAGTTCGTATGAAGAAGTTACGAGCAAAACCAGAACTCAGAAGACTAAAAGGGGCTGTCAAGATTCAAAGACTGTTAAAGGCACCTGGCTTACTCAGGGCACTTCGTCTTCCCTACACATGACACAGGCTATGGAAGACAGAACTTGATGATCATGATGATCACGACGGTGATGGATCTTGATTAACAATTATATCCGAATTTGAATACATCACTTGGTTCCTGGGGACGATACAAAACTTGGGTACTAGCTTGATTTTGATAAATCAACAAAACTAAAGCCTGGCGGTGAAATATGGTCGTTGCTATCATGATCGGAGATTGATGGAGTTGTTGGCAGAGAAGAGCAAGGAGATTGGTGATGGGTTCGAGTACGAGACGGGAATATATTGAACGGGTTTTTGCTGCCATTATCGGCAGTTGTGATGATGAACTAATGGTTGCTTTTGCTGCCATCATCGAGAGATGAACTGGAAGGTGCTACCATGGACGAGCAAGGTCTGTTGTTGTGCTCGACAAGAAGAGATGAAAGAGGATATTGCTGACATTGGAAGTGATAAGAAGAATGATTGGAGACGACATGGAGCTGTGAACGAGGAAGGACATGTTCAATGGGAAGACATGGAATGAAGATGGCTCGGTGATGGTGATCGGGTTTGAGGAGCTGGTGATTGCAGAGATGGTTGGGATAGAACGAATCTCGGATCTATGGACGATGGCAGTAATGGAGAAGTTCACGATGATGTTGTTTGATCGGTGATAATGGAGTGTTCATGGAGAAGAGACATGGAACAGAGCCTCACTGTGGTTTGCTGGAGTTGTAAGAACAAGCTTAGGATGATGGAGCTTGGGTTGATGATCATGGAAGGAAAGATAATTTGCTATTGTTGGTGGTGACATCATTTGCAGGGAAAGAATGGGAAGAAGTGTGGTGGAGCCGACCGGAAGAGACAAGCCATGACTTGTCTCAGTTGACAGCTTTTGAAAGTGGTAATCTAGCGTAGTGAGGATCATCAAGTTAGATGTATAGCTGGCACCAGAAGAAGACACTTCAATCTACACGGGTCCCGCTATATTTTGGTCCAATAAGAAAGCATGTACTTATTAAGCTGCTCCATGTCACATTGTAGCAGAAGTATTTACTTTGCCAGCACAAATAATTTCTGTCACTGACTTTGTACAGTTATCAATTGCGGGATTTTCGTGAAGTGGTCTGCACGCGAAGGAAGAAAGAGGCGGCTAGGATTTTTAATCCTTTCACATTACGAATTTGTGGATTTGTGGAGGGATTCAGAGGCTATAAATAGCAATGGGGAGTTTCATTCAAAAACCACTTCTTCTTTCACCATTCCTTTGTGGAGAGAAACAGAGAGAGCTCCTAGCTTTTGTTGGGAGCTTCTGTTTTTAGTTTCATTTTAATTCCTTCTTCCCTCTTATTGATAAGTGCTTTTAGTTATGAGTAGCTAATCTTCTAATTGATTAGGGATGATTTCAAAGTCCTGAACAATGAAGCATTATTTTCTTTAACCATATTTATTTTAGGTTTTATTTAATTGTTGATTATCTTTATTATTTTTATTTATTGCCTAAGAATATTGAGGGGTTATTTAAAATGATCAATTAAATTAACCAATCAATATTTCTTCTACTAGTTTAGGGTTGTGTGATACGTGTAATTGTCACATCAACTCTTTACACAAGTAGTAAATTGCAAGAGCTGACAGAGGGATTTTATTAAGCAATTGTGTGTAAAGATAACACTAGTAAGCAGACCGAGCTTATGCGTGCGATGCTAGGATCAACCCGATTCACGAGTGTAAAGCATTCGACTAATTTACACCTTGATAGCTTATTCTTGGTGGGTTGGTTGGATAGAATCGGTAGTCGCGCTTAGGTATCCAGTGGCGGTAGGAATCCGCGGGATAGCAGAGCTTATTGCTATTCTACGGTTGGTAACAATATAAGTTAAACAGGAAATAAATTTGTATTTAATTAAGCTTCAGTTCAGAGACGGCAAAGGATTCCCTAATCATCTTCTTTATTATTATTTACAGCAAAGTATTATTATTTTCTTTTATTAGTTACTTTGATTTGAAATCTAAAAACCCCCTTTCGGTTACTTTTAACAACTAGAAACTCCCTGCTCTTCGTGGGAACGAACTCCTTGCCATTATATTACCAGTTTATTGTGTAGAAATAAGTTAATTAATTTGTTGCGTAAACGACGCGCACCCCCTCCCCTTTAATTGATCCTGCTTCTGCTACCCCCATAAATCAATCCCCTGTGAATAATGTCAATCTGATAGCTTGGAATATTAGAGGTTTAGGCAAAAAAACTGCAAACAAGGAACTTAACTTGTTATGTAAAAATGCCAATCCTGACATCGTTTTCTTATCTGAAACAAAAATGATCAAAGATCTGGTTGCTAGGAAGTTAAAAAATATGGGATTCCCTTGCACTTTTAATGTGTTAGAGCATAGCTCGGTTGAACCCACCAAGCGTTGGTATGTCAAGTTTGGTTGTCATATTTTAGTGAACCAAAACTCATTTAAAGAGTCGCTTGATTATTTACTAAAGTCAACTTCGTATAGGTTAGCTTGAAAGTATTAGGATATGAGACATTACAAGTATTTCGTGAAGACTTGAAGAATGTGAATAAGTAAGGAGCTACAACGACGACATCATCCTTCCACTTGAGGTTAGTAATATTGGACTTGAAATGTTTCTTTCCTAACGTATCTTTCAAGTCGTGCATATTGAAAACATAATTGTGAAGCTGTGAATGATTAATTATACTCTAGTTAGACGTAGTATTAAGGAATACAATACGAAGTATAACACTAATCTTTAGAACTTCGTATATAAGACATCGACATAATCGTTTGAATGCTATTGTGATTATGTATGGGTATGAGGTGAAGATTTCATCCTAGGAATTAATGTTTTACATTCGTTTAAAGGAAGTACATTCATGAACTTATTTTGTGAATCGAAAGGGAAATCGCTAGGCTTATTGGTATTGTTATTCATTTCATATCTTTTGAACTACCAATATGTGTGTTTAGTATAACCGCTCATGACTTGCTTATGTTCTTGGTAAAACTATTCACAAGGCCTGACTTTTGTATTGATATGACTTTTATTAGTGAAATCGATCTTAAGTAATCACCTGAGATGGTACGATCGATTTGTTTTAATTGGTATGACCAACTCCAGACTTTGGGGAACCGATCCTAGTAAGAGGTGCAACCGATCACAAAACGGGAATCGATTTTTGCAAGAGGTGCAACAAGTTTCTAGTTATTGGGAACCGATCATATGAACATGTGCAACACTTTTTTAGTTATTGGGAACCGGTCCTATGGACATGTTCAACACATACAAGTTAGATACCATTTATATGTGGGAACCGATCCTAGTACCTAGTCAACCAAGTTTTGGTAACTAGCGTGACTAATTCTAGTACCACATGGAGGTAGAACCGAAACTTTTTTGGGTAGAAACGTGAAACCCATTTTTGGTGATTTGATAGGATAATCAATCACGTAGTTCTTGGAAGTCAGATGAACCAATTCTAAACCCGTTTTGGAAGTGTGGCAAATCGGTTCCAAGATAGTAAATATGGAAGATGATTTACTAAGTAAAGATGTCGACATACTTTGAACATGTGCAGTAACGCTTATCTTTTATTGTTCAAAGATATTCCTTAATAGCTAAAGGAGAATCCCGGATCGAAATAAATTGAGAATCTTTTAATTAAGGTTTTTAGTTTTATATGCTTTTAATTTCCAGCAATTAAAATGCATATCTTTAGAAAATAAAAATTGGTAATGTGCATTTACTAATTGGAGATTTTATAATGAGATTTTCGGTCATTATTTGGACAAAGCATTTCCAGGAATTATGGAAACCGAATTTGGAAATATGTTGCATATCTTGAGAATATTTTCGGTCTTGAGAATATTTTCGGTTTGAGAATATCTCAGAGCCAGCAAAACTACCTAGTTGTGTTGTTACTAATGGAGCCGCCTATTCAGAGAGGAAAGTAACCTAGTTAAGCGAAATCTCTTATGGCCGCTCGGTTTGAAGACTTCTTTGGGATTGAGAGGATCTATTAGTACCGTTGGTGGGAAACTAGATAATTGCAGTTTATTATTAGTTTTCGATTGATTTGATTGACTAACGGTTGTTGAAATTTGATTGCACCTAGTTTGTTTATGCTTGAGAATCTTCTCTTCTGATATAAGATTCACTCAAACCAGATCGAAGTTTCGACGGGGATCTTTAGACTGTTTGTAGATCTAAAGACGTCTTGTGATAATCCATTGTTAGCAGACTCCGTTCTGTGTGTGATTGATCACAAGAGATTCAAGTTGATTGTGTGCAGGTGTTTATTGAAGATCTAAGAAGATTTGAAGACAAAGAAGATATTTGCGTTCATAATCTTTGGTGTGCACAATACTTGTTTCGGCTGGAAAAGGATCCAACTATAATCGGTTTATCTTTGTGATAGATTTGATTGATTAGTTGAGTAGATCGGTGTCAATATAATTCTTTATGATTCAAAGTATTGATTGCAAAATCTTGACAATTACTTTGGTAATTGTTATTGGATAGATCTAAGGACCTGACAAAGGAGTTTATTGGGATAAACGGATGAGTCTTTTGTCGAACTCATATCACTTGATTGAAAAGAGTTGTTTCTGGAACTGATTTGTTGTTCCTTTCTTGTTTGGAATACAAACCAAAGTAATTGTTCCAAGTGCATGACTTTCGCCAAGTTGGAGGCGCGAGGGGATACAGACGGAACTATGTGAACTATAGGTTTAGTTGCTTGGTCTCAACTATATGAAGTTGGTTTAGATTTTGTATAGCGGCTTAATCCTGAGAGTGTTCAATTCTGGACAAGGTCCCGGGGTTTTCTGCATTTCCGGTTTCCTCGTTAACAAAATCTTGCGTGTCTTTTACTTTTCTATTTCTGCAATTATAATTGTTTTTATTATAATTAGAAGTAAAATACACAAACGTTAATTCCTATTTACTTGATAGCAATCCTATTGTGTTTGGTTAAGTCCGAACCTATTATCAAGTAAACAAACTTCGTTGTTGTATTTTTTTGATCTTGTATCCATAGTCAATCGCACGAGTTATCTCGTAGTCGTATTGTCTCGATCTCGTATCCATAGACGATCACACGAAGTGAACCGATTAGTTGTATTGTCTCGACTCGGTCCATAGATAATCACTTTCGGAGAAAGGACTTATAGGTGGAAAAGTTTTAAATTGAGGTATATTTTGGTACCCTCGTATTTTCAATTGGTATCAGAGCAGGCAAACACGAAAAAATCTAACAATCTGTGTTTGGTGCGATCCAACCTAGGAGAAATTGAATCTATGCCTGATTCAGTTAACGTTATGCAAGAGTATGAATACTCAAAAGTTGAAGATGCTACCACTTCGTTAACTCATGATCCGGGAGTTGCGAAAACATCTGTGTCATTTTCTGATGGAAAAGAAGATGCTGATAAAGAGTTGGTAAAACTCCTAAAGCCTATCAAATCTCTGTCTTCAAAAGTGCTAATATTAAAGACAGATTCAAATCTTCTTAAGAATGAGATCAGAGATAAATACATTCAGCTGAATATTCTAGCCAAAGAGAATATGGATCTCATTTGTCAAATTAGAAGCTCTTGGTAAATCTCTTACTCAAGATAAAGTGACACGTCATATGACTCTGACTAATGATGTTGTTGTGATTTCTTCTGATATTGAGGAAACTAAAAGTCCTTGCTCGACTTTTACATACTGTAATAAAACCGGTTTAGTCACATCTGAAACAGATTAAGATGATGGTAGTTTGCCTAACTACATCAAGTCAGAAGAGGATGAGAAACCATCTTCTACATCTACTGATGATCAGACGAAATCTTGTCCAAAGGAAACTTTGAACCGATTCTGTGAATGTGATATTAAGGAATACAACTGTTTGTACCCTATTAAAATAGTGTATGTGCGTACCGCACAAGCTATTTGATGTCGGTACAATACGGTTTATTGTGGAAACCGATGGGTTTATTGAGGAAACCCACATGGATTATTATGGAAGCCTAATCCGGTTTATTGTGGAAACCGGTGGGTTTATTGTAGAAACCCACATGGCTTATTATGGAAGCCTAATACGGTTTATTGTGGAAACCGATGGTTTTATTGAGGAAACCCATGTGGCTTATTATGGAAGCCCAATACGGTTTATTGTGGAAACCGAGTAGGTTTATTGAGGAAACCCACATGGCTTATTATGGAAGCCTAATCCAGTTTATTGTGGAAACCCGTGGGTTTATTGTAGAAACCCACATGGCTTATTATGGAAGCCTAATACGGTTTATTGTGGAAACCGATGGGTTTATTGAGGAAACCCACATGGCTTTTTATGGAAGCCTAATCCAGGTTTTATTGGGAAACTTGGGGTGGGTTTTATTGTAGAAACCCACATGGCTTATTATGGAAGCCTAATACGGTTTATTGTGGAAACAGATGGGTTTATTGAGGAAACCCATGTGGCTTATTATGGAAGCCCAATACGGTTTATTGTGGAAACCCACATGGCTTATTATGGAAGCCTAATCCGGTTTATTGTGGAAACCGGTGGGTTTATTGTAGAAACCCACATGGCTTATTATGGAAGCCTAATCGGTTTATTGTGGAAGCCGGTGGGTTTGTTGTGGAAACCCACATGGCTTATTATGGAAGCTGGATTTGGGTTGTTAGGGAAACCCGGTGGGTTTATTATGGAAACCCACTGGGCTCATTATTGAAGCCCAAGAGTCTTGAATAATTATTTATTTGTAATTATTAATGTTATTTAAGATAAATGCAGGATCCTAAATAAAAGAGGATAATTATCTTAAATATTTATAATTATTATTCAAGATAATTATTATTTAAGATAAATGAGGATTTATGATAAATATTAGGGTTTATCATGAATCTGGATGTTATTTGAGATTTATACAGATGAAGGAAGTTATTAGGATAACTATCAAAACCCTAAAGCTACATCTATTTATGCCTATATATAGAGGCTAAATCTCAGCACAAAAGGTACACAATTTCTATTCCTTTTCTTAACAACCTACTTGCATAGAACTCTTGTTGATTTTAGCATCGGAGTGTCTTTGCAGGTACCCCCAACCATTTTCAATCAACAATTCTTTGGAGAATCTAATCAACGGCGGCGATTCGATCATTATACACACATCTCGAAGATTGTTGGGGTGATTAATTTTGCACCAACAACAACTTTCAGTCACATGACAGGAAACTTATACTTCTAAAATACGGTGGTAAAAATATTGAAAGAAGTTTCTTGTCTTAAAAAACTGAAAGATCATTCCTCAGTAGAAAGACAGAATATACCTCCTTTGATAAGATCAACTCAAAATAATCGAGGTAAGAGTTAATAATCGCTTCTGGAAAAAGGTTCCTCCTCACCCATATCAAAACAAGAATGAAGAACGATTCCATAAGAAAGGGAAAGAAAGAATCTCTTCCAAAAGAAACAATCAGGAATTTCCCATAATTGTTTCAGATAATCATGCTGATGTGAATCTTAAGGAAATCCTTAGAATGATAAAATCTTATGAAAATCTCATTGACAAAATTAAGAGAGATTTATTTATCTCTGAAAATTCTTACATCAGTACATCTTCTCCACATGATCATATCTCGAGAGTTAGAAAAGATCATTGTTTCGGGAGAAAATATTTTGGGCAGAAATTCCCAAGGAGAAACATGAACTATGGTTCTCATACTCGTTGTAGCTAGAAAAAGCTAACTCCGATACAACTTAGTTGTATCGAAATTGTGCACTCACATCCTCTCCCGTGCTCTTAATTATGGATGAGAAAAGCACAATAAAATGAAGAGCACAATTTTATGTGATTGTTTATCGAGAAAAATATGTGACATTTTATGGATATTTGGCGAATCCATGTCTGTCTAAAAAGTGTTCATGTTTATCATGATCTTCCAAAAATAGGTTTTATTTAGAATTTTTGAATTTTAATAAACCTTCCAGCATGAGAAGTTCGGACAAAGGAAATAGAATATATTCTTGTAGTATTTTCGGAATTTCTTGATATTTTCGGTCCAAAAGTTGTCTCTTCTTAAAGAGAAACTATCTCTTGCTTGTATTTTGAAACCCTGATTAATCCCTATTTAAATAACCGAGCATGCCTCCAATAACTCGCAGTGTCACAAAGGCTAATAAGGAGGAAGCTCAAAAGGTTAAGGATTGTCAAGGAATCAATACAGAAAGGAAGAAGAAAATCATATCAAAAATCATGTCCGATTATGATTCCGATAGTTTCGTGCACTATGAGTCATGTCTGTTGGCTTACAATTTACAAGATCCAACCAAAACCAAGTGGATCCGTTCTGAAAGTATGATTGACTATATCCAAGGTTTTGAAGAACTAAGAACCAACCTTGTAATGACGGTTCGAAAACAAGATTGGTGGCTCAAAGATAAAATTGAGGAGAAAAAAAAGATGATCTTCTTGATATGAAGGTTGGTTGAAAAGCTTGAGAAACAAGAAGTGGTTGCAGACAAGTCTCTTGAGACATGCTCAAAAGTTTGAACACTGAAGAAACCTCAGTGAACAACAATAGCACCACTAGAGATTAAGTTATATGATGTTATACTTAATCCAAGGAAAATAGACATCAATTTTTGATTTCTTTCAATAATTGTATTAGGTCTATTATGAATAAAACTATCTTAATTATGAATAAAATTATTTGTTTATAATTTTTCTTATGATAGTTTTCGTTTACATAGCCTGTGTTGAATGCTTTATATTATTGCTATGTATGTTTATGGGATGTTTGATTTCGGTTTTCATAACCTTAATATTCGATCTCATATGATGTGAACCGTTATGGTTTGGGTGACTTTTTGGTTTAGCAGGATTAAGTTCTAGCCCATGATGGCAGGCTTTATAAAAGTATCATGAGGGGTTCTGATAGAAACAATATGTGAAAAAGTCACAATATGTTGAATCGTTTTGGTTTAGCATAAAAGAATATGTGTTTCGGGGTTTCAACTTTTGCATTGCATAAGTTAAAACCAGTTTTCAAACTTTCTCGATAAGGTTGGTTGTTGTTGTTCTTTTGTCTTGCAAGAGGACAACAACATAGTGATATTTTGGTATCAATTTTTTGTACCATGAGTAAAAAAACCACATATTGGGCGAGAATATTGTTTTGGGCCGCAATTTATTTGCCTGACCTACCCACTGAAGTAGCTACCAACAAGACCAAGGATCCATGAAGCCAACGCCCGGTCAATGGTCAGAGTCAACCATCGGTCAACTGTCAAAGTCAGGTTGCAAGTCGCACCTCAAGCCAATTTCCAGTCATGGTGCCAGCAAAGCTTCCAACCAATTTCCAACTAAGTACTCTACCGCAATACCATAGGTTTTAGCCATGTTGTCGGATTTGTGCCACCAACTTGATTTCAGCCATGTTGCCGGATCTTGCTATCGGCCGAGTTCTCATCCATCTCGCCATCCCATCCCGCTGTCAACCATCAATCCGATCTACAAAGCATGCATAATTAATACAACGAGGGCAATTTCATGGGTTTCATGCGAGAATTAATGAAATGCAAGGCATGGCCGGGGAGGTATGCGGAGTCGGTTGCATGTAGTATTGATTCCAACATTTCATGCGAGTTTAACATGGAGGCATGAATGAGCGGTTTCATGCGAGAATTTAACATGGAGGCATGAATGATCAGTTAATGCCATTTAAGTCTATCTCGAAATTAGGTGTTAAAACTATATAAATAGGGATGCCCTGATAGGGGAAAGGGGGGGAGCCAGGAGAGAGAAAAAACACAATGTAATTCTATTATCAATAAAAAATCACTCCTCAAGGGGATTAGCCCGTGGATGTAGGCAAACCATGCCGAACCACGTAAAACCTGTGTCTCTTTTATTTGTTCCTCAATTCGTCTCCTAGCCCTAAATACAAACCAAATCATATATTCATCGTGTTTCATGCCCATAATTTATTTTGGGTACAAACATTGGCGTGAAACTAAGGGGAATACGAGAAAAGGAATCGTGTTTTCCCATTGAGAAAAGTTGTACAAAATTCTTCAAAATCGTGTGCGTCAAAAGCGATTTAAAAGTCTTGAAAATCAGCATTTGCGGTCAGGTTGATCGCAATGGCTGCCCGATCGATTTGATCGCAATTGTTGCAGTCCGGTGATCGCATTTCTTTGTAGACCATATAATCGCGAGATCTTGCAGGTTGATTGATCGCAATTGCGCAATTCAGTTCGGGATTCGGGATTTGCTGAAGCTATTTCCTTCTGAAACCACTGAAATTGCATCACTACAAAGTCTGATGAGAATGTTACCAGGACATTCGGTCCGCGAAAAAAGATGGAGTGAACCACCATTAAAACTGTTGTAGGATCTACAACACGTTTGATCCAGAGAGATCGAAAAAATCGGTTCCCAGATTTGTAGCGAGCAGCGTAATCGAGTTCGTAGTTTGTTGAAATTACCATCACCATGTTTCTGGGGTTTCCAAGCTACTCATCTCTACTTCGCTTCCATCGACTACCTACACCCATTGCCACGCGTATGACGGAGATGGGAGGCAAAAACCTAGGAAAAGCATCCAGCAGTTCCCGGTTTGGACGCCTTGACAACCAACCACTGCTGACCGATTGATCGTAGCTCTTTGCCGATTCGGTTTTTATTCTTTGTCTAGCTGATCGCGGTGATGTTTTTCTAATTAGTCGCGATTACTACGGTCAGTTGATAAATGCTTCTTTGTAGTCCATCTTCACAAGTCGGAAGTCATCAAAGCGACTCGCAAAGATTGCTAAAACTATTGGCAGGGTGTTCGATCCGCAGCATGTTCAAGTCCAAAGTTTGAAAAAATTGCTTCTAATAACGAATCGTTAACATGCTCAACACAAATCGATGATGTCAAGTTCGCGGGTTTATCTAGTTTCCCACGCATGTAGGTGCTCAAAACCCAAAAAATACCTCCAGAAAAGCATCCCAAAAGGTTCCAGAAAGGGCTACCGAAGTGTAGCAAAACGGCGCTGGAAAGTCCATGGGAAACGGCAACAGTGCCAAATGAACCGTTGCTAAAAGTTGAAGGATAATATTGTTGCGGACGAGAAAAGATAATAGTTCAGAAAGTTGTTGCAAAATGTTAAAAGAAAAGATCACAGCCGAAAACTGTTGCAAGAAGCTTTGAAGGAAAAGATAACAGTTCCATAAAACTGTTGCGAAAAGTTTCAAAAAAAGAAAGAAAAAAAACGGGGCCGGCGGCCAAGCCGGCGGTTCTCCTCACCCACTTTTGGAGGTTCCGTTCACCCACCTCAAGGTTTTGTTTACCCACCTAAAGTTCTGTCACCCACGTTATGTGTTTGTCACCCACTTCAGAGATTTTTCTCACCCACATTAGAATCCCTCACCCACGTCAAGGAGGATGTTCACCCACGTCAAGCCACGGCGTCAGCATAGCCACGTCAGCAGAATTGTCAACGTCAATAGTGCCACGTCATCAATTGGTCCAGTCAGCATCTGCCACGTCAGCAACTTGGTACAGTCAGCAGTGCCACGTCAGCAGAAGGCGCTACATCAGCGGTGTAAATCCTGTCAACAGGTACAGTCAGCAATTAACGGAGTCGGCATATTCCTAACGGCGTCAGCATCTAATTAACGGCGTCGGTATATTCCTTTGGTGACGACAGCATGACGTCATTGTCACCGGCCCTGTCATCTTCTCCGGCAGCGGTGGACGGCGGAGGCCTTTGTCGGCGGCAACTCCGTCAGGCAGCGATCCGTGCAGCGGCGGTATCGACTTCATCCGTCCCGTGCTTGGTTACGCTATGTTGCGGCCACGACGCAATTTAATATCGTAAATCTGATTCGGTGCAGCACGGTGCAACTTAATATCATACATCTGATACGGTGTAGCGCGACGCAACTTAATATCATACATCTGATTCGGTGTAGCGCGACGCAACTTAATATCGTAAATCTGATTCGGTGTAGCACGGTGCAACTTAATATCGTAGATCTGATACAGCGCGTCACGCTACAATTTAATTCCATGGCCCTTGGGTAATTCCGCCCCATACTGTTAGCCTTGAGGAGAATTACGCCCCACGGTGGGCTTGAGCACATTATTCTTCATTTTTGCATCCTTGATATCTTCTTCATTCCACGTCCGAATTGGGTGATTTTCGGATCGTTGCGATCGTATTTTAATATTCTACATCATGAAGGTAAAATTCTTACATTTGGAGAAGAATATTTTTGGAGCAAGGCGCTCACCGACCAATTTTGTTTCCTCGATAACTTCTTCTCCGTGCATCCAAACTGAGTGATTTTCGGCTCGTTGCGATCGCATGTCAATTTACAACAACATGAGGGTGGAATTTCGACGTTTAAAGAACAATTATTTTCTGATAATGGAGCGGCGACATCAAAAAAGGACGCACTCAACGTTTGTGATCGTTTTTTGTCGATTTTTATCCAAAAATTGCTCATATGCAAAGTTCGTGGAGTGCAAATACAAGCTGCTTTCTGATCCAGTTGATTGGTGATGTAGTCCGATTTCAATAACATCTACGATCCAGTTGATCAAATTGTTGTAGTCTTTTTCCACATAACAAGCTGCTTTCTGATCAGTTGATCGATTTATTGTAGTCAGTTCCTCGGCAAATCTGCAGGTCGATTGATCGAAGCACTATGATCCTTTTCGTATAATTCTGCGATCCAGTCGTTAATCGGACTGCTTTGTAGTCGATTTTCCTCAAAGCTGTTTGATGCTGATTTTCCTCACAAGCGCTTGATCGTTTACTTATAATTGTTATAGTTCGGGTGATCGGCTAGCTGGAAATCTGATTCCATGGCAACTTGTCTTCAATCCGATTTTGATTCAATCTGGTGCATTCCGATCCCATGAGACAAATCTAGTTGTTGAGCCAAACCGAGACGCTTAAGGCAACTACACTAGTCATCGTCATTTTGGAAAACATCAACATAGCCGGTGGACATCCTAACTACCACATATATACGAGTCGCAATATCACATCTCATAAGGTACGTATACAATTTACATATTTGCGCATCTTTTCATATAATCATTCATACTTTTATTCAATAGGACACCTAAAACGTGTCGAGAATTTTCTCGCGAAGAGATGCACACATCTCAATTCTGCGCAAATCTGTAATAGTGGTATTGGCCCCGCGTGAATTCCGGATAGCGAGACATCTTCAAAATCTCATGCGCGAGCAAAATGCGCAAGCGGTACATCCTTGTGCGAGCATTGAGCTTGACATGATAATCACTATCTTCTCGGGGCCGAGTTGCATATCACTTCAACGTGGATCGACTATCACTTGGGGGCGAGATATGTAACACCTCATGGTCTAAAATAACTCTTTTGGGCCGAGATGCGTAACACTCCATACGCTTGTGGGCGAGTTACATAGCACCTAAATGCAATGCGAAATTCAGTTCCTGAAAATCGAAACAAAAGGTAACCCAAACTTCTTAATCCTCCAACGAGTTACAGGATTAAGAGGGGCGAGCATACACCCTAATATTTTGACACAATTATTGCAATCAGTAATGTTAAACTGCTACGAGTTAAGTTGATCGAAGCTGGCTATGTCCAGGTTCTTAAGCAAGCTACTTTCGAGTTGGGCCTTGGCGAGTGTGCGATCCCGATTTGCTCATCAGTCAGTACTCGGTTGGACGCATAGCGATGCGGTACAGTTTTATTTATAAGCTGTTACCTCAGTTTATCGAATTGTTTAAGTCTACTCCCTCGGTGATGCGATCCGGTGATCAAAGCTATTTGCGATCCGGATATGCTCGTCATTTCTTGCATTCGGTACGTCTCTTTGCGGTGCAACTTTGCTCGTCGCTCTTGCATTCCAGCGATCCCGAAGGCTGCTTTGCAGTCCATCTCTTTATGCGGCTCTGCTGTCTGTTGTCCTTGTTCTTTGCTGCGGTGCAACTTTGCTCGTCCGCTCTTTGCATTCCGGTGATTCGAAGGCTGCTGCCAGTCCCAACTATGTTCGCGGCTCTATGATCGGTCGGTGATCGCATTTGCTGCGATCTGACTTTTGCTCGTTCTTCTTGCATTCAGTGATCGAAGCTGCTGGTCAGTATGTTCGCGGCTCTGCCAGTCCGGTGTCGTATTGCTGCTGATGCTTGGCTTTGCTCGTTCTGTACATTCCAGCGATGAAACTTTTTCTGATCCGGTATGTTCGCAATTCTGATCCGGTGATCGCAGCTTCTGCAGTGTAATTTTGCTTTCGTCACTGCTGCACCTTTCGGTGATCGAAGATCTTGCTTGATCCAGTATGTTAGCAACTCCTGCAGTCGGTGATCGCGTTTTTGCGGTGTAATTTTGCTCGTTCTTCTTGCAATCCGGTGATCGAAAGCTGCTGTGGTCCAACTATGTTCGCATCTCACCGTAGTCGGTGATCGTTTCTTTGTAGTGCTGACTTTGCTCGTTCTTCATTGCGAGTCGATTGATATTTGCTGTAGTCGGCTACATTCGTAGCTCCTGTGATCCGGTGATCGCCAGAGCTGCTGCGGTGTAATTTTCTTCGTTCTTTGCTGCCAATCCATCTGATCGAAGCTTACGCAGTCCGGCTATGTTCGCATCTCTGCAGTCCAACTCGAAGGCTGGCAGTGCGGTGCAGCCTTGCTGCGTTCTTGTTTGATCTGCGATCGCAGGCTGCTGCGATCCGGCTCTGACCGTAGCTCCTATGAGCCGGTGATCGCGGCGACTGCAGAGACCGGCTTTGCTTTCAATCTTTATTCTTACCAGTTTTGCTCATTCTTGCACGGAGACGATTTTTGTATGCTTGAGTCCGATTTCATAATCATTGCAATTCGATTCATGACAACTATTGTGATCTAGTGAAATCGGCTGTTGCTCTCTGATTCATACAACTATTGAAGAAATATAAATATCGATGTCATATCCAGTAGCACAACCAAGACCATTGGAGGTCCAACAACGCACAAAGTCTGTTACCATCTCAACTACTAAAAGGTCACCCTTTCGCTCACAACTACCGCGGCTCAGTCCGTAATTGATAGCAGCTTAATACCAATAGCTCACACAGATTCCACCCAAGTGACGACAAATATATCTCATCTTTTCCAAACAACGGTTACTAGTCAAGTTCTATGCAACTACCACGGTTGGTTTTTACATCAACAATCACAACTCACTTTCAACACTCCGCTCCGGCATCATGTTTCGTTGCAGACCAGATCAACCTTAAGTCATGTTTGTTTTTTATACAAAAACGGTTCATGCCGAACTGTTACCCGCCGATCTCCCAGTCACAATAGCCTCACTTGGGGGCGTCTTGATTGTGATTTCCGCAAACAACAAGGGAAGTTTGCTAATCACCTCAGCATCAATAATCCACACTTGGGGGCGAGTTTTGTCATTGACTAAGGAAAACGAAATTTTCTTAACCCCCAACAAGTTGGAGGTTAAGAGGGGTCGATGTTTGTACCATGAGTAAAAATACCACATATTGGGCCAGAATATTGTTTTGGGCCGCAATTTAGCTGCCACCAGCCTACCCACTGAAGTAGCTGCCAACAAGACCAAGGATCCATGAAGCCAACGCCCGGTCAATGGTCAGAGTCAACCATCGGTCAACTTTCAAAGTCAGGTTGCAAGTCGCACCTCAAGCCAATTTCAGTCATGTTGCTAGCAGAGCTGCCAACCAATTTCCAACTAAGTACTCCGCCGCAATACCATCCGGTTTTTAGCCATGTTGTCAGTTGTGCCACCAACCAGTTTTCAGCCATGTTGCCAGATGCGCTGTCAGCCAGTTCTCATCCATACTGCCAGCCCATTCTGCCTGTCAACCATCAATCCAGTCTGCCAGCATGTAGAATTAATACAACAGGGCAGTTTCATTGGTTTCATGCAGAATTAATGAAATACAAGGCATGGCCAAGAGGCATGCAGGTCAGTAGCATGCAGTATTGATTCCAGCAGTTTCATGCAGAGTTTAACATGGAGGCATGAATGAGCAGTTTCATGCAGAATTTAACATGGAGGCATGAATGAGCAGTTTCATGCCATTTAAGTCTATCTCGAAATTAGGTGTTAAAACTGTATAAATAGGGATGCCCTGATAGGGGATAGGGGGGAGCCAGGAGAGAGAATAAACACAATGTAATTCTATTATCAATAAAAAATCACTCCCCAAGGGGATTCGCCCGTGGATGTAGGCAAACCATGCCAAACCACGTAAAACCTGTGTATCTTTTATTTGTTCCTCAATTCGTCTCCTAGCCCTAAATACACACCAAATCATCTATTCATCGTGTTTCGTGCCTAGAATTTATTTTGGGTACAAACACAATTCTCTGGGAAGATGCAAACATTATTGGGGAAGAGGATGCGAAATTTGAGGTAACGACTTTGTTAGTTAATCGTTTTCCTGTTTAAGAAAAGCCTGATTTTATTGCATATATTTATTGCTTTTGCTTAACAAAATTTCGGTACAATTGATGTTTTTACATTGTTTGTGTATGGATGTGTGTGTGATTCAATTGTTTCCCGTTAAGAAAAACTATTGTTATCTTGCTTTATTATTTAGTATCAATCATTTAGGCTTACAAAATTTCGGTGCAATTGTGGTGCTTTAATGTCTATGTTGTTTCAATTGCTTAGGTTGAGGTAAATAATTATGCAAGTTGATTTATTTGGTTTGTATGAATTGTTTATGGCTTAACAAAAGAAAAGGTTTTCGGGATGAATTGTTTAGTCCAATTTGATTCCGGATAAGAGAAACTAAGTTAATTCTGATCTTAGTTAGACTTATCAAAGTGGAGGTTTCGGTTATTCAAGTCTAATCGAATGCCTTAACAAGAAATGCTAGTTAACTAACCTGGTACTTGTCTTGTTTAAAATTGAAAGGTATTAGTTATATTGATAATTAGAACCTGATGAGAAAAATACAGTCAATTGATCTTTATTTTGGTCTTATCGAACAAGCATTGTATTTGTGCAATCGGTTTAGCATAGGAACTAAGGTGCTTAGTCGATTTTTGATTTGCTAAACTATTAGGGAAAATTGCTTCGGGCAGGGATACAGATGGAACTAGGTGAAATATAGGTTTAGTTTCTTGGTCTCAACTATACGAAGTTGGTTTAGATTGTGTATAGCGGCTTAATCCTGAGAGTATTCAATTCTGGACAAGGTCCCGGGGTTTTTCTGCATTTGCGGTTTCCTCGTTAACAAAATCTTGTCGTGTCTTTTACTTTTCTATTTCCGCAATTATAATTGTTTTTATTATGATTAGAAGTAAAATACACAAACGTTAATTCTTATTTACTTGATAGCAATCCTATTGTGTTTGGTTAAGTCCGAACCTACTATCAAGTAAACATAATTCGTTGTTGTATTCTCTCGATCTTGTATCCATAGTCAACCACACAAGTTATTTTTTTGTCGTATTTTCTCGATCTCGTATTCATAGACGATCACACGAAGTGTGAACCGATTAGTTGTATTGTCTCGACTCGGTCCATAAACAATCACTTTCGGATAAAGAACTTATAGGTGGAAAAGTTTTAGATTGAGGTATATTTGGGTACCCTCGTCTTTTAATAATGTTTCTAGTATTGGTAGGAGTGGGGGCCTAGCTAGCCTTGGCTTGGAAGAAGGAAATTCAACTCAACATTATATCATCCAGCATGAGGGGCATCTATGTCACATCTACTAGCATTATTCACTCTAAAACTTGCCACATCCATTTTATGTATGGAGAACCTAACAATAGTCTGAGACATGCTTTTTGGGAACAACAATGTCAATAGTCTAATGCTCCCTTAGATGAACCAGTTTTCTTTATAGGTGATTTTAATGCTCTTCTAGGAACTGAAGATAAAAATGGTGGTTTAGAGGTTGATGATTCTGATTTCTCAAATCTTAGGAATTTTTGTTATGTGTTCGATTTGCATGATCCTGGTTTTTCTGGCCCTAGATTTACTTGGTCTAATATGCAACAGGGTCCCGACTTAATTATAGAAAGATTAGATAAATTCCTCATTAACCAAACTGCTGAGGAATTATGTCCTAAACTTTGTGTTAACAACTTACCTAGAGAATCTTCTGACCATTGTCCCATGCATATTGGTTTCAACTGCGAGGACGTTTGTATGCCTAGGCCTTTCCACTTTATGGCTATGTGGATGGAAGATCCAACTTGTAGAGACATTAATTCTAACTCCTGGTATGTTAATGTGGTAGGTGTTAGAGCATTGCTCGGTTGAACCCACCAAGCGTTGGTATGTCAAGTTTGGTTGTCATATTTTAGTGAATCAAAACTCATTTAAAGAGTCGCTTGATTATTTACTAGAGTCAACTTCGTATAGGTTAGCTAGAAAGTTACTAGGATATGAGACTTACAAGTATTACTTGAAGACTTGAAGAATGTGAAGAAGCAAAGAGCTACAACGACGACATCATCATTCCTCTTGAGGTTAGTAATATTTGACTTGAATTGTTTCTTTCCTAACGTATCTTTCAAGTCGCGCATATTGAAAACATAACTGCGAAGCTATGAATGATTATACTCTAGTTAGACATAGTATTAAGGAATTACAATACGAAGTATAACGTCTATCTTTTGAACTTCGTATATACGACATCGACATAATCGTATGAATGCTATTGTTATTATGTATGGGTATGGGTGAAGATTTCATCCTAGGAAACAATGTTTTGCATTCGTTTAAAGGAAGTACAATTCATAAACTTGTTTTGTGAATCGAAAGGGAAATCGCTAAGCTTATTGGTATTGTTATTCATTGCAAATCTTTGGATTACCAATATGTGTGTTTAGTATAACCGATCATAACTTGTTTATGTATCTTGGTAAAACTATTCACAAGGCCTGACTTTTGTATTGGTATGACTTTTATTAGTGAAACTGATCTTAAGTAATCACCTGAGTTGGTATGATCGATTTGTCGTAATTGGTATGACCAACTCTAGACATTGGGAACCGATCATAGTAAGAGGTGCAACCGATCACAAGCAAAGGGGAATTGGTCCTTGTAAGAGGTAGAACAAGTCTTAGATATTGGTAACCGATCCTATGACTTGTGCAACCGAATACAGGTTAGATACCATAAATATGTGGTAACCGATCCTAGTACCTAGTCAACCAAATTTTGGAAAGCTAGTGTGACGGATCCTAGTACCCACATGGAGGTAGAACCGTGAAACCCATGATTGGTGATTTGATAGGATAATCAATCACATAATTCTTGGAAGTCAGATGAACCAATTCTAAACTTGTTTGGAAGTGTGGCAAATCGTTTCCAAGTATGTACAAGGATTTACAAAGTAAAGATGTCGACATACTTTGAACATGTGCATTAACTCTTATCTTTTATTGTTCAAAGATATTCCTTAGTAGCTAAAGGAGAATCCCGGATCGAGATAAATTGAGAATCTTTTAATTAAGTTTTTTAGTTTTATATGCTTTTAATTTCCAGCAATTAAAATGCATATCTTTAGAAAATAAAAATTGGTAATGTGCATTTACTAATTGGAGATTTTCTACTGAAATTTCGGTCAATATTTGAACCAAGCATTTCCAGGAATTATGGAAACCGAATTTGGAAATATATTGCATATCTTGAGAATATTTTTGGTTTTGGAAATTCCTTGGTGTCCAAACTTCCTTGGTCTATAAATATTGAAGTTTGCATTTCGAGCAAACTAATCCTCAGAGCCAACAAAACTACCTAGTTGTGTTGTTACTGGTGAAGCTGTCTATTCGGAGAGAAAAGTACCCTAATTAGGCGAAATTTCTTACGACCGCTTGTTTTAAAGACTTCTTTGGGATTGGGAAGCTCTACGAGTACCGTTGGTGGGAAACTAGATAATTGCAGTTTATTATTAGTTTTCGATTGATTTGATTGACTAACGGTTGTTGAAATTTGATTGCACCTAGTTTGTTTATGTTTGAGAATCTTCTCTTCTGATATAAGATTCACTCAAACAGATCGAAGTTTTGACGGGGATCTTTAGACTGTTTGTAGATCTAAAGACGTCTTGTGATAATCCATTGTTAACGAGACTCCGTTACGTGTGTGATTGATCACAAGAGATTCAAGTTGATTGTGAGCAGGTGTTTATTGAAGATCTAAGAAGATTTGAAGACAAAGAAAATTTCTTATTTGAGTTCATAATCTTTGGTGTGCACAAAACTTGATCGGCTAGGGATCCAACTATAATCGGTTTATCTTTTTGATAATCTTGATTGATTAGTTGAGTACATTGGCATCAATATAATTCTTTGTGATTCAAAGTATTGATTGCATAGTCTAGACAATTACTTTGGTAATTGTTAAGAGATGGAATTAAGAACCTGACAAAGGAGTTTATTGGGATAAACGGATGAGCCTTTTGTCAAACTCATATCACTTGTTTGAAAAGAGTTTTTACCAAACAGATTTGTTGTTCCTTTACTGTTTGGAATACAAACCAAAGGAATTGTTCCAAGTGCGCGACTTATTGCAAGTTGGAGGCGCAGGGATACAGATGGAACTAGGTGAACTATAGGTTTAGTTGCGTGATCTCAACTATACGAAGTTGGTTTAGATTTTGTATAGCGGCTTAATCCTAAGAGTATTCAATTCTGGACAAGGTCCCGGGGTTTTTCTGCATTTGCGGTTTCCTCATTGACGAAATCTTGATGTTTCTTACTTTTCTATTTCCGCAATTATAATTGTTTTTATTATAATTAGAATTAAAATACACAAACGTTAATTCATATTTACTTGATACCAATCCTATTGTGTTTGGTTAAGTCCGAACCTATTATCAAGTAAACATACTTTGTTGTTGTATTGTCTCGATCTTGTATCCATAGTTAATCACACAAGTTATCTTGTTGTCGTATTGTCTCGATCTCGTATCCATAGACGAAGTGTGAACCGATTAGTTGTATTGTCTCGACTCAGTCCATAGACAATCACTTTCGGAGAAAGGACTTATAGGTGGAAAAGTTTTAGATTGAGGTATATTTGGGTACCCTCGTATTTTCGATAGGTTCCCCTGCCTATAAATTGAAAGCTAAGCTTTTAAACACAAAAAAAGGTCTTAGGAACTAGAACAAAACTTTCTTTGGTAATATTTATACTAATATATCTACCATTAGGAAAGATTTGGCAGAAATCCAATGTACTAATCTTACGGATACTAGTACTACTTCCAGACTCAAAGATAGATTGGAATATCTATACAACTTAGAAGAGCTATACTGGAAGGATAAATCCAGGCAAGTTTGACTTATAGAAGGTGACAGAAATTCACCCGATTTCCATAGAGTCACACTCTTTAGGAGAAAAAGAAATGACATTAGTTGGATAAAGGATTCCTCAAATACTATTCTAACTGATAGAAATAATATTAGAACTTCTTTTATAAATTACTTCAAAAATCTGTATTCTTCTCATCCTCAACAATTCAAGATGAAATCCTTGTTGATCTCCCCATAAAGTTTTCTGCCGAAGATAACTCTCTTCTAAATTTACCTCTCTTTCTTTGAGGAAATAAGGAATGTTGTTTTTCAAATGGGGGAAAAGGCTCCAGGACATGATGGTTTTATAAAGCCTGTTTTACCAAAAAAATTGGGATATAGTAGGTGAGGTTTGTCATTGAAATGACTCAAACCACCTTCGGGACGGGGAGCATATTGCTAAGGTATTCAACCATACTAATATTTCCCTTATTCCTAAAGTTCCTCTTGCTGAACTTGTTTCTCAATATAGACATATAGGTCTTTGCAATTTCATTTAAAAAATTATTTATAAAACTCTTGTAAATGATTTAAACCTTTCATGAATAATATTATTTCTCAAAATCAAAGTGCTTTCATTCCTAAGAGGAGTATTTCGACAATATTACGCTAGCTAATGAAGCTATATTTGTTGTCAATCACAATGACAAAATGAAGGTATTCTTTGCTATTAAACTAGATATGTCTAAAGCTTATGATAAATTAGAATGGTATTTTCTTGAGAGTGTCTTGAATAAAATGGGTCTCTCAAATCACTGGATTAAACTTATTAATCGTGTGTGTCTATTATTTCTAATTTTGTCCTCCTCAATGGTAGTCCCTCTTGGTTTCTTCCAACTCGAAGAGGTCAAGGAGACAGGGGGGACCCTTTATCCCCTATCTTTATATCATTTGCTCTGAAGCTCTATCTTCTTACATTGATAGACTTAAAAAAAAGGGTATTTTAGAAGGTATCAAAGTTTGTAAAGATGCTCCAGAAATGACACATCTGTTGTTTGCTGATGATTCTCTTTTGTTTTCTAAAGCTACTATTCAAAACTTTCAAGTTATTAAAGATTATCTTCAAAAGTACTGTTTGGCTTCTGGGCAAGAAATAAATTTTGAAAAATATGGTATATTGTTTAGTAGGAAAATCCCTGAACACAGGAAGGCTGCTCTGGCCAATATGCTTGAAATTAAGAGCAGAGATTTAGGAGAAAAATATCTTGGCATTCCATTTGTGTTTCAAGCTTCTAAAATTCAAACCCACATGGGTATTCTCCAAGCTTTGGATGCCAGAATTCCCATCTGGCTGCATAAGCTCCTGTCTCAAGCTGCCAAAACTACTTTGATTAAACATCTTGGTCAAGCTATCCCTCTTTTTCAAATGGGAGCTTTACTTAATCCTAAGCATCTTTGTAAGCAAATGGATTCTCATCTTTGCAAATTTTGGTGGGGAGAGACTTTAGATCCTAAAGATAGGAAGCTACACCTTTGGGGATGGGACATTCGTGCTCCCCAAAGGTTGAATGTGGTTTAGGTTTTAGAAGTGAGTTAAATAATCTGTCTATCTTTGGCTAGGAATGCCTGGAGAATTCTAGAAAATCCCAATTGCTCTGCCGCCACTTTGTTCTTAAAGCTAAATATTTTCCAAAAACTGATTTCTTGAATGCTAAGTGCTCTGGAAAGTGCTATTGGACTTGGAAGTGTTTGCATGCTATAAAAGAACTCATTAAGCCTTTCATCTCTTGGATTGTGGGGGATGGTCAGTTTATTGACTCATGGTGTGACAAATGGATACCCACTTTGGATCTGCCATACCCAACCCCTTAGTCCCACCCGATCCTATCATTAAAGTCTCTTATTTCATTGATGCTCATACTAGGAGTTGGAATTTGTCTAGACTTAACACCCACTTTGATAATGCTTACATTCGGAAGATTGTCATTATTCCCTTAAGCTTGACTTTGCACTCCTAATAGGAGGGCTTGGGATCTTTCAAAGAATGGAAAGTTTTCGTCTAAATCTTCCTACATGGGACTCAGAGGCCTTAGGTCCGTCCTTTTGATCGTAGCTAGGGCCGACTTAATTGTAGACAAAGAAGACAAGTTGTCGGGGTCGTCCGCCTTTATTTTACTTAAGATCACACTCGCCTTTTGGATACGCATAGACCTCACCGTCTCCATTTCATGTGGTTTTAACTTCGCAACCATTACATGTCCAATAAGAGTATCCGGATCATCGTGGTTGTGACAACCATTATAAACTTTAGACATTTTCCAATCTTTACTTTCCTTACCATCGGGCTTATAGAAGACAATCTTAAATGGGCATCCAATCTTCTTTTTATGAGTTCGGTACTTCTTCCTCTCCGTCTTCCTTACATACTTATTATTCTTTCCCTCATGACTCTTTTTCTTCCCACCTCGCTCACAAAGTATTTCAAACCTAATGTCCTTCACGCAAGGGTTCTGAACTACCACGCACATCTTCTCTTTTGCCTTGTTCATAAGCCATTCCTTTGCTTCCTTCTTACTTCCAAATATCTAAATGCGCATATAACAAACCAAAAAAATAAGCATAACCATCTAACATACATGATTGGAAAAAGAAAAGATAATTCATGAACATACCAAATCGTTTGCATAGTGTAGGGAAGTATCAGGCCTCAAATAATAATCGTCATCAACCGCTACAACAGCCTACGCACAACAACAACAAGTTATTCATTAGCAATCGGAAGGAAGTTTAGATAATAAGTAACCGATTGTAACACAATCGGTAATTTTATACTATACAACATAACCGATTATGAACAGTCGGTAGTCATGTACCAATATAGTTTACCGATTAACGACATACACAAATGAACAATTCTTCTGTATAAAAAGCTTCAATAATCGGAGGGACTATAAATTCATAAACCAACAGATTATTAAATATCAAGATTTACGAATATTTCATTTTTGGAGAAATTCGTATTTGGGCGACGTTATATAATCGGACGTTTATTTATGTATACAACTTCCGATTGTGAGAAATTGAAGCTTTCAATTTGGGGATTTTTTCATATTCGGCAGATTAATACATCAAAAATATATCGATTGTGGATAATCGGTAGATATTGTACTAAATTAACTACCGAATATATGTCGTTCATGTCATTCAATGCATGCAGAAATCGAATTTTCACGTTCAAAAACACACACAAACGCACATAACATGGATAACATGGGTATTAGAGTTTGTTAAAAACATACATGTATGTTTGATGCATCGTTATCTTCGATCTCGGGTGATTCTCCATTTTCTTCCATGAAAGCGTCGTCTAGGGTTTCATCTCCATCAAAGTTTGGATCATTCAACATATACCCCAAATCGTCATCTCTAAACGGTAGTGAACCTTGAACTTCAACAACTTCACGTCCTTCTTCGTACCCATCCATGTTTATGGAAGTTGGCAACAATCGGAAGTTGGCAACATATACCCACTTCTTCTTCTTTTTTTTTCTTCTTCTTCTCTCACTCAATCGGGAGTTATCTCACAATGAGTCAATTTTTTTTCCAAACACTAATATATAGACCCCAGCCTACCGATTACAAGAGTTTGCTTCCGATTATATTGTGAAACTACCGATTATTGTTTTGGCTACCGAATATTTTAGTTTTTGGCAAAGGTTGAATCCGGGGCCACTTATAATCGGTAGGGTTATAAGTTTTATCATATACCGATTATGGCAGATTTCAAAATTTCGCAAAAAAGGATGTTAGTAAAAACTCATTTTGGGGCAACCTATAATCGGACGATAAGAAGTAGTAAACTCTACCGATTATGGTAGATTTCAAAATTCATCAAATGAAGGATTTTAGAAAAAACTCATTTTGGGGCAACCTATAATCGGTAGGTTTTGGAACCAATTTGGCTTACGATTATGGCTACATCCAAATCACGAACTACATGGTTATGCCTGGATCTGTACCCTCTAAACCTATGGATTTTGGCACATGTTGGATTTGGGGCTTCGTATAATCGGACGGTAAGAAGTAATAAACTCTACCGATTATGGTAGATTTCAAAATTCATCACATGAAGGATTTTAGAAAAAACTAAATTTGGGGCAACTGTATAATCGGTAGGTTGTGGAACCTATTTGGCTTACGATTATGGCTATATCCAAATCACGAACCACATGGTTATGCCTGGATCTGTACACTCAAAACCTATAGAATTTGGCAAGGGTTCGATCTGGGGCTCCTTATAATCGGTAGGTTGTTAAGTTGTTAACTCTACCGATTATGGTATATTTCAAATTCCCTTACATGAAGGATTTTAGAAAAAACTCATTTTGGGGCAACCCATAATCGGATGGTTTGGTAATATATTTAACTCCCGATTAACGCTGCATCCAAAACACGAACCAAGTGGTTATGGTTATTGTGTGCACTCAAAACCTATGAAATATGGCAAAGGTTGGATGCAGGGCTCGTTATAATCGGTGGGTTATATGATTATATACCCTACCGATTATGGTAGATTTCAAAATTCATTACGTGAAGGATTTTAGAAAAAACTCATTTTGGGGCAACTTATAATCGGTAGTGTATGTAACCTATTAGGCTTACGATTATGGCTACATCCACAGCTCAATCCAAGTGGGTATGGTTGGCTCTGCACCGCTCAAAACCTATGGAATTTGGCCAAGGTTGAATATGGGGCTCCTTATAATCGGTAGTCTTACAAGTTGGATAAGCTACCGATTATAAAAGGGATTATTAGCCGAAGTATCTACACAATAATCGGTAGGTATAATTTCAATTTAACCTACCGATTATGGTGTAGGCTCCCGATTATATAAGGGCATATTGGCCATTTCGAAAAATCGAAGATAAGGGGTAGCTTAGATTTACGTTTGGGTGACCTTTTTTGTCATTTAGTGTCGCCCCTAATTCTTTTGGGGTATACGTGAAAGATTCCGTGGAGGTCTTATATAGACCTTTATTTTGGAGGTTTTGTAAAGCAAAGTCAAATTCCAATCAATTATTTAACAAGATGCTTAAAATTTTATTCAACATTCGGTAATTTATGCTCTCTTATGAATTATAGGATGATCAGAAGATTCAGAACACCAGTGCTTGCTTGTGTTCCATAAAACGCTTGGCCTTCACTTTTCAAATAATTGAGGTGATCGGACACTTGATAGTTGTACGAATAGATATAACGTTGAAATTCCACTTGTACCGGAGTGAATTTTGTATTTCTTTATGTAGTTATTTTGGGTTATCGGGGAAAGAAAAAGGTCGAGAAAGAATTTTTTTTTGTTCGGAAATCTATTTTAAATACTAGGGTTTTGGATTGTACTGTTCAACAACTAATTTGTTGTTCTGTTGGAAACCTTTCATTTGTCACCGAGAGCATTATGTTTTTTAAATGGGTAGCACTGATGCAGACACGGTAACACAAACATAATATGGTGGACACGGACGAGGACAAATTTTAAGAAATTTTTCTTTTGTTGGGAAATCTATTTTAATTACTAGGGTTTTGGATTGTAATGTCCAATAACTAATTTGTTGTTCTGTTGGAAACCTTTCATTTGTCACCGAGAGCTTTATGTTTTTTAAATGGGTAGCACTGATGCAAACACGTCAACATGAACATAATATGGTGGACACGGATGAGGACAAATTTTAAGAAAAGTAGAATACAGACACGTGAAATAAGTGATATTTCTCTTTCAGAAGAAAATAAGATGATATTTTTAACCAAAGTGTATATGTTATGAACGTAATTTCTCAATAATGTTGCGTCCGCGCTGCATAACTTTGTAAGCTCTTTTGGATTTATCCTTTATTAATATATTTACCTTTTCTCTTCAAAAACACACACACCTTGTAGGTGTAAATAAATGACGGATCCAGGTGGAGCAATATTAAGCAATGTCGCACCGAAGATGAGGAGGGATAATAAGAATGGATCATCTTCCCAAAGCTTGGCACGAAGAAATATAAACTTATGAGTACCCATGGAGCAGGCACGTGTAAAGGAGGAGCTCAGATGTGACGGGGAGACGTCTGTCGGGCACTGGGGTAATAAATGCACTGACAGAGAAGCGGGAGAAGATAAGAAGAATCTAGTCATAGTGGGGACGGAAGCCAATAACATCGGGTCAGGATAGAAGGCGACATCGGATCACATGACATCCAGACACCAACATCGGAAGACGGATATCGGGAGCCACATTCATTAGGATCGGACTAAAACACCTCGGGAGAATGCGGCTTACCATCCGCCGAGAGCATCAAGAAAGATACACTGTGACCAGCATTGTAACTTGGTTGTATCAACACGTTAGCCTATAAATAAGAGAGCCTTGTAGAGATAAAGGGGGTAAGTAAGAAGAGAGTGTGTTAAGAGCCTAGTGGAGAGAATAGAGAGTTTGTTAACAAGAATCATCACTTGTAGTTTGTTGAGAAGAATCATCACTTGTAACCTTGAATCGAGTAATAAGATCATCCTTTCACCCCCATGGACGTAGGTAAACATGTTGAACCACGTACATCTTGTGTTCTTATGAGTCTCTTGCTTATTCACTTACAATGTGTTTGGATCTGTTGGATGTAGAGGTAGGATTTTTACATCTACACACCTCTTGAAAGTTGCTCCATTTATATGCTTCAATAAAAAATAAAAAATAAAAATGAAAATGAAACGGGTAGCTAGCTCAATTGGTCATCCCTGTTCCACGAAGATTTGATGTGCTCCAGGAGGTCCCAGGTTCGAGTCCCCGGTGGCACAATATTGCAGAATTTGACATGGAAGGTAGAGTTAGCTTGCCCCCCTTGCGACATAATCGGCCCCACTATCCGCTTCGGCTCTCTTTTGTTGGTTCCTCATGAGGCTCATTTGGTAAGCTAGCACGACAACTGTTAAAGTAATGTAGTAGTGCGTTGTTGGAGCTTAGCTTGTTAGGCTTCCTACTAGTTTCTTGTAATAATAGTACTAATAGCATCTCAATAGAAGGTGGAAGATTTATTTTTAGTGACACATAGGATTTTAGACCTTCATTTTAACTAAATCCATCTCCAATAAAATTAGGTCCTACAAAACGGGAGGGATGAAATACTAATTTTGAAGGTTTTGAAGAAAGTCTTATCTTGACCTCAGGAATGACCTCCACGTCATATTTTTTTATTTTTAATAATTAATTAAAATGCAATTAAACGGTTAAGATTTCATCACATAAGGTTTTTTAACCTAGCATTTTTAGGGGCGACCCCAAAAGAATTAGGGGCGACACAAAAGACAAAATATGATAAAAATACTTATATGCCCCTTCATAATCGGTAGTTTAGTTATCTACTGATTGCAAAATCTTATTTTTGGGACAACTCTATATTCGGTAGTTATATGAACTATTTTGACTACCGATTATGGTAGGATATTTGCAAAGAGAGCCACTGTATAATCGGAAGTCATGATAACTCTTTCTTACCGATTCTACGAGAAAATTGAATTTCAGTCCGTTTTGGATTTTTTAAGTTTTCGTGCCCTTTCTAGGCACAGTCATTTAATTCTCGAGAATAATTGAATTGGGAGTCAAGATAACTTTATTTACTACCGATTATAGGATTTTGGCAAAATCTCATTTTAGGGCTACTCTACATTCGGTAGTTATATGAACTATTTTGACTACCGATTATGATAGGAATTGACAAAAAGACCTAATGTATAATCGGAAGTCATGATAACTCTTCCTTTCTTACCGATTATAGGCTCAACCAAAATTTAAAAAAGAGGATTTTTGCAAAATCTCATTTTGGGGCTACTCTATATTCGGTAGTTATATGAACTATCTTGACTACCGATTATGGTAGGATATTTGCCTTTAATCTAAGTCAAGATAACTTTATTTACTACCGATTATAGGATAATCAAAATTCAAAAGATAGAGGATTTTATTTTGGGGATACTTTATATTATATTCGGAAGCTATATAAACTAAATTGACTCCTGATTGTTGATTAACTACCGATTGTATAGTTATCTACCGATTGTAAAGGGTAGTTTACCCATTAAAAAACGGGATTATGGATTAACCTTCCGATTATGACCTATTTTGTCCTTTTGTGTCGCCCCTAATTCTTTTGGGGTCGCCCCTAAAAATGCTAGGTTTTTTAAGGGTCAAACCTCTATACTTTTTGAGATGGTTTATTATTTATGGGGTCCTACATTTACTATATTTGCAAATCCTCCTAGATAAGGGTCTTAAAAAAATTTCCACGTAGGATTTTTAACACCCGCTATTGGAGATGCTCTAATATATTGTGAAGATGCTTTGCTTGGAGCTTAAGCTTGTTAGGCTTCAATTATTTGTTAATTATGTAATATTATTAATAATTTAAAAAAAAATAAAAAAAATAAAAAAATAGAGGGTAATTATTATTATTATTTTTTTTTTGTTTTTTTTCTCGTAGGTAAAAACTACGAGATGGACAACATGGCTCCAAGGAAGATCCGATTCTATTTTAAGATTCACTGTTATTTAAAGAAAACTAAAAGGGCTCTTTTGTCTTTTGGTCCTAGGAAGTCACATCTTCTATGAATCTTCGCCTCTACTATATCAGAGTAGCCTCCCTTGACGAATCTCGTATAACAAAATCTCTGTTTTTCGCTGAAAAGCTCCAAGCTCCAAACACAGATGGCAATGGCAGCAACATCTTCAAACTCACTTCTTCTCAAAAACCCTAATATTCCCTCAAATGGGTTCTCACTGAAAAACTCAACAACCAAACTCACCTTCCCATCTAGCCATTTCACAGCTCAAACTCGTTTAAACAAATCAATCTCAATCACCTGTGCAGCAACTCAAACTAAAGATCTCTCAACAAACAATTCAACAACCCCATCTCAAGATCGAGTTTTCAATTTCGCAGCAGGACCAGCAACTCTTCCCGAAAATGTTTTACAGAAAGCTGAATCTGAACTTGTCAATTGGAGAAATTCTGGGATGAGCGTTATGGAAATGAGTCACAGAGGTAAAGATTTCGTTTCGATTATTGAAAAAGCTGAATCAGATCTACGAACCCTATTGAATATTCCTTCAGATTATGCTGTTTTGTTCTTACAAGGAGGTGCAACTACCCAGTTTGCTTCTATTCCTTTGAACCTTTGTAACCCTAATGACTCGGTTGATTATATTGTTACTGGATCTTGGGGTGATAAAGCTTTCAAAGAAGCTCAAAAGTATTGTAAACCTAATGTGATTTGGTCTGGGAAATCTGAAAAGTATACAAAAATTCCATCTTTTGATGATTTGAAACAAAACCCAGATGCTAAGTATTTGCATATTTGTGCCAATGAGACTATTCATGGTGTTGAGTTCAAAGATTATCCAACACCCAAGAACAAAGGTGGGATTTTGATTGCAGATATGTCTTCTAATTTCTGTTCTAAACACGTTGATGTATCGAAATTTGGAATAATCTATGCTGGAGCGCAGAAAAATGTTGGTCCTTCAGGGGTTACTATTGTGATTATTAGGAAGGATCTTATTGGTAATGCACAAGAGATTACACCAGTGATGCTTGATTATAAGATCCATGCTGAAAACAATTCATTGTATAATACTCCACCCTGTTATGGAATTTATATGTGTGGATTGGTTTTCGAGGATCTCGTGAACCAAGGGGGTTTGGTTGAGGTCGAGAAGAGAAATATGAAGAAAGCAGAGATTCTTTATAATGCTATTGATGGAAGTGGAGGGTTTTACAGATGCCCAGTTGAGAAATCAGTTAGATCGTTAATGAATGTACCATTTACTTTGGAGAAGTCAGAGCTCGAAGCTGAGTTCATTAAGGAAGCTACAAAAGAAAAGATGGTTCAGTTGAAGGGTCATAGATCAGTCGGAGGAATGCGAGCTTCCATCTATAATGCAATGCCTTTAGCAGGAGTTGAGAAATTGGTTGCTTTTATGAAGAATTTCCAGTCCAGGCATGCTTGAGCTTGATCAATGAAGGCAATGTTTTCTGAAACACTCTTAGGTTTTGCTTTGAAGTTTTAGTTGCTTTTATTGTCTTCGTTTAATTTTGTTTATCTTTGTTGATCTTTCGCTGTTAAATTTTGGTTTGGCATTATAAGATTATATGCGCTTGAATAGTATTGCATCGCGTGGGATTGGTTGTAGTCAATTTTCATTTGGGTGATTGTAAAATCTCCATTATCAAGTTCGTACAAGATAAATCAATACTACAAGTTAATTTTGTTTCTCAGTATAGTTCATTGTTTTTGGGCATATTCACGCATGAGAAATTAGTTAAATTACATATGTGATGTAGCCTTGTAGGTTGCCTTTTGATCTACAATGTCTTGGTTAGAACTTTATACAGGTTTTTCAGCTTCCTGTCATTCTGGAAGAGCTCTTGGAATCTGAAAAACACAGTTGCTTCTCAGCTCTCAAGGAAATTGTTAGTTTTTGGTTTCAGTCTCATTAGACCTTACTGTTATGTAGTAGACTCGTCTCGTTTGTATATTTCTAGCTCACCCACATAAAGGGCAGTTGCAGTAACACCTGCTAAGTACTGAATGCTGAAATAAAGAGCTGATTTCAGTTCCAGGACCATATATCTGGTTGTAGCCAGTGAAGAGAAACAGAGAACATCTATCATAGATTATCATATATCTGAATGTCACCAATGAAGAGAAATTTAAAACATCTATTGTGTCACCATATACTCAAATTGAATGAAATAGAGATCTAAAAGGCATCGTATCCATCGAATGTGGAGCTCATTGGCTCACAGTCGCCGGTTAAGGCGGCACCTGAGTGCTTCTCGGACATGATATTGTTGGTTCAAGTAGCATTTACTCATTGCAGTAAAGGTTAAAAGAGAGAAGCATGAGATGAAAGAGAGTGGCAACATGATGGTGTGTAGTTTTGGGTTCCAAAACCACCACCCTCATCCCACACGCTACGGGAAGCAAAAATCTTGTGTGCTCCTCATCCACCAACCAAACAAATTTGCAGAAGAAATTTTAACACCGTCTTTGCACGTGTATTTCACACCAAACCGCAAATCTTTATTATTTTCTCTTTCCTCTCTCTTTTACACTCTATAACGTCTTCCAGAAGCATACCTCATTCACCTCGCCAACCCTTCACGAAACCAACGTGCTCTTCCCCCCTTCATATTATAACTTACCATCTTCCTCATAATTTATCTTTCTTTCTTTCTTTACCATTTCTTGTTGCCATTGAGATATGGATGAGCATCAAGGTGATGACAACTCTCGCATGCCACCACCCGAGGGTACTCGACGCGGTGGCATGGGTAAACGTGTCGCACCCCCTGTCTCATCAGCTACTACTGCACCTTGTGGAGCATGCAAGTTCTTGCGGAGGAAATGCATCAGTGGCTGTATATTTGCGCCTTACTTCGGATCAGATCAAGGTGCTGCTCGTTTTGCTGCTGTACACAAAGTTTTTGGCGCTAGTAATGTTTCCAAGCTGTTATTGCATATACCTTTGAATCAACGACATGATGCAGTCATTACCATATCATATGAAGCTCAAGCAAGGTTATCTGATCCAATATATGGATGTGTTTCTACCATACTTGCTCTGCAACAACAGGTTAATCAGATCTCATCCCAGCTTTACCCGCCAACGACTTGAATTTATTATCTCTTCTTTTCTTTGCATTTCGTTGTTATCATCTGAATATTTCATATTGAGAAATAAAATCCAATATTTTCTATTTTAGTTGCATTCCTTACATTTAATCAGGTGGCATCGTTGCAAGCGGAACTCTCCATGGTGCAGTCACAGCTTATCAGTAGTAGGCTGGCAGTTGCAAATGCCCTTCAAAGTTCTCAGCAACAACAACAGCAGATTGCGGTGTTGCAGCCAGCCTATTCGAACAATTCATCTGCCTCGAACAACCTAGTTAACTTGACTAATACATTTCCATCAAACTTCGACCTCACTGGTGAAACAGTTCCCTCAGGGAGCTTGATCAACAAGACATTCCAGCAGTCTGTGCCGCCAATTCAAGATGAGGAGGAGGACGATGAAGAAGAGAGCAGGCAACCTGTCATTTTCACAAACCAGATACTAAACAGGAAGTAGATAAGAGCAAGTTATGTTTTCTATTATTTTGAGAGAGAGAGAGAGAGAGAGAGAGAGAGAGAGAGAGAGAGAGAGAGAGAGAGAGAGAGAGAGAGAGAGAGAGAGAGAGAGGTTTGAATGTTGAGATGCTCTGTACTAAGGTCCAAAATGACCACTTAGCTGATCCATATTTATACCAGTTTACACTACAGAAGTACAAACCCTTTTTTTTCTCTTAAAATTTCTCTGACCATCTATACCAAAATCACCTATGCTAGAATCAGAGACCCATAACTACTATAACACTGTTGGCCAATCAAATGCCAACGAACTGAAGGGGTTAGTGTAGTACGGGACAGTTGACCATAACCCATCATTTAAGTTTCCTCAGAAGGCAGACCTCCTAAGCAACAAGAGCTTCCACAGAAACACTTGAGTCCATTTTGCTTGAGCGTCGGTTCCCCATAGCTAAAAGCAAGCTCTTCACCATCTAGTATGTCTCTGGAAGCGAAGAAGCAAAGCCGGGGGAACAAAGCTCCAGAACCCCGAACCAAAACTGTTGACAAGTTGCCACCGTCACAAGAATGGTTGATAAACCGTGCAGCATTGCCAACTCTAGTCGCGTCTATGTTTACTCGTAAGCATGCATTTCCAGATGGGAGGTGCTCTCTCACCACAAGAAGTGCAGAACCAAACTGACTAGTTGATGCAAGGTCATCATATTTCTTTTGCCGCTTTCTAGCTTCTTGGGTAGTCAACAGTTCACCTACAGAATAAGTGAAATTAGACACAGCCGGAGACTCATACTACCCCCCAACAGGCATGGTGTAAACAGATAGCTAAAAAAGTATGTCACAGAGTGGCATGGTATTATTGATATAAGCAACAAATTGCATAGATGCTACTTAAGAAATACAAGGAAATAAAACAGACAGGTGAGGAACATTGTTAGTCACACAAGATAAGTGACAGCTACCATAAACATGCGTAATTACTGAGTTAATGAGCGTTGAGTTGAAAGCTTGACAACGTAAGTTGATGATGATCAGCTCTAGGAAATATGGTAAGCTAAGACTTGCACACAAAAAAAGCTTCCTATTTAACATTTTTAAAATTTTCATCCCGCAAATGAATAATGGACAATACTCGTAAGGTAACACCACATTGCACCCTAAATCCATCCTAGTTTAGGCACCATTGACATTTGAATAAGAGGCTCAAAACCTATGAAATCTTGTTTGGTTTCGGCACAAATAAAAATTACAACATTATTATAAGAAATCAAAAGTTACCTGCATACTCGCATACAAATTCCCCACGAGGAACGAACTGAGCTGAGTACAAACTCCAACCTTTCCTCGCATCTTTAACAATTCTCACTTGAACCGAAACTCCTCTTTGAGTCAACCGATTCTTACACTCCACTCCACAATCACAACTCGGTCCACACTCAGTCATCAGCCCTAATTCTGAACCCATATTAGACAATGACAAGGGTTTCAATATCAAACATGGGCACTGGATATCTCCATTGGTATCTTCTGAACAATTCTTACAAACACAACCAGAAGTACTATCCGACATTAAACTCGTCACATTCGACCCAAATTTCATCAACGAAACCGAACTCGAAACGTTTCTTTTAGGGTTCAATCCCCATGATTGGGATAAATAAGGAGAAGAAAAGATTTGAGAGAAAGTGTAAATGAAATAAGAGTAAGGTTCAGCATCTCTAGTGTTAATAAAAGGAATCGGGTTTTTTCAAGATTTCTAGACGCATCTGAAACTCTTCTAATGGTAATTGATTTTGATAATGAATCAAGGGTTTTACAGGTTAATGAAATTGAAGCTAACTCTCTAGGAGATAGCCATGGAAGCACAAATTCTGCATACTCGATAAAGTTCTTCTCCTCCACATCAGTGTAACAAGTTTTCTTAGCTTCTCTCGACATCAAAAATTCCGAAATGCGAGTCCCCCGCTCGTAAATCCGATATATCACAATCGCACAAAACAAAAAGTACCTTGTCGGTTATAAATAACCGAGCGTGTAAAATCTTTCGGTCTGTTCTGTTGGTTAATTGGAACCGACACAAACTTAGGCAGGAATCAAGTCGGTTAGGAAACCCAGGCCCACCATGAAAAATACGCTTAATATACGTAAACGTTTATACGAAGAGTCGTTCTGTATTTACCTCATTTGTTGGGGTTCATACACGAAAATTATTTCATTTTCTTCTTTTCATTTCTTGAGAAAGAGAGAAAGAGAAGGAAACCCTAAATCACCTTCTACAACGGTCATTTCTAGGTATCAAATCCATCGAGATCGATTCGTATTCTTTCAAATCTCGAACGACTTGTTCGATTTTCAGGCAAAATAATCAAATCGACATCGATTAGGTTACAATTTGTAAGCATTTCTGGTCAATTCGAATTGAGGTTTTTTGTTGAGATTTTCATGAAATTGAGAGATTTTGAGGCTAAATGAGGTCGGAAAGTGTAATAAACGAAAGGAATTTACAAATTTCTCCAACGAGTTCAAGGTCTGTTACAGAAACTGTAAATGGATCTCATAAATTTGTCATACAAGGGTATTCGCTGGCGAAAGGAATGGGAATTGGTAAACATATAGCAAGTGAGAATTTCACAGTTGGAGGTTATCAATGGGCGATATATTTTTATCCTGATGGGAAAAATCCAGAGGACAATTCGTCTTATGTTTCTGTTTTCATTGCGTTAGCGAGTGAAGGAACTGATGTGAGAGCTCTTTTTGAGCTGACTTTGGTTGATCAAAGCGGGAAAGAAAAACATAAGGTTCATAGTCATTTTGATCGGTCTTTAGAAAGCGGACCTTATACGTTGAAGTATCGTGGGAGTATGTGGTAAGCTTGTTCTTGTTCCTTTCATATCCTTGAATGTAGTTTACTATTTTTTATAACCTCAATTATATTGCATTAGTATATTTAGTCCATTGATTCAATGTTATTACTACTTATTTGTTACATTGCCTGAAGTCAGAAAAAAGGAAATGAATGCTTTAGAAATGGAGGACTTAGTATACATGCTTATCTGCCACCTATTTTTAAGCTTGTTCATGTTCCTTTCATATCCTTGAATGTAGTTTATGTATTTTTATAAGCTCAAAATTATATTGCATTAGTATATTTAGTCCATTGATTCAGTGTTATTACTACTTATTTGTTACATCGCCTGAAGTCACTTTTAATTTTGAGAAAAAAAAAGGAAATGAATGCTTTGGAAATAGAAGACATAGTAATCATGCTTATCTGCCACGTATTTTTAATTATTGTGTGCTATTTGGAATATACAGTAACTACCATTGCTTAGCTTCTTTACTTTCTGCCTCGTCACTTAGTGTAAACAGTCATACAATTTGAAACGTTGAAGTTACTTAATTATTCTTGGATGCACACACACGAGTACAGATTAAACAAACACTATATATACACCCACTTTTGATGAATTTGATGCCTTTTTAAATAAGGACTGGTGAATGTCATGCTGATTTCGGTATCTTGGCGCAATTGTCAGATCACAGCTAATACAAGCTGATGCATTAATGTCTTCTAAACCAGCATACTTTGTCGTGCTATTACTTTTTCAGGGGTTATAAACGCTTTTTTAGACGAGCTATGCTTGAAACATCTGATTTTCTCAAGGATGATTGCCTGAAAATTAATTGCACCGTTGGTGTAGTGGTATCAAAGGTTGACCCCTCAAGGTTACCCTCTATTGTAATCCCAGAATCTGATATTGGAACCCATTTTGGTATGCTACTGGATAACAAGGATGGTTCAGATATTGTATTTGATGTGTCGGGAGAGAAATTCCATGCTCATAAGTTGGTATTGGCGGCTCGTTCTCCTGCATTGCGAGCCGAGTTCTTCGATGATTTAGAAGAAAATAAGCAGGAGATTGTTGTTACGGAGCTGGAACCTAAGGTCTTTAAGGTGAAAATATTCTAGGCATTCCCATGCGGGCTTTCTTCTTTTCAGAGTTTAGATCTGTAGGTTTGCATAACTATCATTGTATCCCTATTTATTCTTGTTTGTTTTTTTTAAAATTTTTTTTTTTTTCTGTTGTTTGCTGTTGACAGGCTATGTTGCACTTTATATACCGAGATACTCTTGTGGAAGATGAGGAATTGTTAGCATCAAGTTCATCCTGTGAATTTTCTGTATCTGACACATTGATTGCCAAGATATTAGCTGCTGCCGACAAGTATGGTCTGACTAGACTTAGACTAATGTGCGAGTCCTATCTTTGTAAGGATATATCCATAGGTTCTGTTGCGAGAATGCTTGCATTGGCTGATCGCTATCAAGCCGCGGAATTAAAAGCTGCCTGCTTAAAATTTGCTGCTGAAAATTTAGCAGGTATACTTGTTAGCTTTAGTTTAGGCATTTCTCCTTTATCTAGTATTTATCTTGTGAAGCAAATACATAAGTTTCAATTTTCAAGATTACATTAACAGATTATCCTGCGTGAGAAAAAAATTAATTATAATAAATCATAAGATTCATAACCTTTATGCACCTTTACATTAATGATCATGTACAGTGCTCAGTTTCAAGAATACTTGTACTGTTAAACATATAGTCTACTGTTATATCCATTTATCATGATGAGCACTTTTTTCAAATCTCTATCCACACATAATTTGTTTGTTCTCCATAAACAATTTGATGTTGACATGTGCTAATGTCCGTCTTCACATTGGTTGATAAATTGAAACCCATCCTTCCTGACTTTGGGTGTCTGATTTATGAGATAAACTCAAAAGCATCCAAGGGGTATCAAGTGCTTTGGTTAATTCAGGTGTGCTTTTTGAATTAGACGTATTGGATAATGAGGTTATATAGGTTGAATCTACTAACCGTAAGCCGTATGTATATATTGGTGAATCTACTGTAAACCTTGACTCATCATGTCCATGTTACCTAGAGTCCAAGTTTTTTCCACGTCCAGAATAAATGTCTCCACTAGTGTTGCATACTTAACAAACTTCTCTGAAAGTCTTGAATTGGATACTATAGCAGTGAGCTTCGACTATAATATATTCCTTAGAATCCTAATGCGACTTGAAATGAAAGCTGGCTCGGAGAATCTTCACAGTTTGATGGCTGATACAGTAAAACTTCTATATAAGAGTAGGCCCGGGACCATGCAAATTGTTCTGATCGAGAGGTTATTTTTACAAAGATTAGACCAAGTTGGGATTTGAAATTTTGAGTACTCTTATATGGAGATTTTACTGTGTCATAATATACTTTCTCTTCTAGAATTTTGGTTAGAGACAGAGTTATTTGTCTATTTCGTGGTTCTATCCTTGTCAAAATGTTGCTATCTTCTCTTTTACGAGGCATAAAATTTGTTATTTCAACAACAACAACAACAACAACAGGGGTTGTTTAGTCATTATAGCGGATGCATTCCTTAGTCTCATGATTACAATTATTTATTTTTTTATTTTTCTGATAAGCGGCTTATGTTGGTTTTGTAACCCTGCGAAGCAACATCGCTGGCTGTCTGGTTTTACTAGCTAAGCGGAAAATTGTTTCGACTGGTTGGCTGATAAATTAAACATTCTGTATCATAGTCGTAAGCAAAAAAAAAAAAGGTGTGAATATGATTGTAAGTTTTTTCATTTTTAGGGTAAGTTTGTTGCTTATTCAGTTTCAGAGTTTAGGTTTAGTAAAACTTATGCTTCCTATCTATCTATTTAGCAACTGTTACTTCCTCTGCTATATTTGTAATTCCTCAGATGCCACTTTCTTACGCAGCTATAATGAGATCGGATGGGTTTGAGTATCTCAAAGAGAATTGCCCCGCATTGCAGTCAGAAATCCTGAAGACTGTAGCTGGGTGTGAAGAGGAATGCAGCAGCGGGGGTGGAAAGAGCCGAAGTGTTTGGGCCCAGCTCTCAGACGGTGGGGATACCAGTGGAAGAAGGGTGCGGCAAAGGACGACCTGAGGTACAAGCTATAGATTTCGATTCTTGTGCTTACTGAGCCTTTTTGTAAATTGTGTTGACCCAAAACAAGTTAATTGAAAAACAGGACAAAAAAAAAGAAAGTAGAAAGAGCAAATACATTCCCTTCACTGTTTCAGCCCTTCTTATTTAGTCTTTATATGATGATGATGATGAAAAAGAATTGCAGTGCACAAAAGTCCCGAGCATTGTGGAAGTTGTAAGATCGTTTTTGTAAAAACTGACAACAATCTCAAACTGGAAAGTGGATATTCTCACTTGTTTCGCTTTTGTAACAATTGACTACATCTACTCTCTTTCTCTCGTTTTTGTTTTCTTTGTTCAACTCCTCACGAGAATCTTGTGCATCTGTTCGTATTGGCCCCTTGCTTTTTGTGTTTGGTTTGCATCCTAATATAATTTTTCTGCACCTGGAATAATCCCCTTATCATATAGTTGAAAATGGAGATGTTCAATTGTTCCTCGTCCATGCTTATGCCCTTGCAAAGTCCACTAGGAGATTTAGTATTATCTACCTACTTACTTGCACACCGGACACCAGGAAGAATATGCAAAGTACACTAGGAAGAAAACAACTTTCAAGCTTGGTTCCTAGAATAAGGGAAAGACTTATCCCATGTCACCTATTCTTAGAATAAGGGAAAGACTTATCGCATGTCACCTATAAAATTACTTTGGACCTTTGGTGGATCTTCTGTTACTGACAAGAAGAAGCTCGCATGGATGAGTGTTCTCAGTCGAGCCAAGATGATGCATTTCTCAAGTAGCAGATGAGACAATTAAAGAGGCAGCACATTGGCAACTCAAGAGTCTCAGACTGTTATCAATCATGGGCGGGTTGAACGTGTTCCAGTTCCAGGTTTTTAGTTACATGTATCTTTATGCAGAAGTTGAGCACTCATAACAATGCTACTGATCCAAACGTTTTATATCTGTAAATTTGGCATTTTTGAGGTGCAACATTTTTTTACTTGTTTCATAAAACATTAACTGAGCCTTACAAACCCGAGGAAGGCTCTTGCCGTTGCACCATTTATCAAATCAGCATTCAGGAAATCAGAGGTACTAGAGACCAAATACTAGAGATGCATTCATTTGCAGCCTTCATCTGCTACTGAATTGCCTTCCCTGGAGGGATGGGGAAACCTAATCCTTCCAAAAGAAGTAGCTAACGTCGTTGATGCCCAAGTTGGTGGTCAATTGCAAGCCTTCACGGATAGTCCACAGTTCAGCCATCTTGTTTGGAGAAACGTGCTTGTAATAGGCTGCAATAAACTTCCCATCAGCTGCACGAACGGTTCCACCAATTCCAGCAGAACCCTGTCCCTATGGCAGTCGAAACCTGAGAGAACTTATGAGACCAGAGAGGGAAGGAAAAATGGAGTGATCCACAAAGTTGTAGTCTTCTGTCAGTAGTCTTCTGTCACAGTTTGCCAAATAGATTAACATGGCAGTCAGAATAGACGGCTTATAGTTTTAGGCTCCTGTTGACACAAGCTCTAGCGATAGTCTTGCCACGAGCAAGAAGCCAAAGAAAGTCTTTATATGTGAGTATTACATTTGCTCTTTCGTAACATTTTCCAGCTTGAGATATTCAGTACATGCTTTAACTGAAACCTGACCATCATTGGCACAAGAGCAGGGGGATCTGATTCTGGACCTAGTTAAAAGGGATAGCTTATGCTGAATTGAGATACTGCCATACTGGAAGATAATTTGCGGTAGTTGCGCACAAATCCCTAAGAGATTGGGATAAGATTTGATAAAATAAATGTTTCTTTATTCAAGAATTTTTACCTTACCTGCCTCCTACACAAAAGAGGAGTTTCTCGGAGTAAAAGTTAAAACCTGGCTTTGATATTACTGTCACTTGCTTAAAAAAGATTCAGGCGATTTCTCTCGGGTTTACCCGGTGGGTGGAGAGCAGTAATAATGATTAATGAAGTTTCTAAAATTGGTTTACTGATGAAAAGTAATAAACCCTAAAAGTTTCCTCAGTTCGAGACCAATTCTGCAGTAGATATTTTTACAACAGCCATTCCCCAGCTTCCACCGCAAAATGTTGATCACGTCACGCGTGTAAGAAAGCACTGTGTTTTTATGCAACACTGTCGCTGAGAGAGAAAAGGAAAGAAGAAGATATTAGTCCCAAGAAAAACAAATTACTTCATTTTTTTCAGGTTCGTGCAGGAAATTGAAGGATTAAATACTTTAGATTGCAAGGGTCGGTGGGAAGTAGAAGATCATTTTGCCATTTGAGTGAAGCTCAACATAAAAAGAGGATTTTTTTTTTTTTAGTGGTTTTGATGGGCTTATTGGAATTTGAATCACTACCTAATGGTGGTGGTAGTGGAAAAGGATGTATTTCATGGGGATTTAGAAGTTTGATTAGGAGAAAACAGGTTGATTCAGCTCAAGCTAGAAAACATGGAAAACATCCACAGTTGGCTAAGGAATTATCTATTCTTGAGCTCATTGCCATTGGTAATTTATTGACCATCAACATCTTGTTTTTTAAATCTTTTTTTTTTTTTTTAGTCTTGGTTTTGTTCCTTTGATCAGTTATTGTGATTTTTGTGATGATTTGAATAGGTGTTGGATCAACCATTGGGGCTGGTGTTTATGTTCTTGTTGGAACAGTTGCTAGAGAGCATTGTGGACCTGCTCTAACCATATCTTTCTTGATAGCTGGAATCGCTGCTGCTCTATCAGCATTCTGTTATGCAGAGCTTGCTTGCCGCTGTCCGTCTGCTGGGAGTGCGTATCATTATTCGTACATTTGTGTTGGAGAAGGGTAATTGCTCTGGATCACATTAACCTTTTTACTTGTGTTTTGGTTTAACGAAAATAATCTATAATCTTTACATATTTCCACCAAAATCGTGGTGTGTTGTCTTTCAGTCCGTGATTTTAGTTTGTAACTGATGGCAGCGTTGCTTGGCTTATCGGTTGGGCACTCATCCTTGAATATACAATTGGTGGTTCAGCTGTTGCTCGTGGCATATCCCCAAATCTGGTAGCTTTGAATTTCATTTGCTCCAATGTTTTATCTTCTCTCATCTTGTGTGCATGGGATTTGGCTTGTTCATGTTGAGCTTTCCTAGGTTATTATTTTACGGATTCGGTCTGTTAGTTTCTTTTTTCGCAAGGGTCCTAAAGAGAGTACAGTTCCACAAGAAAATGAATTCTGCACGTATATAAAAATTTGTTTTGAAATGTTTATCTATGTGATGCATCTAATCTTTCTATTTGAGGGATGTTGATCAGATTTGTATTAAGAGAAACTGTCTTGAATTACCGTCTTTTAAGCAAGAGTGAACCCTGAGGAACAAGAAGCTTCCTTGATGGTTTACCATTTTGATAATTATCAATTTTCACGAGCAACCTGACTTGATAATGATAAATATGCACGAGCAGCTAAATGGTTTACCATTTTGATAATGATCTATTTAACAAGAAGCTTCCTTGATGGTTTACCATTGTGACTTTTCCACTCCAGGCTTTATTTTTTGGAGGGGAGGGGAATCTACCTGTCTTCTTAGCTCGTACCTACATTCCTGGACTTGATGTTGTAGTTGATCCATGTGCCGCCCTTCTAGTTTTTGTCGTCACTGGGCTCTTGTGCATGGGAATCAAGGAGGTATATTTTTTTCACTTAAAACCCCATCAACACTTTTGGTGTGAAATTTTGATCTTATTGCCTATGATGGACCTATAACTCCAGTACATCTTCTTCAGAGCTCGTTTGCACAAGGTATTGTCACTACGGCGAATATCTGTGTCATGTTTTTTGTAGTAATTGCTGGTGGCTATCTTGGTTTCAAAACTGGATGGGCTGGATATCAACTTCCTACAGGGTAAAGTGGGTTTCTTTCAATGTTTCTATTTTAGTATGGTAACAGAAGCAATAATGATCCATAATCTTACCTTTTAGGTATTTTCCGTTCGGAGTGGATGGAATGCTTGCTGGGTCTGCAACAGTTTTCTTTGCATATATAGGGTTCGATTCGGTTTCTTGCACTGCTGAGGAGGTAAATTTTAGGTTACTGACATCTCTGAGCCAAAGCTTAGTATCTTTAAAGTTTTGAATCCTCCAACCTCTCTTGAATTTTTCTATATGATTTTTATTGGCTGCAGGTCAAAAACCCTCAGCGTGATTTGCCGTTGGGTATAGGGATGTGATAGGTGTAGAATACACCGTATTTACTATATAGAGTTTATGCTTTCTTTGCTATTTTTCTTGTGAATTATGTACTTTACGCGTGTTTTTGAGTTATTAGGTACTCTGGAGTCACACGGAGGAAAAGAAGCGGAAATCATCCCAATTGGAGCAAAAAGGCGAAGCTATCGGCGAAAGAACAAGGCCATTCCGAGTCCGTATGAGAAAGTTGTAAGCAAAGTCAACAATTAGGCTGTCGGTACTCTGAAACTGACAAGCCAAATAACTTCATGATGGCCCATATCGTAAATGGGGTGCCTATATCAATTTTGGTTCTTAACCTAGCCCCAGACCAGATCGGGACTACCATTCTCCATTACGATCCATTTTCAGTTCAGAGCTGAGGGAAACATGGTGGCATTTGTCTGAGGGTTAGAGACACAGAAATTGTTCAGAGAATGAAGAGAAGAGATCGGAGTGCTACCATGATTTGAAGGTTTGGTTATTGACAAGATGGTTCGATTTGTGTGAATCGATTGAAGAAAGGGGATACGGAAGTTGTTGAGTTGATGAGTTCTAGGTTGTTTTGTTCTTGAAGAATTTAGGGCTCGAGTGAACCGAGAAGGAATTGTTGGTGCTGTGAGTATAAAGATGGTTCGAGTGAGTTGAAATTTGCCCTGGGATGAAGAATCAAGCTTGTTCTTCAGCTGGTATTCAACACCTGAGCCGGGAACTGTGAGATTTGTTAAACCGAGAGATTGAGATGATACAAGGGTCGAATGGGTTTGTTGGAATCGAGACATGGGATTGATGTTACTCAAGAGCGGATAGAAGGTTCGGTGGTAAGCGAGTTTTGGATCTTTGGTCTTTGTTAAATTGAAGTCGTGGCTATGAAGATGTTTATGGTGACTGAATTAGTGAATCTGAGACTTATTGATGCTGTAGCAGGTGGAAATGAATGGATGTGTTGCTTTGAAACTCAGGTGGAGTTAGATGGTGCTGTGACTAAGCCATAGCTGGTGATGCTGTGTACAGTTTCTATGGAAGCAAAGATGGCTGCCTGAATTGTGATATTTGTGAGGCTTACAGTGCTTTAGAGGCAATGTTGAAATGCAGGTAAAGCTGCAGGTGAGATAGGAATGAAGCAAAGATGCAGTGAAGTTGTTGGTGTTAGTGCCAGGTTGCAACCTGGCCTGAGCTGGTGCAATGTTGCCAGTGTGAAGCGGGAAGAGTCAGGGTTGTGTGGCTCTGTGCAGCTGCAGATGAAACTATGTCATGAGATGGAGCTTGAACTGGACTGTGGTGATATGGCTGTGGCAGGCTGAGTTGGTGCTTAAAGTTGAACTTTGATGTTGGTGTGTGCTGGTGGAATGGATTGTTAAGGAAACAGATGGAGCTGAAGGCTCAGGTCAAGAGAGGATAAACTGGAGCTGTAAGAATGTACAGGGAACAAGAGATGAATGCTGTGTTGATTGCAGAGCTGGTGGAGATGCAGGCAGGCTATGGAACTGGAGCTAAAGCTGTTGGCCTGACAAGGCTTGAGCTAAAGATGGTAAAGAAGAGGACTCTGAGGGCCTGTGATGCTGAAGTGGATGGAAATTGTTGTGAGCTGTGAGTTTCTACAGGGCATGGCTTGGATCTTGCAGGATATAGTGAAGTGCACTGAAATTGTTGTTGAGGAATGGCTCAAACTGTGGGTCATGAAGCTAAGCTGCATATGGAAGTGATTGGAATTGCAGGTCAGGTGGCTTATGAACATACGAGGATGGCGGAAGTTGCGGGTGAAGCTGTTTGGAGTTGTAGGGCAATCTTTGGAGATTGTGTAGATTACGAGGAGGTTGGCTTGTGATGTTGAACTCGGGGAAGATGATATTGTAGTGTCATGGCGGTGGCTGGTGTTGGTGGTGGTCTTGAGCTAAGAAGAAGGGAAGCAAGCAATGAAGTGGCTCGGGGCATTGCGGACTAGCAGAGGAGTTATAGCCATCTTGGCCGATTTAGTGCAATGATTGCACGGCGAGAGGTCGGCGGCAACTAGCTCCGTGCAAAATGGCCTAGGCTCGACTCGGCTAGTCACCAACTAACTCATCCGATCCACCCTACCGACTAAATTCCAACTCGGCTAATCCGATTCGACTGGTTTGGCCACTCGGCCTACTAACTCACCCGACCCGATCCAACTCTCCCGACTCGGTGCCGACCCCAGTTAACCCGTTGACCCGACGATCCGACCCGTTGACCGATGATAGGGCGGACTTTGCGATCACCCTGAGCCGATTTTCCAGTGACTTTAGGCCGATTTCCGGCCACAATCCCAGTTTTCCGGCGACGACTTTTTGGACATATTTTCTACATGGGTTTCTCTCTCTCGTGGGCTTGGTGAATTTCCAACTAATGGACTTTGAAGACAAAACCTAGTTTTGGAAGGAGTGGAGCTATATAAAGAGAAGACTTTTATTATCTATGGGATATCTATTATCGGAGACCACGTTTTATTATTATTTTATCTCTACTTTTTCTAGGGTTTAGAACATGAAGTCTTTTCTCTTTCTTCTTGTGATGAACTCCATGAATATGAGTAACTAAGTTTTTATTATTGGTTAAAGACGTAGTTGGATTTTGCAACCAATTTATGATTTTTATGAATTAGTTTTCTCTCAATATTATCGTTTGATTTCTACGGGTTACAATAATTGCATGATTGATGGATTGCAATATGATTGAATGTTTGTTTAGTCGAGTCTAGAATTGATTGAACTCACATCCATATCTATAGCTATTTTAGGGTTTTCATCGAGCGATAACCTTGAATACTAGTAGCATGATATGATTCTAGGTTGTAGTGATACATCCTTGTATTCATATGTAGAAATTGACCTTTGTTCGAATTGTTTGCGCAATGTATTACAATTGCATTGATTAGCCTATTTCTGAAACTTAATGCTCCTAGGAATTGAACTTGATTAGCGCAAGGCGTTAGGTTATTCTTTTGGTAGATTTCACATACGCTGACCCTAATGTGTGTGTTGATAACTTTGGGAATTACGGAGTATTCTTGCAATAAGGTATTCTATGGCTTTTGATGATAGCGAGATTAAATACGAATTCTATTCATATATTCATAAACTTGTTTACAATTGAAGATGAAACCTTTATCCAATATTTCACATTCTCGATTTGCGTACTTTATTTGTTTTTTTGTTTATTTTTATTTACACAATCGAAATTCTTAGGGTGTTTTATATAGGAAACCATAACAATTTGACAACCTAGACCTCTCTGTGGGATCGATCCTTTCTTGCCCTTGCTATATTTATATTTTGAGTAGTAAGAAAGTGTAATTATATTTGTGTCGCTTACGACAGCGATCAAATTTTGGCGCCGTTGCCGGGGAGGCAACGGTTGTTAATTGTTTTTGGTTTCTTATTTTTGTATTTAGTTTTTGTTTTACTTTTTCTTATTTGGTTCTTACCCGAGTTTTGAGAATCTTATTTCAGGTGCTTATTTCTATGGAAGGAGCATATTGGAGCAATCAATACGGCTTTCAACCTCAACAACATAACAATTATCACCTTTATGGGGAGTATAATCAAAACCAATCCTTTGGCTATGATCAATACTCCACGTACCCTATGAGTTATTCTCATACATATCAACCTTCTTATGGTGGTTATGTAAGTGAGCAACCACTAGGAGGGGAGAATAGTTGTTTTCCTTATAATATTTCCTCTAGTTTGGTAGATGAGATGCAACAATTTATGGCCAGCATGGAGTCAATTTGCGGACAACCCAGCGTGGAACCAATTTCATCGACCGAATGTGCTCATAGTATGTTTGGCCCAATTTCTGATCGTAGTTATGATCATCCACCCATTCAAAGGGAATGTAATTGGCCTAACAATACTGAGGTAAGTAATTCTACTTTGTCTATGTCGAATGAGTTTTACCAACAAATGGAACACTATATTCGAGAATTTGGATGGAACACTCCAAGAGCTTCAAAAAGGTGTTTCCACTTTAAGACAAGGCATTGATGAGTACAAGGAGGAAATGAATAATTATGTTGAAAAAGGCGAACCTTCTGGGACTTTTGTTGATATTTGTGTAGTTAACTCAACTCTTGATCGTAATAATGATCATTCACCTATTCAAAAGGATGAGTTCGAGATTAGCAACACTAAATTCAGCGAGGACCAATGTTATGATGACTATGATAGTGATGATGATTATTATGAAAATACATCGTTTGAACCAACTCATGGTGACATCCCCGAGGAGTGTACAATGGAGTCTTTTTGGGATCAAGATGAGGACGAAGAGGAATATGTCGACACTTGTGTAGATTACTCAAGCATTGATCTTAATAATGATCAAGAGCCTATTCAAAGGGTGGAGCTTGAGGATGATGCATTTTCGAGTGTTCTAAAGAAGTTTCTTATGATAAAATTTGGATCCGCAAAAGAGTATGTGCCTTACAACATGGAGGAGTATGTTGAGAATGAGACCGTTATGACCAATATTGTGGAAGACCCAATTGAGCTTGCAAATGATTGTAATGATGATGTTTATGTCGAGACTTTGGTTAAGGCAGAAACGGACGAAGAATGGTTGCAAGGTTTGATAGAGGACCATGATATACATGAGGTGAATAATTCACTTGAGTTTTTCAAGGATGAAGAGGATTCCATAATACAAGAGATTGTGCAAGGTTTATCTAACCCTTTGCCTATTGTTTCTTCTCCTTTACCTCTTATTGGTTTGAATATATGTGCTTCGAGAATATTGTTGACTGACTTTGTTTCTCGTTTTCCGCCATTAGAGAAACTTGATTCTCATACTATGCAGGTTATGGAACCAGAAACCGTGGAGGTACCCGACTTCTATATTCTTTATACACTTCCAAGTGTGGACAAGAATAAGTGTGGGGGAAGCTTTTATCGGTTCATAGCTTTACTTTTGCTTTATGTTACTAATATTTGTGTGAAGCTAGTGTTTGCAAAACAGGTTCTATGGACGGATCCCCAACTTTTTAGATTATTGGTGTATGGGGAATGATTCTTACAAGAAGCTAAGTCGGGCCGACGACTATAAAACAAGCGCTAAGTGGGAGGCAACCCACCGGTTTTGTATTTCTTATCCTTTTGCATTTTATTTTTGTTTCGTTTATTTATTTTTTTACTGTTTTCATATCATATTTGCATCCCTATGTTTGATTTCATTGAGTCCGTAATCTATCTTAGAAGAGAATTATGACGAATACCTTTTCGTCAGAAAATTTCAGACTGCGCGTAGTTCAGTCCAGAGACCATAACTGTCAGACCGTTTATCAAAACACTGTGAAATTTTGACACTGTGTAGAAAACACATTGGTGAACAACTTTTGTGAAATGGAGTTTTTTCAAATTCCTTACCAATTTGCACAGTTTTTGCGTTTTATCTGCTGTTACGTCAGAATTCAGAACTTTCGGTTTTACACATTGAGGACAATGTGAAGTTTAAGTGTGGGGGAGCATTATATGTTTGTATAGTTTGTTTTTGACACCATTAGTGGATGGAACCATTTTGAATGCAGGAGTTGAGGAACCAATTAACTAAAAGGGAAGAACATAGCTCAGAAATCATAAATACCATGATAGTTGTTACCATATCTCGGAATATCACCATATCACATTCTATTTTTATTTTTCCATATTTATCTATTGTTCTCTAAGTGCTTTGGTGGGTCACTAAAAATCGATGTGTTATTACTTTGCTAGGATGAAATAGAGTGGTTGAGTTACTAAAAAAAAAAAAAAAAAAAAAAAAAAAAAAAAAAAAAAAAAAAAAATGAAAAAAAAAAAAAAAAATTGAAAAAAAAAAAAAAAAAGGGACCGACCAATTAGACCAAAACGGAATAAAAAGACAATTGGGAATAGCAGTATGTGTGAAACGTAGTCCCCTGTCTCCGTCGCCTAAACAAGCGTGGAATGCAGGATCCAAGGCAACTATCATGTACTTGCTGACAAGAAGCATGCGCTTGGATCCAAAAGATCTAATCATGCCGTCTGAAAAATTGGATCCAGTTTGATCCAATATTAAAAAAAAAAAAAAAAAAATATATATTTATTATTGTGTTGAATAAAGTCACTTTTGGTTCCCTTGTATATGCCAATTGATTTGATGTAGCATTCAAAGACCAAGTAGCTCAATCCAATAGGATTAGGTTCATCTTAGATGACCTTGACGAGATATGGGAAACATCGAACACTTGTGAACATTCGCCAACATCTACATCTTTATCCATCTTCTTAATCTTTTCATTGTGATTGTGGTTTGTTAGTTTAAGTATTGTGGCTTGTTCGACTATCTAATTAGAGTTTATTTACTAATATTTGAATTGAATTTGCAAGGTACCTCCTCCCGTAGTCAATTTGGATTCGTTCATTGATTTGTCACGAATAGACGGAGTTTGAAATATAGGTTTTGTAGGTATATCTCTAGTAAACCTTCACGAGACTATAACTCGTCCACTAGGGACACCTAGGGGTTTAAAGGCTTGTTATTTATGCTAAAATTAACCGTAGCCTCGACGACACGGAGTTGTATGTATTTTATTGTTTTGTTTAAATTTGCTCGAGGACTAGCAAAGTCTAAGTGTGGGGGAATCTGATAGGTGTAGAATACACCGTATTTACTATATAGAGTTTATGCTTTCTTTGCTATTTTTCTTGTGAATTATGTACTTTACGCGTGTTTTTGAGTTATTAGGTACTGGAGTCACACGGAGGAAAAGAAGCGGAAATCATCCCAATTGGAGCAAAAGGCGAAGCTATCGGCGAAAGAACAAGGCCATTCCGAGTCCGTATGAGAAAGTTGTAAGCAAAGTCAACAATTAGGTCATTTTGTCGGTACTCGAAATCGACAAGCCAAATAACTTCATGATGGCCCATATCGTAAATGGGGTGCCTATATCAATTTTGGTTCTTAACCTAGCCCTGCACTGGATCGGGACTACCATTCTCCATTACGATCCATTTTCGATTTGAGTCGAGGGAAACATGGTGGCATTTGTCTCGAGGTTAGAGACACGTAAATTGTTCAGAGAATGAAGAGAAGAGATCAGATTGCTACCATGATTTGAAGGTTTGGTTATTCAGCAAGATGGTTCGATTTGTGTGAATCGATTGAAGAAAGGGGATCTGGAAGTTGTTGAGTTGATGAGTTCTAGGTTGTTTTGTTCTTGAAGAATTTAGGGCTCGAGTGAACCGAGAAGGAATTGTTGGTGCTGTGAGTATAAAGATGGTTCGAGTGAGTTGAAATTTGCCCTGGGATGAAGAATCAAGCTTGTTCTTCAGCTGGTATTCAACACAGAGCTGGAACTGTGAGACTGTTAAACCGAGAGATTGAGATGATACAAGGGTCGAATGGGTTTGTTGGAATCGAGACATGGGATTGATGTTACTCACTGAAGAGCAGATAGAAGGTTCAGGTGGTAACTGAGTTTTGGATGCTGGTGCTGTTAAATTGAAGTCAGGGCTATGAAGATGTTTATGGTGACTGAATTAGTGAATCTGAGACTTATTGATGCTGTAGCAGGTGGAAATGAATGGATGTGTTGCTTTGAAACTCAGGTGGAGTTAGATGGTGCTGTGACTAAGCCATAGCTGGTGATGCTGTGTACAGTTTCTATGGAAGCAAAGATGGCTGCCTGAATTGTGATATTTGTGAGGCTTACAGTGCTTTAGAGGCAATGTTGAAATGCAGGTAAAGCTGCAGGTGAGATAGGAATGAAGCAAAGATGCAGTGAAGTTGTTGGTGTTAGTGCCAGGTTGCAACCTGGCCTGAGCTGGTGCAATGTTGCCAGTGTGAAGCGGGAAGAGTCAGGGTTGTGTGGCTCTGTGCAGCTGCAGATGAAACTATGTCATGAGATGGAGCTTGAACTGGACTGTGGTGATATGGCTGTGGCAGGCTGAGTTGGTGCTTAAAGTTGAACTTTGATGTTGGTGTGTGCTGGTGGAATGGATTGTTAAGGAAACAGAGATGGAGCTGAAGGCTCAGGTCAAGAGAGGATAAACTGAGTCAGAAGAATGTACAGGAACAAGAGATGAATCTTCGTGTTGATTGCGGAGGTGGTGGAGATGCAGAGGCTATGGAACCGGAGCTAAAGCCGTTGGCCCGACAAGGCTTGAGCTAAAGATGGTAAAGAAGAGGACTCTGAGGGCCTGTGATGCTGAAGTGGATGGAAATTGTTGTGAGCTGTGAGTTTCTACAGGGCATGGCTTGGATCTTGCAGGATATAGTGAAGTGCACTGAAATTGTTGTTGAGGAATGGCTCAAACTGTGGGTCATGAAGCTAAGCTGCATATGGAAGTGATTGGAATTGCAGTCGGGTGGCTTATGAACATACGGGATGAAACCGAAGTTGCGGGTGAAGCTCTGTTTGGAGTTGTAGGGCAATCTTGGAGATTGTGTAGATTACAGGGAGGTTGGCTTGTGATGTTGAACTCAGGGGAAGATGATATTGTAGTGTCATGGCAGTGGCTGGTGTTGGTGGTGGTCTTGAGCTAAGAAGAAGGGAAGCAAGCAATGAAGTGGCTCAGGGCATTGCAGACTAGCAGGAGGAGTTATAGCCATCTTGGCTGATTTAGTGCAATGATTGCACAGCAGAGGTCAGGCCTGGCAACTAGCCTGTGCAAAATGGCCTAGGCCTGACTCAGCTAGTCAGCCAACTAACTCATCTGATCCACCCGGCTGACTCGTTCCAACTCAGCTAATCCAGTTCTGACCTGGTTTGGCCACTCAGCCCACTAACTCACCTGACCCGATCCAACTCTCCCTGACTCGGTGCTGACCGAGTTAACCCGTTGACCCGACGATCCGACCCGTTGACCGATGACCGGGCGGACTTTGCCGGTCACCGGAGCCGATTTCCATGACTTTTCCTCCCCGATTTCGCCACAATCCCGATTTCCTATTGACGACTTTTTGGACATATTTTCTACATGGGTTTCTCTCTCTCGTGGGCTTGGTGAATTTCCAACTAATGGACTTTGAAGACAAAACCTAGTTTTGGAAGGAGTGGAGCTATATAAAGAGAAGACTTTTATTATCTATGGGATATCTATTATCGGAGACCACGTTTTATTATTATTTTATCTCTACTTTTTCTAGGGTTTAGAACATGAAGTCTTTTCTCTTTCTTCTTGTGATGAACTCCATGAATATGAGTAACTAAGTTTTTATTATTGGTTAAAGACGTAGTTGGATTTTGCAACCAATTTATGATTTTTATGAATTAGTTTTCTCTCAATATTATCGTTTGATTTCTACGGGTTACAATAATTGCATGATTGATGGATTGCAATATGATTGAATGTTTGTTTAGTCGAGTCTAGAATTGATTGAACTCACATCCATATCTATAGCTATTTTAGGTTTTCATCGAGCGATAACCTTGAATACTAGTAGCATGATATGATTCTAGGTTGTAGTGATACATCCTTGTATTCATATGTAGAAATTGACCTTTGTTCGAATTGTTTTGCGCAATGTATTACAATTGCATTGATTAGCCTATTTCGAAACTTAATGCTCCTAGGAATTGAACTTGATTAGCGCAAGGCGTTAGGTTATTCTTTAGGTAGATTTCACATACGTGACCCTAATGTGTGTGTTGATAACTTTGGGAATTACGGAGTATTCTTGCAATAAGGTATTCTATGGCTTTTGATGATAGCGAGATTAAATAATGAATTCTATTCATATATTCATAAACTTGTTTACAATTGAAGATGAAACCTTTATCCAATATTTCACATTCTCGATTTGCGTACTTTATTTGTTTTTTTGTTTATTTTTATTTACACAATCAGAAATTCTTCCGGGTGTTTTATATAGGAAACCATAACAATTTGACAACCTAGACCTCTCTGTGGGATCGATCCTTTCTTGCCCTTGCTATATTTATATTTTGAGTAGTAAGAAAGTGTAATTATATTTGTGTCGCTTACGACAGCGATCAGGATGTCCCTATCCATATGTTGCATGTTGTATATGCTTGTGTCTGTTGTTATTGTTGGCCTGGTACCATACTATGCAATGGATCCTGATACCCCTATTTCATCTGCATTTGCTGGCCAAGGAATGCAATGGGCAGTGTAAGTAAAGAAATATTATTCTGATATTTTTCAGTTCTTTATTTATTTTGTTGGCTTTGTTTATTTATTTCCATTTTCTCATCTTCTTCCTTCTTTACTGAAGATACATAATCACGACTGGAGCAGTCACTGCGCTCTGCTCAAACTTGATGGGTTCTCTTCTTCCGCAGGTAATGAATTTCAGAACCTTATGTCTTTTCGAGCCATTCATAGTTTGTAGTGTTGTGTAATTTAACCACTGCTTCCCAAAAGAGTTCAAATTCTGCTATTGATTGCTTGTTTAAGAACTAATCTTATCTATCAGGGAGAATCTTTCATGATAGAAGTTAATTTACTTGGATACTAGCATAGATTCATGGAAATGGCCACTGGCTTTTTAAGAGAATGACCAAAAGGTTGGGGATATATCTCTCAAAAGTTGCCCTTATTGACGTCTCTAAACATATAATACTCGAGGGGTGATTTCTGTTTAACACAGTTTGTCCATTGTCTGATTCTGTATTGTCATATTTACCTCATTTTCTAGTACCGTATTATTATGTTATGTTTACATTTTGCTTGTTGATATCTAGATAGACTTGCAATTGTTTTTTCAGCCTCGAATCTTGATGGCTATGGCTAGAGACGGGTTGCTCCTTCTTTTTCTCGGACGTCAATAAACGCACCCAAGTTCCTGTAAAGAGCACAATAGTGACCGGGATATGTGCTGCACTATTGTCGTTCTTTATGGATGTTTCTCAATTAGCAGGGATGGTATGTAATTATTTTTTCGCGTGCGGTATTCAGAAATTTGCAATTGTCATATGCTCTCACTAAGAAATTTGCAATTTGCAGGTCAGTGTGGGAACTCTTCTCGCATTCACCATTGTTGCTATCTCTATTTTGATCTTAAGATATGTTCCACCAGATGAAGTGCCTCTATCATCGTCACTTCACGAAACATTTGATTCAGTTTCAACACAGTACAGTTATACCACTCCAGAAATTGATGGAAGTAACACTAAGGATCCTGTAATTTCCACTAAGAATAGTGAATGTTTCCAACCTGAAGCTGAAACATCTATTGGCTACCCTCTCATAGTCAAAGACATAGATAGTGGTCATGGTAAGTTACGTTTTTTGTTCTAGAGGATGTTGGGTTCAAATACCAGATTTAGATAGATTTTGGGTGTGACAATGTATTTTTCTCTTGACCTTCTTTCGGGAATTGGTCATAGTTTCTACTGGTTAGTTACTTAACTGCTTTATGCCGACTGTTGCAGATAAATTGAATGAACAAAAGAGACGCCGACTTGCAGCTTGGAACATAGCCTTTGTGTGCATAGGAGTTTTTCTCGTCACCTCTGCAGCTTCTTCAGCTGAACACTTGCCTGGGTAATGTTAACTATGACTTTCGTCCTAATAATTGAGCATGCTCTAAAACTCACCATTTCTGGTAGTTAATACTATTGCAACATTATATCTGGAATCATTTCTTCTGGATATTATGATGGTTGCTTCCATTATCGGTCGTGGAGATTCTTCAATCATATTTCTTCTGGCCAAAGCCCTATTGCCGCAGCTCTGAAAGATAGTCTTTTTACTCTATGTGACTTCTCAATTTTTTCTTCTTGTTTTTAGATCTGCTCGCTACCTATTGTGTGGACTTGGTGTCTCTCTTCTTTTGTGTGGTCTAATTGTGCTGTCATGGATTGATCAAGATAATGCGAGACACAGCTTTGGACACATTGGAGGTATATTTCACTTTCATTCTCATGCTCTCACTAAGAATTAGGATTACGAGATTAATTCAAGAAGATGGGTAGTTCACCTTGATACCTGCATTAGTACACTAGCCTATCATTGTACAATTACATTGATGAAATATTATTGTCAAATTTAATACGTAATTGTCAGCTGGTGGATCCTAGGCCTTCTAGATATTCTAGCATGTGATTGTATCGCTCTGTAATGGGTGAACAGACCCCTATGGGCTGTCTGAATTTTGTTTTCCAAAATAGAATATTGTTGAAGTGATTGCCATTTCCAGAAACTGCCAATATGTGTTTATTAACCCACATTAGGAGTGGGTATGGGGAGCAAACTAAACTATGTATGTATATCGGGGAAACACTTACCTTTGGAGGTTCATCTAGATATTGTTCCAATCTGTTGTTGCTTTCCGTATATTATGCACAGAGCATAATTTTGTGCAATGGTTTGTAAAATAAATCCTTAGGGTAACTGTTCGAATCTTATGCAGGTTTCACTTGCCCTTTTGTTCCTCTCCTACCAATTGCAAGCATTCTTATAAATGTCTACTTGCTGATCAATCTCGGGTTGGTTTCTTGATCCATTTTATATATTCTATATTTTCTTGGTGGGTAAATGAGGTTTTCACCTGTAATTGATCACATATTGCTCTTTTTGTATTCAGAGTTGGCACGTGGATTCGCGTTTCTGTGTGGTTAATACTCGGTGTCTTTGTTTATTTATGTTACGGGCGAACCCACAGTTTGCTGCACAAAGCAGTATATGTGCCAAAAGAACAAGCGGAAGAGATCTGTCAGAGTTCAGGGTATCTCACTTAAGAGAAACGCCAGATCATCATCGACTCTACAACTTAGACACCTAGATTCATCATCAATATTTCATGTTTCCTACACAGATCATGCGTTTGTATTTGTGGCGTTCTTCTAGACTGCTTGCATAATGTACATTTTTCTTCTATAACGACAACACCTGTGGTTTAGCAGGATTGAAATCATGTGATTCCTGTACATAAACTATTGAGACTGGGACAGGTTCACCCCAGTTCCCATACAATTTAGAAAGAAGATGTAAATACTTTTACAAGTTCTGTTTCGCAGTCAAACTACAGAAATAAAAATAACCATTTTTAACACCTGCGTGTAATCCTACAAGTGTCTTATGTGCATCAGTAAGCTGTAGTTTGTGCAAATCCTGTAAAGGCAGTTTAGTGAGCCTGCCTTGTAAAATTCAGATTACTAGATTGCATTAAAGTAGATTTTATGGAACTGAAAATGCAATTCTGATATTACAGGAAGAACAGAATACATTCTAAAGCTATCCATGGTGTAATCTTGTTCAATAACAAAAATATTTCTCCTCCAGTTTACAAAAATCAGAAGCAGTAAATAACTCACAGCGCTGTCATGATAAAGAACTTACAAGGATACATAAATGATACTTCACAAGATATGATTGGATTATTACATTGTTGAAGTGATAAATAAGATTAACCTGGGAAGATTTTCCAAGGCCACTGTGAAAGTACATCCAAGCAGAAACAGCAAAACTAAAGCAAGAAATATCCTCCCAAAATACTGGTAAGTGGTGTGGGAATCTGAAGAGTCCATCGTGGATCTTCTAGTAGGAGCGGAACCGTCTGATTTCTGTCGAAGATACAAATACATCAAGTTAAACCAATGAATATCATACAAGCATATATCCAGCATTTTGGTAAAGGGATGCTGTTTCTTGTCCTAATTGTGCTAGACAACACTACACCTTAAGAAATGGATAGCATTCTGATTGTTAGTGAGTATATGATTCTTAAGAAATACATCAGGAAAGTTCTCAACCTTCTATTCTATTTGTTACAGTATGGTTAAAGGGGTGCTTAAAACCCTACTTCCAACAGTTACAAGGATAGAGTTGAGTGAAGCATTACCATGGCAGTAGGATTCCTCTTGTACATAGGCTGACCTCCCATATCTTTTCGAGGAACTTCTACTTAAAGACAACCAAAAATCAATGTTAGAATTACTCTTAACTCGTATTCACTAGTTAGACATGATTAAATGTTAGGATTTAACAGTCAACAGTATTATGGTACCTTGTTCTGAAACTGTCTGCAGCTTCCAACCATGGCCATAATCGGTAAGAAGAGCATTAGGACCAAAATTGATAGGTTCTTCCCCTTCTTTAACAGCTTCAATATATGAAGCATGAGAGACCCCAAAATCAAGTTTGAGGTTGATCAAGTACAGTGCAAATTTGGATTCTGTACCAATTGCAAATCTTCTTACTTTACCAGAACTTGTACAAGTTACCTCTAAAAACTGTTCCAATAGATGAAATTGAAACCAAATTCCAATTTTAAGATTTATAGACACTAGTTAGTAAACCAAATAAAAATCATGATCGGAATTTGTAAACTCATCCACATAAAACACGACGGCTTCCAGTATAATTGATAAAAATACTGATCTGAGAACAATGATTAAAGTGTAATTCAGGCCCAGATAACAAAGAGACAGAACTTACGGGAGGAGGATTTGGTGGAGGAGATAGTTGAATGACAGATTTTGCAGCTACTTCCTCTTCGGCCATTGGAAAGAAAGAATTCCCACAGTTTTCAGAAGCCAAATCGCCCTGAAAATTGCTAGACTTAAAAATGAAAAACCTTCAAGCAAAATTTTAGTATAACTAGTTCTGGAAACCTTTGACTTTCGTTTAATAAAGGTGAGCGTGTTTGACCTTTTGACTTTTGTTTCTTCGATTTCACTTAGAAATGGGATTAACAATATTTGACATTTTAGGAGATTGTTAGCAAAGCACCTGGAAGGACGGGTAATTTTTACCACAGATAACATGATCAACAATCAAGATAGTTTCTAGCTTTATAGTCCTTTGGCGCCAGGGTTCGAGCTTTCAGTCTTTTACCCTTTACATTAGCAGTTTGCAACTTAGCCTGATTATTATGTCATACAGAAAAAAGAATAAGGAAAGAAGGTAGTATGAATCCAGTATACTCTTGAAGCAGTAAGAATCCACTATAATCTTGACAATAATACAAAAACTCTTAGTTCTTACAGACCACAACCAACAACATTTTTTTTTAGTAGTTCATAATTGCAGAAAACTGGGAAACCAAGTATAGAATTGTCTACTCCTGCTTTCTGCTTGCTGGAATCCCGTGAAGAAGGATCTATAACCCTTGGCATTTACACATATCAGTGGCTGGTAGTGGGTACTTCTAACTGGGGAACCTTTACTTGGGTAACTCCCAATCCTTCAATTTCTTGCTTCCTCTGGGTTTTGCAATGGGTGCATCCATACCGGCCATCTTGGAATTGTATTTAGCCCGGAGAGTGTCGTTGTTTGCCCACCTGTGTTCGAAAATAACAAAAATAACTATCAACAGAACCATAGAGGGGAGATATCCCTGGAAGAAACTTAAATCAAAGAGACTTGATAACAGAAATGATCATATACACTATTGACAAATTGTAAATTTCTCAAGAAGAAAAAAACGTACTACGAAAAAATGAATCATATACCCAAAGGCCTCTCTCTAGACTCTATTTATTCCTCTTCAACTATTACAATTCTAACATGAGGCTACACTATGCTACATGTCGTTACTATTGATTGTTGTTACCAATTATATGACCATGTTGGTTCAAGTTAATGGATGCCGCAACAATTAACTGAAATGATATCTTCAGCAATTGCTGCTTCTAAACATGCGCTCAAACTTAAGGTAAACAGAACTGAGCAGTGAGAATTATACAGACCCCATCTAGCGGCCTATATAAAACATAAATACAGTTAAAATTCATAACACAATTAGAAAACCAATGTCAGACATGAAACATTTCATAAAACATCAACTATGACATTGGTTGGATAATTATGTCGGTGATGTTTTGCATTACATGCAAGACTTGGTAGATTCGTCAACTGAATCTCATGGAATTAGGTGCAGAATAACTTTTTTGGATATTTAATAAGTAAACTACGTAATGAACCTTTTTCAATTATTTTTCCAGGCACACTTGTATATATAAACTGTCAGCAGTAAAAATAAAACCCTACGATGACAAAGGAAACCCTGTTTTTATCTTCCTACAGATCTGCTAGTGAAGATTGCATATACTACATCAACTACCTCTATTTTCCAATACATAGATCAGGTTTTAACTAGCAATGACTAAATTATACAATTCATCTAATTATTGTTCTAAACTCTCAATGTTTATTTGCTACTTCTGCTAGTTTATTTGAAGACCGTTCATGCCTAGCTTACGTGATAAAATTCATAAATGTAACTGACCACGCTACTGTGAAGAAATTTTTAAGACATTAAATAGTAAGAAACAAAGAGTCCCAGCAAAAGGAATCAATTATTTGAGGTATGGATACTTACGGGTTGTCCCAGGAAGTTGTATCCTCATTTACAAGATGGGTCCATTTGGTTCTTCCACTACGCCCGAAGTGCTTGACCTGCATGACCTTAGGCAATATGGTCTTGTCCATATTATCTTCCCCGGTAGGTTTAGAGAAATCACGAGTGTAGATCTTATCAGCCCTAGCTGTTCCAGCTGGATCATCCGCATCATCTTGAAAGAAAGCACCCTTGTGATAGTACTTCTGCATGAACCTCCATTTCTGCTTATTAACCTTAGAATCAGTGGTTTTAGGATTCTTCCTCTCCCACTCTCTGCGCTCCTCCTCTGTCATGTTCCTTAATCTCTCTATCTCCTCCTTCTCCTTCACCATTGAATCTCTGTCTTCCCTATCTCTCTTGATCCTTGCAATCTCTCTGACCTTCCATGCTTCATACTCCTCTGCTTCATTGACCTCATCATCAGTATCCACATCTTCAATGTTAGCTTCAGCTTCCAAATTCTTCTGAATCTGTTCATCCTTTTGAATTTCCGCAACAACAATCTGCTTTGTTTCAACTTTTCTTTCTTCCTTCCTTCTCCTCACCATATCCTCAAGCTTCTGCTCTTCTGCTTCTAGTCGTTCACGCTCAGCTATGGTATCTCGTTCTGCTTTAGGTACAAATACTGGCTTTATCATAGCTATACCCGTTAACTCCTCTTCTGAATCAGTCTCATACTCAGATTCCTCATCTTCTGATTCTTCTGGTTCATCCTCTTCTTCAACAGGAAGAAGAGCAGCTTCTTCTTGCTCGCGCTGAAGCAATTTTTCCCTAATCTTTCTTCTCCTCTCCTCCTGAGCATCTTCATCCTCCTCCTCTAAATCCAAACCTTCTTGTCTTCTATTTTCCTCTTCAATAGTAGATACAATCTCAGCTTGACGAATTCGCCTGTGATCAGCTCTAATTTCGGCCCGGTTATCTATCTTACTCTCAGCCAAACGCCGTAACCTAGGGTCATCTCTTCTAACAACATCTGAATCATCCCTAGTTGGAAAAGCTTTCTCTAAAGCAACATCTCTAGCTGTTCTAATATCTCCTTCTTCCTCAGCCTCATCTGCCCATTCTGGGGCTTTACCAGGCCAATACCTTTTCACCTTCGTTTGCCCTATTCTCCCTCTGAGTTTATCTCTAATTGCGATTATAGTATCGCTAACTCCTGCCGTGACAGACATATTTGCAATTCACTCGAAAACCCGAAACGAGCAATCTAGATTTAAACCTAAAATTCCACCCTCCTCCACAAATCTAATATTGATCAAAAATATTATTCTCCAGATCCTACAACTGAAAATTGTTATCAGTAGAAAGAGGAAAAAGAATTAGAACAATGAATAATGGCTAAAATCAAAATATATAAACTCCAACCCTAAGAAACTGAGAACGAAGCATGTAAGCAAAGATTGGGGAAATGTATTCAGTACGAAATAATGAATCGTAATTGAAAAAAAAGATCACTAATTCGAAGGGGATGTGATATTAATACGTACTCTGGTTGTGATTTTAGGGTTTTTGTCAAATCTCCTCCGCCGGGACGAGAGACTGCCTAAAAATAAATGAAGCGCGAGCCGAAACAAACAAAGGGTGCTTTTGACCTCTTGTATATATATATATATATGCAGAAAACATACGAGACTTCACCTTCCAATTCCTGAATTCCATACTCCATAGGGTCCCGACAAAAAATCGGCCCAAGTTTAATGGGCCTAAGAATTGGGCTAAGTTGTTCCAGAGGCAGAGCTAAAAGGGCTGAGCAGCGGATCGGATCTAGTGGATTTGGTCCCATCCGCATCCCCAAATAGCGATTCCAATTTTTTTTTTTTGATTCAAAAAATAGTTTCATTGATTGTGAAAATACTAGAACCCCCTAATATATGGGTTCAATATATAGAAGCCCCACTAAATGGATTCTCCCCTATCAACTCCATATTTTCACTTTTTAATATTTCTAAGCCCAAAACTTTAGATTTCAGGGCTTGGTAATAAAGTTTAGGGTTTGGGGGAAATACGTAATACCAAATATGCCCTTTACTATATATACCTAATGAAATAGGCTATAGATTTCATTTCCAGATTCATTTTCATTTTCACTTGCTCTCACTTCTCTCTCTCGTCTCCGCTCTCGAAGAAAATTAGGGTTTTTTTTATCATACCGAAAGAAAACGATTGCAGAGAGCAGGGAAAACGATTCTCGCCTCCATCGATATTCGCCGATGACGTTTAATTCAACGTTTCTTCTAGTTTTCATTGTATGATTCAGCAGTAGAATAAACGAATCCGGGAGAAGATTTCAATCAACTAATCTGCAGATTCAACTCAGACGAGAGAGACAAGCAAATTATACAGGTAAGTATCCTCTTCTCTTTGTGATGATGCTTCGGTTTAGAGATTTTAGTTGATTTATTTTGGATTCAAATTTCAAAACCTAAATCTTCAGATGCTTTTCAATTGACTTATCTGAATCGAAATCAGAGCTTAGATTCACAATCATCTACTTACTCTGGTTGTTTTGATGTAGAGTTTTTGGAAAAAAATTGAACAAAAATTTCCGATCTGTTCATCGTCAAAATCGTTGTATACCTCTATTTCTCTCTTCGATCTAATAACTGATTTGAGATTCGATATCAGTGAATCATCCTCTCTATTACCCATAGATTTGATTTGAATTTTATTCACTTTTAGTTTTTGATTTTCATTTATACATGATAGATTACATGAAATGGTGGTAGGAATTTAGTTGAGGTGAAGGATTTAGAGAAGGATTTTGAGTCACTTTGGTAGTCTTTGGAGTTGTAGGTAGTAGGAGTGGTGAAGAAATAAGTAAATTGAATCTGGCACGATTTTGTTTGTTATTGTTGATGTTGTTATTTGTTGTTGTTTTAGGTTTGATTTGTTGTTTTTTACATTTCAATTTGATTTTCTAGGGTTGATTAATGGTGGTGGTGATAATTTTGATGGGGAGGTTGAATAGTAAGTGGATAAAATGAAGGAGACTATGAGAAGAAAGAGGATGAACCATGTTTAGTTTTTGTTGCTGGTGCTGGTGAGCAATTACAAAGAATTTGATTAATATTTCATTGTGATTGAGTTTCTCAAAGAATGTGATTGTTATGTCCATTCAGTTTAGGTGATTATGTATCCATTTTGCGTTAATTGTTGGCTTACACTACTGGTTTTGTGTAGGTCAAAGGGATGCATAGAAAAGGTAAATGCTACTGGATGTCTAACTGCTAGTTATCTGAACTAGCAGGATGTGTAACTGCTAGTTATGAAAAGGTATATCATGCATATATGTTGGCATATGGATGTCTAAATGCTAGTTATCTGAACTAGCAGGATGTGTAACTAGCAGTTACACATCCTGGGATATAAAGTTTATGTTCTATATATTGCGGGTTCTTATGAAAAGGTATATCATGCATATTGGAATGACTAGATAACATTTTTTGGCAATTGCTTTATGGCCAGCTTTTTCTCAGTAAAGGACCATCATTCGGTTTGGATGATGATCTAGCAGTAACTAGCAGGATGTGTAACTTCTAGTTACACATCCATGGGTATAAAGTTTATGTTCTATATATTGCATGTTCTTATGAAAAGGTATATCATGCATATTGTAATGACTAGATAACATTGGTTGGTAGTTGCTTTATGGCCAGCTTGTTCTCATTAAAGGACCATCATTCGGTTTGGATGATGATCTAGCTAAAGAAGCAAGTAAAGCAGGTCAATTCTTTATCTTAAAACTCTCTCATTCGACTCTTCCATGAAAAGGAAAAAAACTATTCAATGCACTCAAATTCTTTTTGAAGTTTTTCTTTGTGAGTAGCTTAGGCACATAAGCAAAAGATAGCAGAGAAGTTGCTTCGGTGCTTAGTATTGGTGTTGATCTTAATACAATGCCGACTGAAAAGTTTGTTTATTTTGTTTCAGATCATAACAAAAGAAATATGAGAGAGTTTGGAATATAATACGTTTGAGTTTCCGTTCAGCTCTGAAAAGATGGTAACTATATTGCGCGCTGGGCCAGAGTATGCTGGAGTTCCTGTATAGAACTGTGTTGCTTATTGCTGGAAGCCAATCTGGTGTATCTAAATCTTAATGCATAGTCATGCCATGTATCGTTCTGCGGAGCAGGTCTGTGATTTGTTTTATAGATCAACACACATTATATGTTTATTGTACAGTTCATGATTTGATCATATTTGCAGAGTGTTATAACTTGGCAAGATAAATGGACTTGTAACTACTAGTTACATGTACTAATTAGATGTGTAACTTATATATACACATGCTAATTAGATGTGTAGCTACTAGTTACACATGATAATTAGATGTGTAACTTATAGATACACATGCTAATTGGATTGGATATAAAGTCTATGTCATATGCATGATAATCGTTTGTTATAAAGTGGTGGTGACAGTCGTCATAGGTAATTAGTTGATTTCAGTTTAGCTACGCTTAAGATTCGATTTCGAGTAAAAAGCCATATTTTAGTTAAACGAAGGAGATTTAGTTGCCATTATACCTATAAATGCTTGTTTAACTATGAAATATCATTAACTAAAGACATAATTGAAGAACTGGATTAGTTGAATCATTAGGACTTTCAGTTGTCTTAATGTATGAGAAAAATGTTGGTGAAGCGTCTAATTGGGCTATTTATTTTCCCGTTTACATATGTGTTTGAAGTCTTTATTGTTTAACCATATTTTCAAGGATGAGATAGTTCATGAATTGACCTCATCTTTCGACGTTAACTTCGTATTGCGAGATAGAAAAATTTGAGCTTCATATCATGGAGGAAGAGTTTCTGATCCTCATATTGTAGTTATGCTTGGTGAAAAGGGGACAGAGAAGACGACATTTATTTGCTTATTTGGTACACCTTTTTGGATCCCTCTCTTGTTGCTTTTAGTTTCAAATTCTATGTCTAGACTGTGCATTTATTCACATTACACAAGTAGGATGCATGTGTAACTTCTAGTTACACATGTTATATGCTTGTGTAACTCCTAATTACACAAGTAGGATGCATGTGTAACTCGAATTACACTAGACAGATGCATGAGTATCTTCTAATTACACATGCTAAAATGAACAAACCTTGTAACCAAAAAAATTATGCATGCCATTAAACAAGCTTTATGGATGTGTAATCGCTAGTTACACATGCTAATTGGATGTGTAACTATAAATTACACATGCTAATTGAATGTGTAATTGTGAGTTACACATGCTATGTGGATGTGTATCTCGTTGCATATGCTTATACTTTGGTGTGTTTGATGAGCACTTGTTTTGAGTTTGCAAAAAATTTGAATTCTTGCAAAAGAAAGTTGTTTCTTAAGCTCGGTTTTTAATTACTTGATCTCACATCTCCTTATGATAGAATGTGATCTCGTGTAGGTGAAACTGAATATATATTTTTGTACGTACTATTAATTTTGATCTTATAAATACCGATTGCTTGTTGTTATATTTCAAAGTTGCGAGATAACTTCATAAAAGCTAATTGCTTAAATGTGATAATGGTCTCATTGGAATTTGAGTTGACGCTGAATACACAAATCGGATGCATGTGTAACTCTCAATTACACTAGATAGATGCATATGTAACTCTCAATTACACTAGATAAGAGTGTGTAACTTCTAGTTACACATGCTAAAAATTATTGTAAATGAATATTAAAGTAAAACATGTATTTTTTTGTACGAGTTCTTTTTGATGTCTATTTTTTTGATGTGTAACTTTGCATTACACATGGCATAAGGATGTGTAACTTTTGGATACACATGACATATGCACGTGTAACATCTGTTTACACATTCACACTATACATTAATAATTTTGGGCCTAGATTTAATAATTTTGGGCTTAAATTTAAATTTTATTTAATTCGGGGCTTGACAATATATAAAAGGGTACGGATGTCTTTTAATAACTCGGGGCCTAGATTTAAACTTCTTTTAACTAGGGGCCTCATATTATGGGTTATCCATGGGTCGGGCCTTAGCCTAATTTTCCCTTATCAAATAACAGGTACATGAGTATCATGGGTAATCCAATCTTGAATGTCAACATGATAGGAATCCCAATAAGCAAAATCAGACTTTGTAATCCTTGCTTTTTTAGCAATCTTTTTACGCTACACTATTTGACTCTCTTTTAACTGAAACACAATTCCAGTTACTAATCTTATTCAATATAAACTTAATATCTAGAATTAAACCTTGGTTCATCCAATCCACACAGAAATCAAAACCATTGATGGATCTGACTAGCACTTCACTATCAGACTCAAAAGTGACATTACTGAAATTTCTTGAGATTGCCAGAGAGACAGCTTTCTTCATAGCTATGCATTCCAGCTCCTCCACTTCTATTCCTTGCTTCATTCCTCCATTAATATATTCCCCTTGCACACTAAGGCAGATACCTGCAAAATCTCTTATAATAAGTCAAATTCCCCCTTGAAAAGTTTCCTTAACAAATGAAGCATCAAGATTAATTTTCAGATGACCAAAATCTGGTGGCCTCCAATTTCGAGGCTGCATTGGACCATTAACAAACACAGTATTGTTAAAATTCAAATAAACAAGCTTATTGATATTATCCAGGGACAAAAGTCTATTTGGATTATGATTTTGAAACACTTTTGTACACCTATCTTTCCAGATAGTCCAGGATGAAATCATTAATGATATCCTGCCTATTTATACCTGCACCAGAAATAATGTTGTTACCTGCAGAAAACCAAGAGACTACCCAATTTCTGAAAGAGCCATGCTGAGATAAAATATTTCCAACATTGATGTTCAAAGCTAACCACACTGATCTAGCATAGGGACAACTGATGAATAAATGATCACTAGTTTCACTAGGGTGATTACAAAGCTGCAATGCAATTCTATCCCATTCTTCTATCTAGAAAGCTTGTCCCTAGTTGGCATAATATTTTTGATACATTTCCACACAAAAAGTTTAACCCTGTGAGGCAATTTAACCTTCCAAAGAGATTTCCAGACTTGAGGGGGAACAGAAACAACACCTACATTTAAATTAGTCTGCCTAGATAAAACATTATATACACTTTTTACTGAAAAAATGCCTTTCCTATCTGGTAACCAAATAAGAGTATCATTTCCTATTGCAGGCACATCCATTTCAAGAATTTTATTGGCTGAAACAGGTTCAAATAAGTAATGAATAAGCGGTACAATCCAGTTCCTAATACCTTCATGGAAAAGATCAGACATATAAGTATAAGCATTAGTATTCACTAAACCTTCAGCAAGAATAGGAGGATGATCCAACCCTATAACCCAACTGTCTAGCCAAATATTTATCTTAGTGCTACTCCTTACAGCCCAAAAACTATTGTTCTTAACTGTATCAATACACCTATATATACCCCTCCAAATCCAAGAACAATTCTCATTCAGTTTTTTGCAGATGAAGTATACTACAATGATTAAAGTACCTAACACTCAAAATCTGAACCCACAAAAGATCTTGTTCAGTTATGATTTTCCAAACCAACTTACAGATAAGAGCTTCATTAAAAATCTCTAAATCCTAGACCCCCCATTTCTTTAGAAACATTAATAATATCCCAGGAGATAAATTTAATTCCTTTACCAGATTTATGCCCCCACCAAAAATTCCTCTGCAAAGAATCAAGTTGACTGATTAAAGTAGATGGTATTTTAAAACAGCCCATTTCGTAAGTAGGCAAAGAATTTAAAACAAACTTGATCAAAGTAGACCTACCAGCTTGATTTAAAGTGGTACCAATATAATTCTTGAGCCTAGCTTCAAAAGACTGTGCTATGGGGTCAAAAGATTTCACCTTAGAATGGCCAAGAAGTAAAGGAACTCCAAGATATTTTTCTGAGTCGGTAACTAAAGACATATTGAGAGCACTTGCAAGTTCAGCACAAGAAGCAGGATTAAGATTCTTACTAAAATAAACACAGGACTTATCAAAGTTAAGCATTTGACCTGACAACTTACCAAAATCTTGGAGAATCTGCAAAATATTATCAATGTGCTTCATATTAGCTTGACCAAAAATAAGAATATCATCAGCAAACAGTAAATGGGTTATAGGGGGATCTTTCCTAGAAACTTTGATTCCAGTTAGCTCCTTGTTCATTTCAGCGGCAAGTAAGTACCTAGAAAGATATTCCATGGCCAGAATAAAGAGATAAGGGGATAGAGGATCCCCTTGTCTAATTCCTCTTGTAGGTACAAATTGTTCACAGGGTGAACCATTAAGAAGAACATTAATACTAGTGGTAGTAACACATTGCATGATAAAATTGCAAAAATCTTTGCTAAAACCAAAACTCTCAAGCACCTTATTGAGAAAGGACCATTCTAATCTGTCAAAAGCTTTTGACAGATCTAGTTTGATTGCCATTGTACCACTAAAACCTTCTTTGTGTTTCATTGAGTGGATCATCTCATGGGCAATATTAATATTGTCATGAATAGCTCTCCCTGGAACAACAGCAGCTTGGTAAGGAGATATTGCTTGATTCTATTAGCTAAAATCTTAGACACTATCTTATAAGATGCATTGCAAAGGCCAATTGGCCTGAAATCAGATGGCAATTTAGGATTCTTTCATTTAGGAATTAGATAAATGTATGTCCTATTAAGACTTCTAGGCATGTGACCACAATGAAAGAATCTCTGAACCACATTAATAACATCCTTACCTACAATTGACCATTGTGATTGGTAAAATCCTGCTTGGAAGCCATCAAGGCCTGGAGCACCCCAAGCAGGCATATTTTTAACAACATTTTCAATCTCAAATTCATTAGGAATGGCAAAAAGAGTAACATTATCAGCATCTGTAACAATTCTGGGAATAATATCAAAACAATGATCAGGCAAATCAGGATTTGAAGTGCAAGAAACAACACTAAAATGATTAGTAAGCAGCATGCTAATCTCATTCCTATCTCTAATCCAATTTCCATTTTGATCACAGAGAGCACTAATATTATTGGTATGCAGTCTCTTGTTGACCATGGTGTGAAAAATATCTAGTGTTATTGTCCATATCAAACGTTGACTTATCCCTAGATTTCTCCTTATAAAAATCAGATTCTATTTTGTACCAATTTTCCAGATCACTAGTAATAGCTTTGACTTTATCATGTTGATCAATTGAACTAGTATCATTTTGAGCACCACATAACAATTTTTGAAGATTTTTAATGTTCAACTTAATGTCACAAAATTCCATCCTATTCCACTGAGATAATGCAATTCTAGCACTATGTTGTTTCTGATTCAATTTATAAGCAGGGCTGCCTTGGACATCAACATTCCAGGAATTTTTAAATTTTTGCTTAAAAGTACATTGTTCAATCCATGTCCTGAAGAATTTAAAAGATCTCCACAAATGTTTGGGAATAGGATCAGTTATAAGCAGCACATGGCAGTGATCAGAACAATGAAATTCAAATGCAAAAGTTTAGCAGATGAAAAATTTAAAGATCAATTAGCATTACAGAGTGACATGTCTAGTCTAGCTTTCCTAGTACCTGTTCCAAAAGAGTACTAGTCCAAGTGTAATCCTTTCCTTCAAAACCAGTATCCATTAATCCAGCATCATTAACTCTACTTTGACCCATTTATCTGAAGTATTATTATTACTATCTAAATGAAAATTTAAATCACCAAGAACTACCCAAGGTTGTTGCACATCCTTACTAAACTCAGATAAGAAATCCCATTGAGTTTTTTTTTTTAGGTTTAGAATAGGTTGAACCATACATGAAAGATATAAGCACTTGAGGTTTACTAGGGTCTAATTGGATTAGAGCACGAATAATGTTATTTTCACAACCAATAACTTAAACATTAATACCATATTTCCACATTAGCATAAGACCACCAGCTCTTCCTACTCTATCAATGCAAACATAATTCAGATAATGGACAGATTAGGCAACTAATACCATTCTATGTTCATCAACTTTAGTTTCAAAAAGAAAAATAAAGTCAGGATTTTGAGTTTTGACTAAGTTTTGAAATTGTTGTTTAGTAAAATTATTTGCAATACCTTGAGCGTTCCAAGAAATAATTTTCATTTTGAAAAACAGATAACTTAAATCAAAAGAAGTGTAAGATTTGAGAATAAATACCTTAGCCTCCTTAGTGTTGCAATATTTGGAACCCCTTTCTGTGACCATGTGTGTTGTCTGTGTGCTCATCAGTTTGCCATTACTACTATCTCCATGTTCCAAAACATGAGAAACTGAAAAATTATTTCTCTGCCTCTTACCCAACCTTTCCCCTTCAGCATTATCATCCTGCAGACTTTCACCAGTAATACTTGAGATAATATAATAACCATCCTTAGGAGGAACAAAAGCATTACCTCTGTTGTCTTCCCTCTTAGTAAAAATGGGAACTTGATCTCCACCCCTAGCAATCACAATCTGCTTCCTTTCCCCTTTTCTAGCTTCACCGAAAAAATGCGGCTTAGCATGAGCCTTAGCTAGAAAGTCAGCAACAGCCTTACAAGCACCATTAGTATGATTAATGATATAACATTTTGGACATATTTTGTGAGGCTGCTTCTCATAGAAGAACTTGATCCATCTAGTTGAATTTGCATTAGTAATTGCCATTACTCCTCTTCTCAAAGGATAGTTAATATCCACTTGAACACACACCTTAACTGGGTTGGTTCCTGATTGCACACCATCTTCAGGCTCAATTGCTAGTACTGAACCCATGATATTACCAATCTTAGTGATAGCCTTGACATTCATATGTTATGGGAGTATTTTCTTAACTTGAATCCAGAAACATTGTTTACTCCAATCCAGGTCTTGATAAATAATTTCAGAGTTGTAATAGCGAAGATTAAATAGAAACCCATTGATACTCCAAGGTCGAGAATCAAATACCTTCTTAAGAGTATCTTCATCCTTAAAACGAAACTCCGTAATGTTTGTATCCAGCTCAAAAACTTTAATATCCCCATATGGAACCAAGTACCTTTTCTACTGATTTTAAACCCATTTTTCCTTCAACAAAGATTTTGCCAACTAAATCAATTCAACTTCGATTTCTTCTTTGTCTTCATTATCTTTGATTGATGATAGACAACTTCTTGAACATCTCCCAAATCCAAAGCATCTTGCATAAATTTGGCAGCAAGATCAGTAACTGAATTGGTGTTATTTTTTGCTATTTGATTAGGAGGATTCTGGAAAACTAATAGTGTAATGTTGAATTGAAAAAGGATTCTGCAAATACCCATAATTAATTATATAACTGTAACCCTAGAGATTTTGGGAAAGCATTGACATTGCGGTTGATATTATTCCTAGTATCCCGTAATTGAGAAGATATTCTTAATTGGTTATTTTCAACCGAGAATTTTGGAGTTTCCATGAAAGGTAAGTGATAGCTGTAGATAATACCAATAATAACCAGAGTAGTTAACAGAGCAGATTTGTAACGGAATTTTTGAAATTTGAATTTCACCCAATCACGACCTTGTACGACCCACTGAGTTGCTAGCATGAATCAGCCTAGATGATATTCCAGTTGAACAAACATGGCAAACATGAAGAACACAACAGCTTCAAAAAGTTTCAGAACAACTTTTAAAAATGCTTGATCACAGATATAAACTTGGTAAACACCATATGGGATAACAATAACTGCAGACACACTTGGAGATAAAGATTATTAGTTAGCCATTAATAAGAAAATCCAAACATATCAAAATAAAAGATTTTCAACTTTAAATGGAAAAAATATGATTTTCAATCTTAAAACAAGAGGAAAAATCTAAAATTAATCATGTAGATTTAGTTCATGAATAAAAATCTAAGAAAAAGCCAAGAAATTTAGAGAAATTTTGTGAGATAAACAACTGAGTTGATTTCGGTTTGTCCCGATCCTCGAGTTCAATTTTTTCCCATCAGAAATCAAGTAATTCAGCATCCAATTTTTGTTTCGGCGGATTTAGGGTTTACGAAAGAAAGATCAACAAATTGAATACGGATAGGTTAAAGATAAAATAAAAAATCTAAAAAAAGTTGAGAACTTACGTGAATGATACAATGTTCTCTATCATGAATCAAACAGTAAAAACATACATCTTTATCCATGCACTCAAGTATATATAATTGGAGTCCAAATTTGTGTACCCCTATAAACCGGGGTGGACATTCCGGCTCCTTAATTGGTCAAAAAAAAGTCTACAAAATCGGGACAAAAATTCTTCAAAACCACCTTTTTTTTCTTTTCTTTTTATTGTTTTTTATTATTGTCGGAAATCTTAATCTTACCGTAACTCTCTAGACAACTTTGTCCGTCGTCTCTCCCAGAACAACTTCATTCCCACAATTTCATTAGCATCTCTAGCCCATCTGATTATTGACTTCTTCCCTTTAAAAACTTCTAAAACAATTATGACTCTTAGGATTTCATCATTTCTTGATAATAATCGATCTTCTAGATGGAATAGAAATCTACTTAATCAAGAAGATGCAATTGTTTTTGCTGTTCAATTTCAACAACATAAAGGGGGTGCATTCGATCGATTACTTCATTAAGATACACCAATGATAATGCAAAGAAATAAACTTTACCAAGGAGTTCAAGTTCCATGGCACAATCAATCTCTGGTACTATGCTTCAACCCCATCATCGTATTAACCGGGATATCTGTTATCAATTTGCCCATTTTGTTGTTTTTTAGTTGTTGTTGTTGAATGACTATTCTCACTAGAGTAATTGATTGGAAAAACACACACATGAACTGAAAATTGATGAATTGAAGACATCACATTTTGTACTTGTTCACGGAGGTGGTTATGCCCAAGTTAAATGAGTTTTCTTATAAAAATTTTCACAAATTTCAATTACTTGTACCGGGTGATGTCTAAGAACATTTGTTGCTGCCTGTTAGTATCAAAATGGCAATAGAGAAACAAATTTCTAAAATGCGAAAAAGATCGCAACTTACGCCAAAGAGAGGAAGAAGATTATGCGAGCAAAGCAGAGGAAGTAGATAAAGGTCTTCTTTTTTAACACAATTTAAGGAAAGAGAAAAGAGTATTAAAAGTTAAGCGGAAAAATAGAATGGTTTGGTATATTTTTCCAGCCAATCAAGAAAGCTGGAATGTGCACCCCGATTTATAGGGGGTGCACTAATTTGGACACACATAATTGCATTCACATTTATCAAAATTCCAGTAGTCTTTGTAAGGAATAAAATAATTTGCTTCTGGCAATGATATTAACCATTAAGGACCCAAGTAAGTGTATCTTGAACAAGGCTAAAGCATTCAATAGAATGGAGTTGACTTATCTTGAACAAGTTATGCTTATGCTTGGGTTTTCATCAAAAAGATGAAGTTTGATTCTTAAATGTATTAGTTCTTCTAAAATCTCTCTAATGTTGAATGGATCCCCTCTTAATTCTTTTCCCACAAGGGTACTTATATATCATTGGAATGGAAGGTTTCAGTGGGCTCATCACAAATGCAACACATCATAAGCTTATTGTTCATGTCCAACCAGTATAAGCCCGAAATCACACACTTGTTCTTCTGAGATGACCGCATCCTGTTCACTAAAGCATCCGGTAAACCCATTTGTTGATGGTGGTTTTTAGTTCAGGGCTAAAATTGTAAAACCCTGCGTATAATATGTTGTCATTCTGTAAAGAGACCGAGCCATGTAAAAGTGATGAATGCCCAACCTCGTCACTTGCACATTTATTGAGCAATTCAATATATTTACATGAAATTTATCCAGAATGGTGCATGTAGCAACAATCCCAGATATTCTGTAAATTTCGACACCCTATCTGTATTATTCATTAATATAGGAATCACTGAATACTTTCTGTGTTGTGTTTCACGGCTGAACCCTTAATATTGATATGACATGACAAATAGTGTTCACTAGCAACTGAGTACCATAAACTTCCCGAAGTATCAAGGTTGAGGTTTGCATAAAAGTACTCAGTCAAAAATCATGTTGCTCTATGGCAATAAACAACTCTATGTCAACACGTAGAATCCAATCAATTTTGTGATAATTCACAAGATTCAATATCAACCTAATTAATTTGCAAAAATTAGGTTTTTGCGCCTACGCAAATATGTCGATTCCCCTATTTGGTCGAAACTAAACCTAGGCAAACTAGGCAATTGATCCGCCATGGATTAGTAGGCGCAAAGCCCTACCCAAAATCAGAAAAGAGGAGCCGCGGAAGATAGGAGCAGCAACAAAGGGAAGTGTGGTCGTGCCATAGGCCAGCTGACGCCACCAGCAAATGGTCACGCCTCCATGCTGCTTGCCGGCCCTCCTCTTTCCGTCGACCAATCAGATCGTTTTAAACGCGCCACACGCACTAGAGATGTGGCCACGCCCTATGTTTGGCCGACCCCTTTTCTATTGACCAATCAGGTCGCTCTAAACCCGCCACGCGCATTAAAAGGCCAAACTATGCCAAACGACCACCACGCCAATTAGTTAATTAGCCAAACCCCGCCAACATATTAATCGGCATGCCAACATGCCATTCCGCGTCAACAACATACCAACGTGCCACAACAGGCGCGACTACATGCTAACCCACTTTTGTTCGTGGCCAAAGCCATAACAAACTCCAATTAGGGTTTAATGATCAAAACACGACTTTTGCTTCAGTGGCATTAGTCCAAACCCTAATTTATAGTTGTGGCCCATAATTGCGCCACTTTGGCCCCACAACATGCCACGAGCCATGCGGGGCCTTGGAAACCCTAAAAATGGCGCCATGATATGGCCACCCATGGTTATCCTTCCGCCTGTGGTCATTCCTACATTATGGCCATGCTATAATTCCTTTGGCGCGACTATGGAACTACATACACAAAAATATCATCATGCCGCGGCCACATGCCACACGCGCCAATTAGGTTTTTGGCATGCCAAACCCTAATTTGGATAAAGTTGCTGCACCAACCATGCCAAAACAACTACCTAGGGCATTAAGTCCGATCACGACAACCAGAGCCAATATTGTCGAATCCATATTTGGATCTAACACCAATATGCCGAGATATAACGACCACGGCTACGCCAGCGCTATTCGCATTACCATGCCACCGCATGTAGCAATCATGCCATTACGCCATCGCATGTGCCAATCGTGCTACCATGCCCATGGCGCCACTATGCCATCAGTAGGTGCAAAACGGAATGTGGCCATAATCGACGGCCACCTTCTCTCATGAATTACGATCTCAGCTGTCCAAATTCTCCACGGAATTGACCGGTCTATGGTAAGTCTTAGGTGACCAACCAAGACTAACCTAATAGCATCACACGCTATTCTCCTGCGACAAGTCTCCTGACCAGACTTGCCACACATGGCTATCCGCCATCTAGCTGGCTTACAATTAACCAAAACACTAGGTCTTGCATACGAGACCCACTCAGCAATCTGCTACACATTTTCCACGAAAATACTAGAGACATCAAACATGTCACAAACTGGGGGATGCTCATCAGGGTATTAGTCTGGCGGTTTACGGCGTGCGGCGTGCAACACGTCCATTTATAAGAAAGTGTCAGGAAGGCGGGCAGTTAGTGGCGACAAGAAGTAGTGGGTGTGAACTGACCCATTTTCTTCATAATGGGGACGTGGTTTCTAGCATTTACACATTACCCCACTTCTCCATCACTCAACTACTCCCACTTCCTACGAGATCAAGGTGCGTTCAATTATGACTTGTATAAATAGGTTTCTACCTATTTCGACCAACAAGAGTTTTGGTTAACAACAACACAAGTATCCAGGAAAATGCCAAACAAATGATAGCTTAAATTCCGCAAGCCAGTTCCACATTCCGATACAAGTCATAAAACAACCACACCTTCAGAATTAACCATTATAGTATCAACACCTTCTTCGCTTCCCTCCCTAAGACCTTCTCCTTCACTTTGTGACCGAAGTAAGACTGGAACGACCATTTCTTGGTTTAGGCCAGGATTGTACAGATTGATCTCTCGAATCTAAAGTACCTGCAAAGTGCATTTGTTTAGGTCTAAATTCGTTTCTCATCAACACACCCAAATTTACCAAAACCGGTAGAATCGGTTTTACCTCAAAACAATTGGCGACCACGGTTGGGAAATTAATCTCTCGGTTTGCAATATCAATTTCCAAATTCATTTCAATCACCAATTCTAACTTTCCATATGTATCCCGGTCGTCCTAACCTTACCAAAGCAATGATCGCCTAGGAAACCAATTACCATGGAAGGCATAACAAAAATGTTAGAGGATATGGCCGCAAATCAAGTTGATATCATCAAACGGTAAAATGAGACGCTTCGTATCCCGAAGAGTATGATAAGCCAATTGTGGGAAGAGTCGGGCGAACACTTGCCCGAAGGATCCTACTTATTTGTGAGATGATGCAAAAATATTGAATCTTTGGCTAAGATCGTGCCTCTACCAATGAGGATGCGGACGGAACACGTAGCCGTGTCATGCAAGAGCAGAAGAGAAGCAACAAATTGAATTCTATAAATGACAAAGAGCCAAGACAGTTTCACAAAACTAGGGGAGGAGACTTGCCAGGTGCGCCACAATATCTACAAGACAAAAGTAAAGAGCTGGCCTATAAAGATTTGTTGGAAGACCTTTATCTCCAAACCCTTGCAGAAGTTCAAAGAGTTGTCCAACAGTCCACAGCCACAAGCGCTTTCTTTGAAAAGAGAGAACCTGAAGAAGGGGAAATCTTCCAAGATTCCTATGGAGACGAGCGCTGCGCCAACAAATAATATCTAGCCCAGCCACTTCGCATCGCTGCCACTGATGCAGGCCCCTCCAGAGAAATTACCCTTCAACAATATGGCAGAAGCAAATGACCCGCTTACGAATCAATGGCCGCTCAAGCATCGATTCCGCCCTCGAAAAGAGCTTCATATCAAAGCCTACAAGAATCTCCACCACAACATCCCCTGATACGAGAGAAACTAGACTCAAACATCCACGCTTCCCGTGGCCTATGAGAAGAGTTCTAGAATTCCGAAAGTTTGGGTGCGAGAAGGAGCAAGTCCAACTACCCCTTTAGGTATGGCGCCCACCAAGTCGATCAAGAGATGTTAGATTCAAGATATTGCCACTATCACAGATTTATCCATCATCCTACCAGTGAGTGCAATGGTCTGAAGTGCATTGTCCAAGAAAAGATTGATTCAGGGGAATTGCGCCTGGCAACTGAAGATTCTTCCCGTTACCTCGGATCAACATAAAGATGTTACAAAGACAATAAAGAATGACTGGGGACTTCTCGTGGCCAGGATTACGGAAAATTCAGTTTCGTTGGGAGGCCCATAAGCGAGTAAGTTTTGTCAAGCAATGTTTACACAACCCATCATTTTGAATTCGTTAGAGATCTGACACAGGCGTCAACTCCATATTGAAAATAGAAGCTAAATAACCCAATTATTCTACGATTTCATATAACTCCCATATTTCCCCTTTTTCATGTACTTACGGTTTCTCCGAAACGATTGCGTTACTTGCATTCATAATTCGGATCCCAACATATTAGTTGATCAAAGTACCATTATTTTCAAAAAAAAAAATTTACTTATGAAGCCATTCCAAAAATACATCAATTCAAAGGATCCTTATAAAGCAATCATCTATCAATCCAAAAAAAACAGAAAATCAAACCATAAAACAGGCGTCTCTTGCCTTTCAAAAAAAAAAAACCTAAAAGGAGGAAGTTCAGAGAAATAAAAGCATTCAAGGGAAATTGTCCAACAATAACCCATTCTTCTTGGAGAAAGCATCCTTAATGTTTTGAAGAGCAGCCTGCTTCAACTTCAACTCTTGGGATAACCTCTCGATTTCCGCCTCCTGCTGGTTAATAAAATCCGCGGAAGGGACTCCAACCATTTCAGTTTGCAGCTTTTGGATTTTGGGAAATCCTTCACAGAACCAGGAGGCGTTAAACTCGAATTTCGCACACATGTCCCGATGGAATTCCCAGCTTGAGACTACTTCTCCAGAGACGGTGTGGCCGGTCACGCTACACATATGAATTGAAGAGAGGACTTCTTCCACGCGTCTAACCAAGGAGAAACGACTATCAATTTTCTTAGTTGTTGCGACGTGCCCATACTTTTCCCATATTTTGGAATATAGCTCCGCGTACTTAGCTGGCACACTGAATCCTCCAATCAACACATGACCATCAAAAGAAACCTCAAATGGAGGATCGCAGCACTGCGGAAATGGGATGTGCAACTAACGAAGATCATTTGGAAACGGGCGTTCCGCGGGCACGGAAACGGTTTCTACTACTGGAGGCATAGCAGCATCCTCACGATGATCAATCTTCATCTCAGGATTATCAATGGGCGTGATTTCCATCACAGCTACATCTTCATTGCCATGAATCTCCATCTCAGAGTTATCTTCAGAAGCGGCTCCATCCTGTAATATCACCAATTGAATATTTATTCCGTATAAATAAATAGTCCAAGAGGAAAACGTGTGGAAAACTCACCGACTCATCCGCGGGCCCACTGGGACTGGAAGAAGACTCGCTGCTACACTCCGAAGTGCTTTTCTCGTCACCGTCGGATCCTGAGCTCTCTTCTTCTTCGTATTCATCTTCACTGTCAAAAGGCTCAGTATCGCCAGATTTTTCTTCAGAAGGTGCCATTTCTGGCCACGTGCAAGTCTGGCGAAGGCGTTGATGTTGTGAAGACCCTGAGTTAAAAAGGGTAAGAGATGTTCAGTGGCGACAATTCAGAATATTTACGCAATTCGGCCAAATCAGGAAGAAAATCATACATACTTGCATGTTGGAAGAACTGAAGGTCACAAGGGCCGTCGAAGCCGATCGAATGCCACCCACGCGAATTTTCGACCTTCGTTCCTTTTCCTGGGGACTGCTTTCATCTGAGCTAGAAGATTTCCGCTTACCCGAAGAAGGAAACCTCAACAATCCGTATTTTGCCAGAATCTTAGAGGAGGGCTTGCCGCGTGGAGCTGTCACGACATTCTGCACGAATTGATAAATAGCGAGGAAATCTTCCTGCCAGAAAACATTATATTTAGAGGATGTCACCGGTTTTCGTTCTGGGAGCAGAAATGGGAGGCTTATATGAGGTGCAAAGACACGACTGTCGAAAACGGCTGGCAACAATTCTTTTGGAGGCGTCAATGGACGGTGGAATGGAATTCCCTGATCAAAACCCATATGATGAGCAGCCATGTCAATGTTATAAGGAACCACTTCAAAAGATTCCTTAAAAAAAGACGGTACATATCCAGGTATGCAGCTTCGCATGAACACAATTTCTCCAATGCTCATGTTCTCTCCATCAGAATGCAATGCCATGTCCTGGGCAGAAGCAAAAACGTCTGGCTGAACTATGGACGCGTGGACCGGAGCCCAGGGACGGAAGTTGATTGCATACGCGTTGTCAAAGAAATCGATGAGCTTTGAGCCAGGTCTTTGACGCCTCTTCAACCAACGGAGTATCCTAGAACCGCCATATGTACTAGGAAATGAAGTTATTAGATTAGGAGCATAATCTTTGAAATGCTCCCAAAACCATGCTTGGAGGAAGGCGAAATGGACATACGAGTCTACCTTCATTTACCCATTAGAAACATACATGTCCGCTGCTAAGCAACCCAGATGGGTGTACAAGGAGCCAAGGAACAAACTGCTTATGGGAAGAGCAACGCCTTTCGCTAATTTGATAGCAAATTTGATGAGCTTCTGTCTTATTCCTTTCTTGCCAGAGTCATCATCAAAAATATCTCTAGATAACCACAAGGCTAAAAGGCAGCAACGAGTGTGTTACCCAACACCTGATTCGGCTCCGGCTCATCAGGGAACCATTCAGACACCCACCAAGTATATAAAGCACTTTTCCTCATGGTTCTTCCTAACATATCCTGTCGACTTTGTGACTAGAGTGGCGTGCATTTCTTCTTCTTCTTCGGACAAGATAACATCAAGATTCCCTATAACTGGAAGATTCAACAAAATTGCTACACTTTCCAAAGTAATAGTCATTTCGCCCCATCTGCGTATAGCCGTGTGAGTCTCTGCGCGCCATCTGGAGATAAAAGTAATCAAACCTGCAGCATCTTTCCTAATTTGAAGTGTCGCAGACGCCATGACATGATTCACGATTTGTGCCTCAATCAGATTGGCCCTTACATGGTCACGGCTTATCATGAATTTCATCCATTTATCATAAGAGCGCAATGGGCTATCACAGATCTTGAAGTCAATGGAAGAAGCTGGGTACTCTTTCTTCTGGAGACAAAACCTTATTACACGCCCTGGATAGACCGACTGGATCTCTCATTCATTCTCTGCATCAGTGAGAAAGGTTGCCACATGTTTGGGGTGGGTCCTCATGACAGTACAAGACCTTGTGAAGAATTCATCATCCATATTTGGCTTGTCTTTGGAGTTGTTAACATTTCTCGACACGGTGGCAGAATCATCTCCAGGTGACATCTTAACAAGAATTCCTTATGCTACTTTCACTTTTGGAGTAACTACAACGGAGAAAAACAGGAAAGAAGTTACTACTTTGAAGAAAAACCATGCATGAGGATTTTGTCAAAAATTGAGTACAATCACTAATAATCAAGAGCCAACAACAAATTCTCCACGGGAAGATTTTTCTTTGGCCACATGCCATGGCACCCACAGCCAAAAGGAATGGGGACTATGTCCTCAAGCAAAATACATGTCTTGTATGGGAATTATGCTTAAGGCCAAAAAACCCAAAGTTAGGTTTTATGAAGGAAGGAGCAAACGGCGGCCACCCGCCCATGAATTCTTTGCTTATCTTCTTTGGTGACACTAATAATGATTGGTTTGATTCTTTATTAATGTCGTGGCTAACACTACTACAATCTGCTAGCAAAGAGGGATCATTCATATTGGGATAAGTTTGCAAGTTCATGGAAGTCACGCCTACGTCTAGGGTTCACACCAACACAGAAGAGCAAACAAAAGGGAAGAGACGTTGGAATACATACCTGAAATATGCTCGCCTTCTTGTACCGATGTTGTTCCTTCCACTAATCAACTCCCGATTGATGCACCATTGCTGCTAACACGAGGACGCAGAAGTAAAGCCAACGAAAAACATAAAAAAAAAAAGAGAGAGAGAAGGGGAGAGCGACCCCTTTTTATATGCATATCATTCTGGGATTCCGGGGGGAAAAGGAATCCACTTTGGATTCACGCACGGACAGAGGCGTCTGGGTCCGCTGAGCCAAATCCCACGGCCAGGCTAGCGGCGTGCCAATACGAGGGTCACCGTCCAAAGAAGGAAATTGGACCCGCGGTGCCAACACTTCATGGCACCAGTACTCCGTGGCCAAGTCAAAAACACGCCAGCACGGAGATCATCGCTCATGCTTCTTACCAAGAGTCAATCAAACTTTTCCGGTAATCTCTACATGTCTTGCCTTTTCGATTTTACTCTCGTCCGTCACCATCTAGTGTTTACCTCGCAACAATGTCATTGTTACGTGCTAAGCAGGGGACTTAATGTTGATGGTGGTTTTTAGTTCAGTGTTAAAATTGTAAAACCCTGCGTATAATATGATGTCATTCTGCAAAGAGACCGAGACATGTAAAAGTGATGAATGCCCAACCTCTTCACTTACATATTTATTGAGCAATTCAATATATTTACATGAAATTTATCCAGAATGGTACATGTAGCAACAATCCCGGATATTCTATAAATTTCGGCACCTTACCGTATTATTCATTAATATAGGACTCACCGAATACTTTAAATGTCTTTGTGTTTCACTATTTGAACCCTTAATATTGATATGACATGATAATTAGTGTTCACTCGCAGATGAGTAGCATAAATTTCCTGAAGTATCAAGGTTGAGGTTTGCATAAAAGTACTCAGTCAAAAAGCATGCTGCTCTCTGGCAATAAATAACTCTGTGTCAACACGCAAAATCCAATCAATTTTGTGATAATTCACAAGATTTAATATCAACCTAATTAATTTGTAAGAAATTAGGTTTTTTTGCGCCTAAGAAGATGTCGAACCATGCTGGTCGAAACTAAACCTAGGAAAACTAGGCAATTGATCCGCCATGGATTATTAGGCGCAAAGCCCTACCCAAAATCGAAAAAGGAGCCGCGGAAGATAGGAGCAGCAACAAAGGGAAGTGTGGTCGTGCCATAGGCCAGCAGGTACTACTGCGCAGATGGCCATGCCCCCATGCTGCTTGCCGGCCATCCTCTTTCTGTCGACCAATCAGATCGTTTTAAATGCGCCACACGCACTAGAGATGTGGCCACGCCCTATGTTTGGCCGGCCCCTTTTCTATTGACCAATCAGGTCGCTCTAAACCCGCCACGCGCATTAAATGGCCAAACTATGCCAAACGGCCACCACGCCAATTAGTTAATTAGCCAAACCCCGCCAACATATTAATTGGCATGCCAACATTCCATTCCGCGGCAATAGCATACCAACGTGCCACAACATGCGCGACTACATGCTAACCCACTTTTGTTCGTGGCCAAAGCCATAACAAACTGCAATTAGGGTTTTATGATCAAAACACGACTTTTGCTTCAGTGGCATTAGTCGAAACCCTAATTTATAGTCGTGGCCCATAATTACGCCACTTTGGCCCCACAACATGCCACGAGCCATGCGGGGACCAGGAAACCCTAAAAATGGCGCCATGCTATGGCCACCCATGGCTATCCTTCCGCCTGTGGTCATTCCTACATTATGGCCCTGCTATAATTCCTTTGGCGCGGCTATGGAACTACATACACAAAAATATCATCATGCCGCGGCCACATGCCACACGTGCCAATTAGGTTTTTGGCATGCCAAACCCTAATTTGGATAAAGTTGTTGCGCCAACCATGCCAAAACAACTACCTAGGGCATTAAGTCTGATACGACAACTAGAGCCAATATTGTCGAAGCCATATTTGGATCTAACACCAATATGCCGAGATATAACGACCACGGCTACGCCAGGCGCTATTCGCATCACCATGCCACCGGCATGTGCCAATCGTGCTACCATGCCATTGGCGCCACTATACCATCACCAGGTGCAAACAGAATGTGGCCATAATCGACGGCCACCTTCTCTCATGAGTTACGATCTCAGCCGTCCAAATTCGCCATGGAATTGACCGGTCTATGGTAAGTCTTAGGTGACCAACCAAGACTAACCTAATAGCATCACACGCTATTCTCCTGCGGCAAGTCTCCTGACCTGACTTGCCACACATGGCTATCCGCTATCTAGCTGGCGTACAATTAACCAAAACACTAGGTCTTGCATACGAGACCCACTCAAAGAATCTGCTATAATTTTTCACGAAAATACTCGAGACATCAAACATGTCATAAATTGGGGGGATGCTCACTGGGTATTGGTGCAGCGGTTTACGGCGTTCGGCGTGCAACACGTCCATTATAAGAAAGTGTTAGGAAGGCGGGCAGTTAGTGGCGGAAAGAAGTAGTGGGTGTGAACCAACCCATTTCCTTCATAGTGGGGACGTGGTTTCTAGCATTTACACATTACCCCACTTCTCCATCACTCAACTACTCCCACTTCCTACGAGATCAGGGTGCGTTCAATTATGACTTGTATAAATAGGTTTCTACCTATTTCGACCAACAAGAGTTTTAGTTAACAACAACACAAGTATCCAGAAAAACACCAAACAACTGATAGCTTACATTCCGCAAGCTAGTTTCACATTCGGATACAAGTCATAAAACAACCACACCTTCAGAATTAACCATTCTGGTCTTAACACTTTCTTCGCTTCCCTCCCTAAGACCAACCCTTCTCCTTCACTTTGTGACCGAAGCAAGAATGGAATATCCATTTCTTGGTTTAGGCCAGGATTGTACAGATTGATCTCTCGAATCGAAAGTACTCCCGTGCAGTGCATTTGTTTAGGTCTAAATTCGTTTCTCATCAACACACCCAAATTTACCAAAACCGGCAGAAATAATTTTTACCCCAAAACACCATTCGGAATTTAATTAATATTATTCATAAATTATCTTATGTATCTAGTCATCTCATAAATTCAGATAAGTCAAGTGTTTATTTCAGCAAACAGCTTAGTAAAGAAGCCTGTGAAGAAATTTCTTGTATGTTGCACAAATGAATATGGAGGAAACATATTTGACGTTCAACTTGTTTATTTATAGAAATAAAGAAAAATACTTCAACAAATCAGTTGAGAAGATGAAGTTCAACCTGCAAAAGTGTCACGAAAAATTCATTAATCAAGCTGGAGGAACTATTCTGATTAACTCCACTATTGGATCTATTTTCCAACACCAAATGAGTATCTTCAACATGCCATAAATGTCTGCTGCAAAGATAAATAACATACAAAGAATTATTTTTGGAACAAGAAGAATAATAGAGGAGCTTGTCCTAAATATTGGAAAGGTGTTTGTTTACCAAAGAGATATGGAGGTTTGCTGACAGAGACACAAAAAGCTTCAATTTATCCCTTCTTACAAAATATTGAATGAAGAAGATCCTGGTGTATTTCAAATGTCATATTCTCTATTTCTTTGAATGGTTCCTGCTTTGAGTTGTTTAGAAGCAGTAAAGGGTTAAGACAAGATGACCTTTTTGTTAGAACAATGCTTGGTTGAACCCGCAAGTTTTGCTATCTCAAGCTTGTTATTAATGAGATGATAAAAACTATATCTTGATTTCTAGTCAACTAAGTCAAATCTCGAACTAGGTTAGAATTTGGTAATTGAGTATCGACATCATCCTCGAAGACCGAAGATCGACGAAGACATTTGGAGAACTCAGACGTCATCGGGTATGTGAAGACCGAACCATTTATATTATTACTTTGTATTACCATTCTATCTATTTTACTCACTATCTTAGCATTACTAGAACTCAATATTTTACCATTTTATTGGTAAGCTTGCTTGAGGATACGCTAGTGCTTACCAATCCTCAGTGTTGTTAGAGAGAAAATCCTTCTTTATATTCTTAACATTTTGTGCTTTTTACCAGTCCTTGGTGATGCATTCACATCCAAAATCAACTGTTAGAACCCCTTCATACAATTTTCCAGAAGTATTACTCAACAAGGTAAGATGGAAACGTAAAATTATCCACTTCCTAATCTTACATGACATAAATCAATCCCTGACACTTTGTGTCCTAGTTGTTTATAGAGTCGTCCTCTATAAAACTTGGTTATAATTAGGTTTACGACTAAAAGAATTCTCTTTGGGGATCCAAGAATCCGGGTCCGACTATCTTTACCTTGATAGTTCATATTTCCCGATCTTGTTTTCCTGTTATTGAGATTTTCTCTTTCAGGCAAGATAGATAATAATCGCAAAGTTCTCTTCGCCTTAGACTTTGTGATTCCTCAAGATAAATATATGAAAACTAATCTGAATTTATCTTTTGAAGATTGTTATTGAGAGGTGGTTAAGTTTCTTGGCTGCTCTTTGGGAGTCATAAGCTCCGGATTTGTGAGGTTTGCTAGCTTTGTCTATTGCAAACATATTCCCTTACCTTGATCTTTGATCTAAAAAGAAATCAAATAGGCTTATCTGTTATAGGCAGATTTGAAAATGCGGGGGTCTAAAAACCTCACCCAATATTTCGATTAGCAATCTGTATGGACTAACTCCAATATACTTTCAAGAGAATCAACTAGACTCAATCTTAATAAAGTATATCAAAGAGTTATAATATCTCGATCTCTTGATTTAATTCTTACTCAAGCAAATAGAAATCTGCGAGTCTAATTAAATACAAGAGAGATAACTTGGATGGTACCAAAGACCAATATCCAAGTGTCAATCAATGTAAATCAACAACCAAAGGTTGGATATTCTTATTGATTGATCTTAACGAATAACCTGTGATATTTCAATTATATAACAAAATATAATGTGGAATAGAAATAACACAGACACTAGAAGTTTTGTTAACAAGGAAACCGCAAATGCAGAAAAACCACGAGACCTAGTCCAGATTGAACACCACACTGTATTAAGCCGCTACAGACACTAGCCTACTACAAACTAACTTCGGTCTGAACTATAGTTGAAACCTAATCAATCTCACACTGATTCAAGGTACAGTTGCGCTCCTTACGTCTCTGATCCCAGCAGGATACTACGCACTTGATTCCCTTATCTGATCTCACCCACAACTAAGAGTTGCTACGACCCAAAGTCGAAGACTTTAATAAACAAATCTGTATCACACCGAAAAGTCTAAGATAATAGATAAATCTGTCTCCCACAGATAAACCTAAGATTTTGTTCTTCTTTTGATAGAAATCAAGGTGAACAGGAACTGATTGATAACCCAGACTTATATTCCCGAAGAACATCCTAGAATTATCAATCACCTCACAATAATCTTAATCGTATGGTAGAGAAACAAGATATTGCGGAATCACAAACGATGAGACGAAGATGTTTGTGATTTTTTTTATCTTGCCCTATCGGAGATATAATCTCAAGTCAATTATTCAATTGAACTCGTACGATAGAAAATGGCAAGATCATATTGCTCAACTAAAAGAGAAGTAGTTTTGTCCGGATTCACAATCCCAATGAAGTCTTTTAGTCGTTAACCTATGTGGTCTCGAGAAGAAACCTAAGGTTAAAGGAGAATCGACTCTAGCAAAACCAACTAGTATCACACAGAGGTGGTGGGATTAGTTTTTCGATTGCTAGAGTTCCCTTTATATAGTTTTCAAATCGGGGTTTGCAATCTATGTTAGCTAGTAACAAAGCATTCAATATTCACGTTAGATGAAAACGATTAGATACAAGCTAATATCTTTTAACCGTTAGATCGAAACTTAGCTTGTCACACACAAATGAAATGTATTTCATTTAGGTTTGAGTAACCGTACCTAAACGTGTACACTTAGTTGGTTCACAAATAGTTAACCAATGGTTATCCATATGAGCACTTCCATATTAACCGTATTCATCTTTCTCATAACTAGTTCAAATGACTCATAAGAACTAGTTGAAGAGTTGTTCAATTGCTTAGGTCTTTATTCATAGACACAATTGAAACAAAATCGGTTTGATCCATTTGAATCAATTCATGAACAATATAGCCACGGTTTTCAAAGATTGCATTCCTTATAATTTATTGTTTTAAGTTCATGAACTACCGATTTGAGAAATAACCAGCTTGGGTATGCGTACATTAGCTATCGGATTTGAGCTGGCTTTGGTTTCCAAACTCAACAGAATTTTTCGGGTAAAAATTTCCGCCAGTACGCGTACCTAAGGTGATTTGGTTTATGAGTTCGTAAACTCCAAACTCAAAGAGAATTTTCCGGGAGGAAAAGTTCCGCCAGTACGCGTACCCAACCTGTCTCCTTCACCAATACCGTATGCACACATATGCACACACTTGGTTTCCGGTACATGGATTTATACACTAATGTGTGAATCCATATATGGTAATCTCAACTCTACATTTCAATCATTGAAACATTCTTCTATAATGTTATAATAGTCGTTATTCACAACTATCGTCATCAAAGCCATTTTCAAGATTCAAACGTCATCATGACTTTCGTCACGGGTAAAGATGAAAAATAGTTCAAGCGAAAGCTTACCAACACATATTTTGAGAAAATATATGCGAGTAAACTCGGCTCGAAATGGCAAATATGCATGTATGAAAACTATCATACTTGTACGACTTTTGTCTCAAGAGTAGGAGATAGAGTAGACTTTTGAGTGATAGACAAGTTCAAGTCTCCACATACCTTTTAGTCGGATGAAGTTTCACCGGTTCCTTGAGTAGTCCTTCGTCTTCATCGATGATCGCCATGGAGTCTGGAGCTCAACTACACTTAACTATCTTAGACCGAGACTTAGCCATAAGTAAACTAGAAATCAAGACATATAGTTTTGACAACTAAATTTGACAAACAAGCTTGAGATAGCAACGCTTGCGAGTTCGACCGAGCAATGCTCTAACAAGATTGGCATCAAAAGTCTTCACTTCTATCAAGCAACTCTTAAGTCAGTAAAGGACATCCACTATGGGAATCAATTGCATAGAGCCTTACGAGGTTCAAGAGACGTAAGAAATGTTAGAGCATTAATTGCTCGGTCGAACTTACAAGTGTTGCTATATCAAGCTTGTGGTCAAATTTAGTTGTCAAAACTATATCTTGATTTCTAATCTGCAATTAGTTAAGTCTCGGTCTAGGATAGAGGTAGTTGAGAAACTAACCAGACATCATTTGTGTTCTAGCGTTTGAAGGCGAAGATCAACCGAAGCTGTTGGAGAACTTCATCAACAAAAGGTAAGTGAAGACTGGACCACCTATTTCTCAAGTTATATTCACCTTTCTATCCTTGAGGCGATTGTCGCATAACTAATTAGACTAGCTTGCATAGACAAGAATTTTGAGTCGAGAACTAATTATTTAGTTTACGAATTTCTCGAAATATAATGACTAAGCTTAATGAACATTTGTTCATACTTGATCAAATTCGGTGGAGAATGATTTATTGTTCGGAACCAATTCTTGATTCAAGTTTATCATTCGAATATAACCTGAAACAGTGATATGTGTCCTTGATGTTGTTCATGAATGTTTGAATTAATTTAGAGAAATATAAAACTATTATATTCGGAATACAAGACAGTGTTATCAATCTTACAAACTGGGAAAACTGTTATATGTCTGAAGCCGTATTACATATACTCGTACATGTAACGGAGAAGTTATATACCGACTTTCAGATTTGTGTGATACGCATATACGTATGCACATCATGGGAAATTTTTTTTGTTTCGTGATCCGGATAGGTATGTATTTTTGTATACAAATCATTTTGGAACTGTGGTAAGGGAACCGGGTTAAAGTATTCAAACCGGTATGCGAGCCAATACAGTTGTATGTTCTAGAACCAATTTAGTACCCAAACCAGTACGCAAACCTGAAAAGGTTATGTGAACTCCGGAACCGGTAAAGGTCTTAAGTTTACAAACCGGTACATGAACTTAAAAAGTTCTGTCAACTCCGGAACTTAGTGTTGCACCTAAGTTTGCAAAACGGTACGTGAACTGAAAAAGTTCTGTCAACTTCGGGAACTTCGATTTTGCTTGTAAGTTTGCAAACCGGTCCATGTACCTTGACTCAGCCGATTCACGAACTACTCAAGTATTTGTACTTTGTGCATTTACCAACTATGCCGATTATTATTCAATTGCGAACAAATTATTTCTCTGAAATAATTTTCATTTGATCAATTCTCTAATTAACACTAGACTTATTTGATCACATGATTGTGAATCAAGATCAATGTCTTTTTTTTTTATATAACGAAGAGAAATTTTATTGATTATGCGAGATCTCGCACCTTTGCAAACCATTTGTAATAATGAAGAAATTCATGGTGAATAATCCATGTACTCTTCTAAAACTAACTTGTCTTTCTTGACTTTTTTAAAAATTTTATATGCAATAGAGTTATTTACGCTCCTAACATGAGAAATTCTGCAAACTTGAAAAGTAGAAACTAGAGTGTTAATACTAGAAATAAGATTATTATTCTCCCATCGAACTTGGAGATTGTCAGATTTATGGACGCACTACTACTTCAAAGATCTGCTACAGTGTACTTCAAGAATTCCTTGCGCCCGACCCATCCGAGAGCTTCTAAAATAGTCGTGCATTCACTCGCTTCGAATCAATCATTCCATCTCGCATATGATCCCTTAACTCCTTTACATATCCCCTCGCATTCGAAAATAACACCATTAAATTGCGGAATAATTGTTAGTATGATCAAAAGATGCATCAACAAAGAGAGTAAATAAATTTTTAGGAAGTTGTTCTAAAACAACGGGTTGTTCCCGCATATTGGTGAAGTATTTATATCGGGAAAAGAGTGAAATTTTGCATAGTGCAACTCGATTCTAGACACTGATGGACAGGGGGTTGAGAAATTTATCCTGGAAAACATGTTCGCATCTTTCCTTCCATATAATCCAACAACCAACCATCAGAGTCTTCTTCCAATTATCTTGAGCCTCTACCCCATTAGAGTGAGAACAATTAAACCATGATATTACCCAGTCTTTGATGCTTGCACAATTATTTGCCACTTGATCAATATTAATATTAAGATGTCTCCAGACTGTTCTTGTGTGTCTGCATTGAAGGATGAGATGAAATAAAGATTCATCTGAGTGTTTACATATGGTGCAGGCAGTCTCAATGGAAGAATTAAACCTGGTTGTTCTATCTTTAGTCTTAACTATTTCCCTCAGGCATTTCCAAATGAAAATTTTGACTCTGTGAGGAAGTTTAATGGCCCATAAAGATTTAGGGACAACATTAATAGTTTCATGGTAATGAAAATTACTTTCCACCAATTTGTTGTAAGCACTTTTGACTGCGAACTGCCCATCTCTTGTTGGTATCCATCTTGTAAGATCTTCCTCATCTTTATTAATCTGTATCCTTGTTATTTTTCCAACCACTTCTTCAGAAAAAAGAACAAGAAGTAAATTAACATTCCAGGTAGAAGTATTAGGGATGATCAACTCAGAAACATAAGTATAATCCAGATGATTTGGCTGTGAGGGTACTGGGTTGGAATCCAAATTAATGATCCACGAGTCCTCCCAGATTCTAGTCTTTCTGCCATTTATAACCTCCATGCAAACATTTTGTTTGAGATAAGTAAGACCCAATTCAATCCCCTTCCATATCCATGAAGAATTCCCTTTATCCTTATCAATATGAATAAAATCTTCATTTTTATAATACTTTTCCTTTAAGACCTTAACACATAGAAGATCTGACTGTGTATGAATTCTCCAAGCTATTTTTGTAAGAAGTGCATGGTTTAACATCTCCAAGTCTCTAAATGCCAATCCTCCTAATTCCTTTGGAATGCATAAACTATTCCAAGAAACTGGATTATTGCCTTTATTGGACTTGTAACCCCTTGAAAAACTTTCTTTAAAGAGTGTCATCTATTTGATTAATTTCTTGGGCATTTTAAATGTGCTCATTTGATATAGAGGAACTGCATTAAGCACAACTTTCACCATTGTACCTCTTCCAGCTTGACACATGTTTTCATTTTGCCAAGTAGATAATCTCCTTTCAAAAGATGAATTGATTTCTTCAAAAGATTTAACCTTAGACTTACCAATAAGTAGTGGAGAACCCATGTACTTTTCCTTGTTGTCCATATTCTTCACTCCAAGTATATGACTAAGAGTGTCACACACTGAAGGATCCAAATTATCGCTAAACAAGATGGATGATTTGTCAAAGTTAATGACCTGACCAGATTGAGAGCTAAAATCTTCAAGAATATTTAGAAGATTGTTCACACTAGTTAAATTAGCATGAGTAAAGATAAGACAGGTCATCCGCAAAGAGCAAATGATTAATAGGAGGAGCACCTCTTCTTTTGCTTTGATTCCGGAATTTTCTTAGATAAGTGAGCTTCAGATAAAGTTCTAGAGAACCATTCCATTTCCAAGATAAATAGATATGGATAAAGAGGATCTCCTTGTCTAATTCCTCTTGAAGGTTTGAACTATGTACATGGTGAACCATTGAGAAGAACTGATAATGAAGTAATGCTTATACATTGCTGTATTAGATTAGTCCATTCTTCACAGAAACCAAAACTCCTTAGTACTTTGATAATGAAACACCATTCCAACCTATCAAATGCTTTAGACATATCAACCTTAAGAGCTAACCAACCACTTTCACCTTCTTTTTTTTTCATAGAATGAATTAATTCATGAGTAATTATAGTGTTGTCATTGATTAATCTTCCAGAGACATATGCAGCTTGATAAGGAGAAACAATCTTGTCCATTAATGGCTTCATTCTGGAAACTAGAATCTTAGAGATAATCTTGTAAGAAGTATTGCAAAGACTAATAGGCCTGAATTCAGAAGGAGTTGTGGGCTTCTTGGTTTTAGGAATCAAAGATATATAGGTTTTTGTTTATGGCTTGAGACATATACTGATTACTAAAGAAACTTTTGACCATATCACACACATCTTCACCTACTAAGCTCCATTGAGACTTGTAAAAACCAGCTTGAAAACCTTCAGGGCCAGGTGCGGACCAATTCTCCATACTTTTGAGAGATTGTAAGATTTCTTCATTAGATGGAATAGATAGCAACATTCTGTTATCTTCTTCTGAAATAATTGCTGGAAAGTATAAAATCTTTCTTCTATTTGGGGATTAGAAGAAGTGTTAATATCTTGAAAATTATCAGTGAGAAGCTTTGTTAATTGTTCTCTAGAATGAACCCAATTGCCATTCCTATCCTTCAATGAATCTATATTATTCCTTGCTCTCTTCCTTTTGGTTAAACTATGGAAATATTTTGCGTTATTATCCATATCTTTAAGGAAAGTATCCCTGGATTTTTGTTTGTTGAAATCATGTTGAATCTTGTGCCACCTTTGGAGTTCCTCATTAATTTCAAAAGCTTTGGAAGTATTATCTGTGGAGTAAGGTTGTGCTTGCAAATCAGAGAGCTGTTGTTGGAGAGAATCCACCTTGTGATTGATATCACCAAACTGAAGTTTATTAAACTTAGAGAGAGCTATTCTGGTAAATTGCATCTTCTTAGTTAACTTGAAAGCTGCTGAGCCTTGAACGTGTTTACTCCAAGCTTTTGCTATCTCTACTGCACATCTCTTATCATTAAGCCAAGTTTGAAAGAATTTGAAGGGTTTCCACAGTTTAGGTTGATTATAATCAGTAATCATCATTATAGGACAGTGATCACTTCCAACTTGATTCAAATGAAGTACTTTAGAAGAAGGAAAAGTAGATAACCAACCTGAATTACCCAAAGCTAAATCAGTGCGGATCTCTTTTTTTTCCCAAATTGTTATTAGTCCAAGCGTGTTCATGACCAATGAAACCCAAGTCTTCTAAACCATTTATCTTGTAGCATATATTTAATACCACCATCGGAAGAGGAAGAAGCCGAAGAAGTAGATTTAGAAAGATGAATATTAAGATCACCTATTAAGCACCATGGGTGATAATGTTCTTGCAGTTTCATAAATGAAATCCCATTAATCTTGTTTTTCTGTCCATTACCATAACCATACATACAAGACAATAACCATTCCGGCTGACTAGGATCATCTTGAATAAGGAGGTTAAACATGTTATTTTCATTACTGAGAACTTCACACGAAATCCCATTCTTCCACATGACTGCTAAACCACCAGAAAGACCAACTGAAGATATGTATCTGACGTTGGGAAAGTGATAAGGAGCAACCAAAGTTTTCATTTTGCTTTCATTCATTTTGGTTTCACACAAAAAGATAATGTCAGGGTTCTGACTCCTAATCAGATCTCTAATGTGATCCCTAGTTTTAGTACTCTTTAAACCTTGTACATTCCACGACAAAACTTTCATTGTGGGAATTCTAGCTTTGGTAGTGTTATTTGATAGAAAGGAATTACTATAGTAAAAGAGTCTATAATAAATACTAAGATGAAATCTGCACATACATCCTACATAAGAAATAATCAAAGGTTGAAAAACTAATTGATTTGGAAAACCTAATGCAATTAATGATCCTAGGGTTTAAAACTGGTATTAATGCTGAGACTTTAAAATTAATTAATCAAATATGAAAGTTGCTTATGTAATCACCTTCCTTAAGAAAAATTTTAAACACAAAACTAGAATTTAAAAGGCAAATATAAGAGCAAAGATGAGAGCTTATGTTTACTTGAGTCTCCAAGACAGTGAGTACAGTTTGAACATCATTATTGTGACCCTGAGAGTATTCTGCATGACTGTGTTGCTGTTTGAATTAGAGCTTTGTGGAGAGATATCAGCAGGAAGAGTGGTATTTATGTCAGGTTCTCCATCTGTTCTAATTCTTTTGCCTAGCCTCTTATATTCAGACGAGATATCTTCAACATCCTTGAGTAAGAAATCCATATTGACAACTTCTCCATCCTTAGGCGGGATAAAAATAGTAGACTTAACAAACTTCTTAGCATTCTTCTTAGCAGCTGGAGCATCTTGAGTGGATCGGCTGACTAAGTTTTTCCTTATACTAGAAGATTTTCCAAAAAAATATGGTTTTGCATGAGCTTTGGAAAGGAAGTTAGCTGCTGTTTTACATACTCTCGAAACATGTTTGATGACATAGCATTCTGTGCAAATAGCTTTAGGCTGTCTTTCATAAAAGAATTTCTCGTTGACTCACACCGCATTAGTTACACACTCGCTATGTGGATAGGTCAATGTTGACACAAACTTTAATTGGGTCACTTCCATTTGGGATAGCATCCTTAGGTTCAATTCTGTGACTTCTACCAAGACCTCTCCCATCTTGGTAATGAAGAAACATTCATATGTTCCGGGCAAGTAAATATTTCAGCTGGATCCATAATTGTTGGAAACCCCGGTGTTTCTCCGTGTAAATCATTTCAGGTATAAAATCATGAACAACAAGGAGATGTTTATTCACACTCCAGGGTCGTTCCTCAATGACTGAATTAAGCAAATCCCATTTGTTAAACTTGAATAACATGATGTTAGGTTCAACTTCAACAATCCTCATCTCTTCTGGAGCTATAAAAGGCCAAGTGAAGCCAATACACTTCTTAACAGTATCATAACTCATTCTGCCCTCTATGATAATTTTTCCAATCGCAGCTTGCTTCCCATTTAGTATCTTCTTCTTCTTTCTTCGATTAGTGTTGTCTTTCGACAAACCATTACTTCATTTGAATTACCTAGATCCAACAAGGCTTGTTTGAACTTGTTTGTTAGATCCATGAATTGGCTGGAGTTTCCTTCTTCCATGTTTTGATTTTTGAAGAGATGAAGGTTTTTATGAGAGATAATATAATTTAAGGTCTTATACCTATAACAACTAGGGTTGAGAGAATTTTCATGAATTGACTGAGAAAGATTTTCCATACAGTAAATACGGTAACTACTTGATTTGTTAATATCTTTGCATTGATTTCTTTTTACAACTGGTAAAGGTCAAACTAGAACTATAATTAAGGAGAAATTCCTTGGAGAACTAAGGGTTGACAGCCTGGAAAAATTTGAATTATCGGAAGAGAGGGATTGATGTAACGGTCTGACTCGGTGCTGAAACTAATTCCACAGAACTCTGAAGATACCTTGAACAACAACACAGATGATCATAGAAAGCAAAAGCTTGAAAGAATACTCTGCAAACGCAACAATCACAACAAACATATAGGCAAACGCCATTATAGATAGTTCAAACTGTAAACACATCCTGGAAAAACAAATAAAAGTTAGCAACTCATAAAAAGAAAAAAAAAATCATAATAGGGATTAAAAACTTTCAGAAACATATCCAAATAAGAAAAAATCCATATTAACACATGAGGGAGTCAACAAATAAACTAAAAAGAGAAAAGACCAAAAAGAAAATGAAGATTAAAGTGAAAATTATTTACTGAGTTGACATTCCTATTAAGACCGATTCAACGAAGGACTTTTCTATATGTCAGTGGGGCTGTATGAATATAAAATCCAAATCTATGATTCCGGAACCAAAAAAGAGCAAGATCAATGTCTTTGTGTTCATGAAAATGAGTGTTAAGCTTTTAAGTTCAAACCAGCTAGTTTTGGCTAACCATGTTGGACATAGTCTTTATACACGGTTCGGTTACGGTTTACTTAACCAAAGTGTATATCTTGTTTATGTGAATAAGATTCAAAGCTTTCATCTAACGGTGAATATTGATTGCTTGGTTCCAAAGCTATCTTAGCTTAAACCTAAAGAAACATAGGCTTTGAATTCTATATAAGGGAACTCTTGGAAACTGGGATCTTTGAATCATGACATTACTTTTTGGTGTGTCCTAGTTGTATCTAGAGTCGTCCTCTCCAGAAACCTTTTTAGAGTTTAGCGACTATCAAAGACTTCATTGGGATTCGTGAAGCCTGGTCCAGTTATCTTTTATCTTGATAACTTGAGTTTCCTGATCTTTTTCGATTGTTGATTTATCACTTGAACAAGATAGATAGAAATCACAAAGTTCTTTTCGTCTCAAACTTTGTGATTCGACAAGTTTTATACTTGTGAGGTGAATAATAATCTAGGTTGCACTTCGGGTTGCATAAGTCCGGATTTTGAGGATAGCCAAACTTCTGTCAAGTTGTTATAGATTTCCATTACCTGGATCTTATATTTGATCTGATCATCCGTTTCGATCGTAAATCAGGAAATCAATTATATAGGTTTAATATGTGGGAGACAGATTTTGTTTAAAGTCTTTAATTAAGTTGAAGCAACTCTTAGTTGGCGTGGCGTCATCTAAGGGAATCAATTGCACAGAGTCATGCTGGGATTCAAGATGTGTAAAGAGCGCGAATGTACCTGAATCAGTGGGAGAGTGAGTTCGGTCTCAACTACATTCCAGACCTAAGTTAATTGGTAGTAGACTAGTGTCTGTAGCGGCTTAATACAGTTTGGTGTTCAATCTATACTAGGTCCGCGGTTTTTCTGCATTTGCGGTTTTCTCGTTAACAAAATTTTTAGTGTTTGTGTTATTTCTTTTTCAGCATTATATTGTTTATCTTTATAATTGAAATATCACAGATTTTGCGTTGATCAATCACAGTATATACGTCCGACCTAGTTTGTTGGATACGACTTGATTGATCCTTGGATATTGGTCTTTGGTACCGTCCAAGAACTCCCTTTGTGATTATGTTCAAGGATTCAATTTTGTATACATTCTAATCACAAGAGAGATTGAGATATAACTTTAGACACTTTCATTGATTGAGTTTTAACTCTCAGAGTTGTGTTGAGTTTTTCCATACAAATTGCCTACGAAAAATTTGTTGGTGTATTTTGGTTTCCTAGTGTTTTCAATTGGCATCAGAGCAGGCAAACACTTTAAGACCTAATACGTATGTGTTTGAAAATCTCAGAATCTGTATTCACGTGCAAACATGTCTTCAACCGGTTTTGATTACACCAAGTGCTTGGGACTTACCTAAAAGGATAACTCCTTAGTTTATTCTTCCGAATCCAGAGAAAAAGATACCATGTCATCAGTCTCTGATGATATGCTTCGCTTAGTTACTAATGGGCTAATATCGGAATCTGAGTTAGAACTTACCAGAAGTGTACAAAAGTTTGTTTAGTTCATTGACCTCCAAACCTCTAAAATTAGAGATCTTGAACAAAAATGTACTCAGTTCTTGGATGAGCTTGATAAATCCCTTGAAAGGGAGTGTGAACTCTCTGGTTATCTTGACAATTTCTCTAAGGATATGTGGTCGATTGTCAGCCAAGCAAAATTATTTTAAGTTCTTTCACTTCACAATTATAAATAATTTTATAGTTATAAGAACAGATTCGTTCCACATGGAGATATGGGTTGTTATTCGTGTTTGAAAACTTAAGTAAACTGGGGGATATTTTTGTGATTTAAGTCTGAAGTAATTAAATTAACAATAATAGCAAATAATTAATAAATAGAATCAATAGGTTGAGAATCTTTGGTTAAGGGTTCATCATCAATCATAAGACATGCACTTTGACTAATAACTAGAGTTGTCACTTAATCATTCATTATCAAGAGTCCTAAAGTACCCCATCGAGGCATACTCCAGGTAAATTCTTTATGTCATCATATACCATACCGATGAATATATGAATACTACTCAATGAACAACCTAATGCAACGTGCTATTAGGTTTAATCCTCCAACAACTTTAAGTTCTATGAATCAGACTAATCCATACAATAAAAACACTATGAGTAAACTATTTAACATAGGTCGAGCTTATACTTGCAATCACACAAAGGTTTTGAATACAATTGGTATGCTACTTATGACAAGGTTTATCAACAATTACTTATCTCAAAACCCTAGTCCAGCTATAGATATGCATTCATGGTCATTTAGTAGTGCTCCTAAACAAACAATCACGCAATCATACATGACGATAATAAATGGTAGAACAAGACAATAATGATTTGATTAAGATAAAAAAAAACCAATGTATTAATGATAAACACGTTTTTGTGTCTGATTTGTCTCGATTTTATATATTGTTAGTGCTCAATTATTATACTTATTATGGTTTTTATGTCTTTGTAGGCATTTTAGGAGAAATAAGCTTTTGTGGAGAAAGTTACTCGAAAAGTGTTATTTGGGCTCGTTGGAGAAAATTACTACAGGCACCCAGAGGACGTGTTAAAGGCACCATGGAAGTACGTTGGGAACACCCCAGAAATATCATTAAAGGCACCCCAAGAGACATCTGTTAAAAGGACCCCCCCCCACTTTGGATAAGGGGTACCTCATTTGAGAAGGGGTAACCATGGCAACTAATATTGGCTCCCCGGGAATGGATAAGGGGCACTCATCTTCTCAAATTCAAAACTGAATTTTGGCGGGAGAATTGGTTACTTCACGAACAGATTTAGGGTTCAAGAATTGGACGTATCTTCTATATGCGTCTTCTGTTTCCATCGAAACTCTAAAGATAGAATAAAATATGATGAAGAATATATCCATTCCATATCTGTTATGTAATTTCCATAATCCAACATTCCCATAACTTTTCACACTGCCTGTTTTATCTCAAAATCGATTGTTCAGCCAATTTTAGTCGATCCAAACACATGTACCAACCATGTTTGGTCAGTTTGAGTCTAACCCATACAGGTTGACGAACAAAGAAGTTGGTGGTGTACTTGGTACTAGGGGTGAGCATGGGCCGGTATGGACCGATTATCACCTCATCTGCATCCAATCCAATTCACTACGGATTTCAGATTTGGCATCCGCATCCAATCCAACATCCAACGGATTTGCATCCAATGGGTGTACATATGGACGGATTGGATGCGGATAATTTAACGGATTTATTTTATAATTAAAGTTTATAATAAATAAATAAATAAAGACAACAAGTTTACGAAACTACGTTATTTAAGGGTTTAAAATTGGATTTGAGTATAAGGCTTTGAAGTTACTCCAAATTTAAAGAGGAAGAACAACCCGACCCCCTTTAAAATAGGTGGGTTGGAACAAAGCCTTTTTCTCTGTACTATATCACCAAATTTGAGATATAGTACAGAGAGAAAAGGCTTTCTTGAGGTCTGTACTATAAGGCTTTCCTAATAATGCTTTATTTCCAAATGATTCTAAAATTTCTGTGGGTAAGAGTTTGTGAGCAGGGATCCTAAAATATAATAACAGTATTCAACAACACTCTACCGTGTATATTCAAAGTAGCAATAAATGATCATTGTGGAATGACGTGTGGATAAGGGAACATTTATTAGCAAGCTTATATCCTCATTTTTACAGATTATCCAGAATTAAATCTGCTTCTATAAGAGACATGGTGAAGTTTACTAATGATCATCACTGCATGGGATTTCAATTTCTCCAGAAACCTTAAGGAATAGGAAGTCGGAATGGTAGCAGAATTGCTAGGTCAAATAAGTGCACCAAATCTAGCTGACTTTGGCTCCAGCATTCCCTGATGATGTATTTTCAATCCTTATGGTCAAGCCAGGGGCCAAAGAATTTGAAAGGAATATGACCAGGATACCAGTTTGGATTGGTATTGAGGAGAATGAGATTATTGTCTGACCTGATAGCCAGCATATTAGAAAATAGTACTGTTGAGGGGTGAATTTTGGTTCTACAAGTCCTAGCCACAACACACCCAATTCCCCTTGAGGAGAGAGAAAAGGATCCCTCTTCTATTGTACTATATGCCTCTTTATATAGACTATTCAAAAGCCATTCATTTTATGATATCATGCCACATGTCCTAAACCTCCATAATTACTACTTATGCCATCCATTCTCAAATACAACCTCCTTCTTTCCTATTAATTCCTCCCTTGTCCTTTCCATCTCATGGATACTTTCTTGGTGGACTTGGGCTTTAGTCCCCAAGTCCCCATGTTTCCTGTTGGGTTTGCCTCCCTTTTGGGGGTGCACTAGGCCGACTAAGGGGGAATATTTTTCATGTATCAACATTAGTCCCCTGACTACTGGGTCAATTGTCAAAGGACCCGGTAGTCACATTATGCCTTATCTTAAGTTCTACTTTTCAACAGTAGTCATTGTCCTCTGATGATGCCATCCTAAAGTCCCCATTATAAGATGCCCCATATCTGGTAGTCATCTTCATTTCTCTGATCGAGCGACTCCACAACTTCTTGGATATGCCTTGACTCTGGCGATCTTATCTGCGCTTATATCTCCATCCTACCTTCGGGGTGAACTAGTACGCTTATTAGTGTTGAAGGAGGAGGTGGTCATGTTGGGGTCTCTTAGGGTGATTCATTAAAGGCGCGTAAAGCTTATGACGAGCATGAAGAGATTGTCTCACTTACGCGGGGGTCACAATCGTCTGATAAGATTATGGACAACATCCGCAAGTTGGTAGACGAAGCTGATCGGGATTTGGCTTTGGCGAGTGTTTAGGCGCGTTTAAAGGTGGAGACTCTGGATGTAGATACTGCCCGTTGTCGTGCGTTGATATTCAGTTCAACTTGTGCGGGTAGTCCGAGTGTTCTTAGATAGGTGAAGCGTGTTGTTTGGCAATATTAGTGCGCGCCTACTCCCTTCTTTTATTTTAAATGGAACGCAGTGTTTGGTGTTTCGCCTTTGTGGGGATGGGTGCGTCTTCTTCGTGATTATGTTTGGGTAGGCAAAACACGCCTTCAGAGGTGAATCCCTTGTAATGGAGGTAAGTCCATGTGCTTCGCCCCTCCTTTCCTTTGTTTTTCCAAAGTAGGAAAACACGCTCCCCCTTTTCTGTAGCCGATCAGATGCGCGGAGCAACCCGTCGCCTTTTTGTAAATCCGTGGATGATCGGATGCACGAAGAAACCTGTCGCCCTTTTGTATATCTCGTGGCCGATCGGATGAGCATATCAACTCGTCGCCTTTTTTGTATATCTGTGGCCTATCTTGGGGCCTTTTTGTATATCTTTGGCCGATCGGATGAGCATATCAACCCGTCACCTTTTTATATATCTGTGGCCGATCGGATGCGCGGAGCAACCCGTCGCCTTTTTGTATATCTGTGGCCGATCGGATGAGTATATCAACCCGTCGCCTTTTTTGTATATCTGTGGCCCATCTTGGGTCCTTTTCGTATATCTGTGGCCGATCGGATAAGCATATCAACCCGTCACCTTTTCGTATATATGTGACCCATCTTGGGGCCTTTTATAAACTCGTCAGCCGACCGGGTGTCTATGCATCCCGTAGCTTTTTGTAAATTTGTCAGTCGATTAGGCGCCCTTGGCTGACCTGAAACCTCTTATAGATTTGTCAGTCAATCGAGCGCCCTTGGCTGTCTTGAGACCTTTTGTCAGTCAATCAGGCGCCTTTGGCTAACCTGAGACCTTTTGCCAGTCAATCATGCGCCTTTGGCTGACCTGGGACCTCTTGTAGATTTGTCAGTCAATCAAGAGCCCTTGGATGTCTTGAGACTTTTTGTCAGTCAATCAGGCGCCTTTGGCTGACCTGAGACCTTTTGCTAGTCAATCAGGCGCCTTTGGCTGACCTGAGACCTCTTGTAGATTTGTCGGTCAATCAAGCGCCCTTGGATGTCTTGAGACCTTTTGTCAGTCAATCAGGCGCCTTTGGCTGACTCCGAGACCTTTCCCCAGTCAATCGTGCACCTTTGGTCGACTCCGAGACCTCTTGTAGATTTGTCGGTCAATCAAGCGCCCTTGGTGTCTTGAGACCTTTAGTCACCAATCAGCGCCTTTGGGCGACATGAGACCTTTTGCCAGTCAATCAGGCGCCTTTGGCTGACCTGAGACCTCTTCTAGATTTGTCAGTCAATCAAGCGCCCTTGGCTATCTTGAGACCTTTTGTCAATCAATCAAGCGCCTTTGGCTGACCTGAGACCTTTTGCCAGTCAATCAGGCGCCTTTGGCTCACCTGAGACCTCTTGTAGATTTGACAGTCAATCGGGCGCCCTTGGTCGACCCGAGACCTTTTGTAAATTTTTGTTCAAGCGGCCTCTATGGACCCTTGCTAGCATGGTGCCCGGAGCACGTTACTAGATTTTTCTCTTTTTTTTTTTTGCATAGCAGATCATGAATTTCACGACAAGATAATATCATGCTTTATAAGCATCTAGGCTCTTTATAAATGCTATGTTAAATTAATGGAGTGGCGATGAAAACTAGATGAATTGAAAGAAAATATCAATATAAAACTAAGTTGTAGCTTAGGCATAAATATTATATGATTTAATTAAATACACATGCGAGATTTTTGGAAAGATACTATGCTCAAAGAAAGAATTTACTTAAACAGTTATCGGGTGGAGTAAAGGATTTGAAAATAAAGTAATTGAGAAAGTCAGCGAGTACATGAGACGTAGTATAAAAAAACAAGCGCTTTTCACATTCTGCATGCTTTAACTAAGTGCTTCGGGTGCACTTTAATGATAGGTACATATGCAAATTTTACCTTGCAAGATACGAAATTGATCAAAGATCCAAACAGTAGTAATTAACATGCCTTAATAAATTAACATCATGTACATACATGTGACTAGGCGGCTGGTACCCCACTTTTCCGCTTCATGCTTTACTAGCTGTATCTCTATGAAACGTGTAGATGTATTCTGCCCCGAGATGGGTGTCGTGTGTTCATACATAATTGCCAAGAGTCTTAGAATATAATCATGGTGAAGTAAAACAAATGCGTGTCGTTCAGTAAAGCTCTTCCTATTTTTACCAAACATCTGTAACAATAAAAATAAATGAAAGTCAAATTTAGGGATACCGAGACGTGTTTTTTTTAGAGCAACAATAGCCACGTCGCTCGTTAGTATTGCACGCGGCGTCTTAGGAGAGAGCTGGTAGTAGGTGCGCTCATGGCTCTACCGAGTCACCTCTGAAGTCCAGCTTCCCTTGGATATCATCTCTTGGATCAACCGGCAACTGAAAGGCACTTTGTTTAGGAAGCGGTGTTGATGAACGCGGCTAGGAGAAACTGCCTTATGAAGACATGACAGCCAAGTTGGAAAATTCTTAGCTGAAGCTCTTCCTTGCTCTCATCGTAAATCCACCAGTCTCGTTTCATGGTATTCGACATTAAGCACATATGACGCGGTCGTTTAATTATTTCCTCTCAGCAGCTGTGTTCAGTTTCTCCATATTCATTTCACGACTAGAAGACCCCAAGACTCGCCAAAATCTTCTTAGAACCCTTTTTATTCTCAATTTCATCCATCCGTATTTGCTTCCAGCGGTAGCAACTCCATTTCTTCATGTGTGGTGCGCTCATCTAGCTCTCGACTCTTGGCGGCTTGGGAAGAAACACGAATGCAAAACCAAGCTTGTACTGATGTAGTTTGGTGTAGCCAGAGATGATAGAGAAGGCGCTTGTGTTTGTTGATGACGGTAGTAACCACAGGCGCGGACATGATTTGGGAGAACTGTCTTCAAACTTGATAGTGAGCACCGTCTTAGGAGCACGAACAGTACTGGTGGGGTTTGATATAGTCAGAGGAGCAGAGATAAACGATGCTGGTACACTTGGTGTAATCGGAGAATCATGGTGGAGTAGAGATGCTATTTCGTGCAGTTTATATCTACCAATTCCATCTCTATCTCCCTAGGTTAAAGAGAATTGTTCCTTTTGGATAAGATGTGGCGTTGGTGAGGAACAAGGAAGCGACACTGCTGTGTAACGGAAGAGAGATGTAGAGGCGACGAGTTTTCAGAGAGTGGAAGGGGATTCCCTTAATGAAAGCGCTGATGTACCATGGGGTAGTCGAAAAACAAGGATGAATAAGCATTGGTGTAGCTTGGCGTAAGTAGAACACGACAATTAGAGTTTCTCGGAAGGTTAGAAGATGGAACACGGAGTTGGTTTGATACGGGGGTAAAAGTATCTTAATCGTCAAATATTTAGAGAGTGGGTTGAGGAGATACGCGGAAAGTAAAGGAGGCGTGTTTTGTTTATGGGAATTAGATGGCTGGGCTAGGTACGAGCCTCCGGGTGTGGTCGCCAAATGTTGAGGGGTGAATTTTGGTTTTACAAGTCCTAGCCACAACACACCCAATTCCCCTTGAGGAGAAAGAAAATGATCCCTCTTCTATTGTACTATATGCCTCTTTATATAGAGTATTCAAAAGCCCTTCATTTTATGATATCATGCCACATGTCCTAAACCTCCATAATTACTACTTATGCCATCCATTCTCAAATACAACCTCATTCTTTCCTATTAATTCCTCCCTTGTCCTTTCCATCTCATGGATACTTTCTTGGTGGACTTGGGCTTTAGTCCCCATGTTTCATGTTGGGTTTGCCTCCCTTTTGGGGGTGCACTAGGCTGGCTAAGGGGGAATATTTTTCATGTATCAACAAGTACTATTAGGGAACATGGTGAGCCAATCATTAGTAGCTAGATCCCTGTCAAGTCTTGTTAGAGCATTGCTCGGTCGAACTCACAATTGTTGTTATCTCAAGCTTGTTGTCAGATTTAGTTGATCAAAACTATATCTTGATTTCTAGTCTACATTTAGTCAAGTCTCGGATTAGGATAGAAGTGTGTATTTGAGTACCAGACATCACTGCGTTCTACCTTTTGAAGGCGAAGATCAACCGAAGCTTTTGGAGAACTTGTTTTACGAAAGGTAAGTGAAAACTGAACCACTTATTACTCAAGTTTTTCACCTTTCTATCTATGAGATACTTTCGCATGACTAAATTAGACATTACATGCATAACAAAATTTTTGAGTCAAGTTTATCTTGAGTATCGTTCTCGAAATATGACTGACTAAGCTTAAGAACATTTGTTCATACTTGATGAATTTGGTTAAAGACAATTTATTTTTTATGACCTAAATTATGATTCAAGATTTTAATCATTTGAATATAGCCCGGAACAACGATATGTGTCATTGGTGTTATTCAGGAATGTTTCGAATTGATTATAAGAGAGACATATAACTACTGTAAATCTGGATACATGACAATATGCATACCAGTTCACATACTGGGAGAACTGTTATAAGTCCGGAGCCGTTGTACATGTACCCAGTACACGTACCTGCGTAACTATAGTTCGACAATGAATTTTTTGTACGCATACTCGGTATCCATACCATAAAAAGTCTGTTGACTCGTGGACCAGGAATGTACGCATACCTAGTATGCAAACTGGAAAAGATCTGTTGGTTTCTAAACCGAAAATGTACGCATACCCAGTATGCAAACCGGAAAAGATCAGTGGATTCCTATACCCATTTTTGTCTTAAGGGTATACAAACCCGGTACACGTATGATAACAAAAATATTTATGAACAGGAATACAATAACATACCAAGTACGCGTACTTACCCTATCAAATATTTTCAGATGCATAAGAATTATTTCTATGAGATAATTGGCATTTGAAAAACTTTCTAAAAAAATACTATCTAGACATGATTGATCACATATGTGGCTTAAGATTAAAGTCTGGAAGTGTTATATGAAAATGGTTAAGCTTAACATTTGCATGGATAGTTTCGGCTAATCAAAGCTACCTTAACTTAAATCCAAAGCAACCTTGATCTTGAAAGTCTGTATAAGAAGAACCTCTACATGAAACCTTTCCTTTCATATTACGGTCAATCTTTTATGGTTTGATTATTATTTTTTTATTATTTTTGTGAGATTTTAACCCTTTAGTTTGGGTTAACACCATTAATTATTTAAAAAATCACAATCCTTAAAAATGTTCTCCTAAAGTAACTACGTGAATCAAGCCTTTTTTTTTTTTTTTTTTTTTTTGACTTGGAAAGGGCAAGTTTTATTAAAATCCAATACATCACTAAGAAAGTAATGGTATTGGTGAAAGAAAACTACAAAGACTCGTCCAAAAATTACATAGACTTAATGAACAACAACCTCCCAATTATGAAGAACCATATCCAAGGTGATTCCTTCAAAGATTTGAGTACCCACACACCAATTATAAATCAAAGTTTTGATACCATCTTTCAAGTTACTTGTTGAGTTATATCTGCCATTAAAAGCTCTTGAGTTTCTTTCAAGCCAAACATCCCACCATATTGCAAATGGAATTATGTCCCAAATCTTAGTTTTCAAACTTAAATTCTTCCTTTTTTTTCTTCTCCATTCCCATAATGTAATCCTCACACTGCCTTGAAACACCCATTGAAGATTATATACACTTAAGAAGTAAAACCGAATTTCTCTAGTTGTATCACAATGCAAAAACAAGTATTGGTTTGATTCAGCACTTTTCTTGCATAACAGAAAACCATTCACATTATATGTATTCCTCAGTGAATCCATTGTTGGAGCAGCATTATAGTAGAGAGACCAAACAAAGAAAATCACCTTCTGTGGTATTTTTGGATTCCACACGCTTTTGTAAGGGAAAACTAGCAAACCATCATCCTCCAAAGACTTATAACACTCTGCCACTGAGAATGTTTTTGTACCATTCTGCCATAATCTGTGATCCCGAACTTCACCTCTATTAAAAGTAGCCAGGAAATTCAAGAGATGAGCTATATCTTCTATCTCAGCTTCCCTTAAATTCCTGCAAAAACCAAAATTCCAATTGTTCCCAGCATTCACATCTAACACCTCTTGAACAGTAGCATCTTGCAGTCTGCTCAAACTGTATAAATTTGGGAACCTTGCTTGTATAGACTGCTCAGTCAGCCAAACATCCTTCCAGAAGAGAACTCTATCACCATTGTTCACCTGTAAAGTTGAATTTTGCTCTACATGATTCCTACTCTTCAGAATGCCAGCCCACAAACTTTTCCCCACTGACTTGTTTGTAGTATTTGGGAGAAAAGATTTCTCATTACCACCAAATTTAAGCCTCGCAATTTTTCTCCATAGAGCTTTTTCTTCATTTCCATACCTCCATATCCATTTGGCATGTAAAGACCTATTCATTAATCTTAACTTCTTAATCCCAGTTCCACCACCTTCCTTTGGTAAACTTATCTTTTTCCAGCCTATCCAACCTTTCTTAGGTTTGTTATTCATCTGAGCAGGAACACAAAAATTCTAAATGTCTTCATCTGCTCAGATCGGCTCCAAGGGAGCCGATCTGAGCATGAAGAGATTTATAATTTTTAATCCCATTTCATTAGTCTTAACTTCTTAATCCCAGTTCCACCACCTTCCTATGGTAAATTTATCTTTTTCCAGCCTACCCAACCTTTCTTAGGTTTGTTATTCACAGAACCCCAAAGAAATTGTCTCATAATCTTCTCCATTTGTTGTTTCATTTTTGCCGCCTCCACACTTTCCGATTTGATTGGAAATGATGGGCTTAATTAATTTCTCTATGGTTTTCTTTAGATTGAGTTTAATAATTTTTTACCTGTTTGTGAAAATGACCCAATTGAGTTTAACTTTCTACTCACTGGATTTTCCTTTGGACGAAGGTTTCACGAACTCTTATGGGGTTATATAAATTCATTTGATTTTGATGCTCCTTACTTGTTACATAATCCAGTTAAAAGAGTTGTTTTATTTTCGTTTTCATTTTTTTTTGATTGAACAGAAGACGATAAAATAAGACAGTTAGGTGGCATGATGGATTTCAGGCATTACTCTTTTCTCTTTTCACTTTCCTCAAAATACCTCTCTCGAAAATACCAGAAACACAAAAATTCTAAATCTCTTCCTGCTTAGATCGTCTCCAAGGGAGCCGATCTGAGCAGATCAACCTTCTTAAATCCTTCCCCTCTTGTTTATCTTAATCTATTAGCTGTAAATTTAGTATATCTCATCTGCATTTCTTTGTATTTCAGTCTTTTATCTAGGGTTTTCTAGATTTAGGCTTTTCTCTTGCTTCTAATCTTCTCACTTCCTGATCTCTTTAGTGGTGTTTTGATAGTTGCAGATTCAGATTTAGTTTAATTTACCTTTAATTTTCTTTGTATTTCAAATTTTAATCTTGGGATTTTCTGGATCTGGGAGTATTTTTGGTTTTTGCTGTAATCTTTCACCACTGCTAGTTAGTTCTTGTGTGCTATTTTTTAATTGTAGCAAAGGGTTGTAAATCTGAAGATCATCTTCTTCACCTGTGATTGAAATAGCAACAACAAAAACAAAGTATCAAATCCAAAATCTTCATCAGCAATAGCTTCAACAACCCCATCTTCCTCTTCTTCATCTGCATCTAAAATGCTTTTGAATGAACCAATAACATCAGCAACAAGATCTTCAACTGAGACACCAATAACAACTAAGACACCAACAACAACTAAGACACCAAAGATACTATTTACAACAAAGACACCAAAGACACTATCAACAACAAAGACACCAGCAATAAATAGATGCACAAAACCGATTCATATGAAGCTTCAGACCGATCCAACCCGATTCCGCCTCAAGAAAACCGATTTTGGTTATCTTTGCTACTTGTATCACCTTGAAAACCATGGCTATTGGTGGAATCCATGGATTCTAATATACCATTGTCATTTGTGTTACTGTTCTTTTGAAAAAACCTTCAAAAATGGTTGGATCTACGGATCCTAACACCTATGCTATATGTAGATTTGTTAAGTAGTTTGGAAGAGTTAACACCTATGACCTATATGTAGATTTGTTAAGTAGTTTGGAAGAGTTAATCTCAACCCAAACTGGAAAACCATTTAAATCGGTTTATTATCTAAAGTCATGTTACATTAGGAATTGCTTAAATTAAACTCTGGCTGAAAAGCTGGTACCATTCCATCTAAAATTTCAAGTACTGTTAATTCCAGCACAGATATAGTTCTCAAATGAAAAGGATGTTATTACATACAAATTACAAATGAAGTTGCAAGTTTTTCACTCAAATCTTTAACCGGGAATTCTATGGAACTTTACTGGAGTTAAGCTTCTTGACTAAGGTTTCCTGTGATCTTTTGATTTTACAATTTTACATGTCCCTAACACCAGCCACCAAAACTTATTCAGTACTTCTAAAATGTTACTTAGTTTATCAAGCTGCATCTACACCCACAAAAGAAATCTCATTGCCAAACATGATCTAGTTTGGCGGCTTTCATTTGAATTCACAACCACTTGTTAATGATTCAATTATGTTTAACTCATGCACGTGTAATGACATCAGTCTCTATTTTCCTCTTGATATAAATTTGTTTCCTTAATGACTAAACCCAGATACGATGTCAATATTTATGTTTCGTCTTCTTTTGAGATTCAGTATGAAAAAGAAAGAGGAGGAGAAGGGATTGCAAGAGGACCCAACACATCCATTATTGAAAAGAAGGCAAGCCAAGTAAGGCATATGTTTCAATTTCAAAACAAAGGGACCCCAGATTTGCTCACAAGTCAATCTCTTATTGTTGGAAGTTAAACCAAGATATGGATTTGGTTCGTGTATCAACAAGTGTTGTTGATACAGTCAGAATGGATCAACTACTGCAGTTGACGCAGTCAAGTTGGATCAACTGGAACAGTTGACACAAGGTGCGATATTTGGAAGTTCGGGTTAACTAGAAGAGCAAGTTGTGCCGGTTCTAGAGAGTTCTAGAAGAGTTCTATTTAGAGTTTGTGTTATGTTAGGAATGTGTGCTATATTTAGAGTTTGCTTGTATTAGGAAAGTACTTTGAGTGATTGTCAAGTTTGTGAGACTATAAGTAGGCTGTTAAGCCATGAGAGAATGTACACCAAACTAATTATCAATGTAGTCGTTTTATTGCTTCCGCGTGTGCTCTCCTCTCTCTTGCTCGATCCTACATGTGGTATCAGAGCAAGGTGAGAGGAAGGGAGAGGAGAAGGAGATTGAGTTTGTGAAGATTCATAAGTTTTTGGTGACAAAGTTTTGGTTTCTTTTAATTTTAGTGTTTGCTGCGTTGGTGTTTTTATGGTTTCAAAAGTAAAAAAACAAAAAAAGAGAGAGAGAGAGAATTGTTTTAAGACTTGTCGTGTTGCTGTGAAAGCAAAGTCTTTCAAATTAAAGCTGTGTTAGGCATGTCAAAGACGTGCTACTGTTTTTCAGAGGAAGGAAGATTGTTGATGCTTCTATACTACGTTGGTGTTTCTTTTTAGTTCGAGGAAATTCAAAAGTTTTTTCGATGGTAGAAGAAGAAAAGTTAAAGAGAATTCATGGTACGTAGCTGCAGGGTAAGATGGAGCTCTTTTGGGTTTGTTCCAGAAAGGCGTTGAAGAAAAAGAAAGACTTGAAGTAAGGTTCGAGATTTAAAGAAAGGAAAAGAGGCGTTGTTGTTGTTTTTGCTGGAGAAGACGTCAGAGTATGATGATGACGCTGTGAAGATGTTGACAATGTTGAACCTGTGTTTGATTGGGTTCATTTTGGAGTTTGAAACCGAGAAGAATCAATAATGCTGTTGCGAAAGAAATAAGAAGATTGTTACTACGTGACTGTTTGCGAAAAATCGTGTGGGCTTTTTTAGGAAGTCCAGTATCACTTGCCTGGGTTTGATGGATTAGATTTAGGGTCTCACGACCTAAAGAGAACTGGTAATGTTGATGGCCATAAAAAAAAGGATACATCAGATGTGAGAACGAGTAAAGAATGGAATCACTGTCCTGGCTTGGTTTCGTGCATAGCTCTGGCTGCTGTTCGGTGTTGTTAGGGTTTGGATGGATGATAACGGGTTGCTGCCATGGTTTCCATTGATGGAAGTGATGTTGGTTGATCGTGGTTGGCTGCGGTTTGAAGGACTTGTTTTTACGCAGGAGAAAATCAGTTTGAAAACTGATTTGTTGCTGTTGTTTGGTCACAAGGTTCGTAAAAAAAAAAAAAAAAAAAAAAAAAAAAAAAGTGTTATTGGAAGTTTGTTACAGTATGTGATCTGTTACAAAGAACAATCACAGAGGAGTTGTTACAGAAGAATTGTGATAGAAAGTGTTATTGGAAGATTATCACAGTACGTGATAGGTGTTACAAAGGCTAACAGTTGCTGGAGAACTGTTACAGATGAACAGTTGCGTGACTAAAAGATGTCACAGTTAAGAAGAGTTGTTACAGAAACGTAACAGAAGAGAAGGGTCACAGTTGTGACAGTGAGCGTGACAAAAGGGTTATAACGGTGCAGAAGTGTGACAATTTGCTAGCAGAGGTGTTGCAGAAAACAGATTTTATGTTGATTGAGTTTGAAGAAGTTTTTTTTTGGGTAAGTGGTTGAATCGAAGGGTTAAGTCATGGATTCGAAAAAGACAAAAGGATCAAAGTTGGTATTGTAGTCGAGGATGATACAGTTTGATAGAGGATCAAATCTGGGTATTGCGGCGGGCTACGGTTTGATTGAGGTGATCGAGGAAGCTTAGAATGACAAGGTATGTTGGGTGGATATGTTTGAGCTTAAGGGAGGAAGGTGACATGTTTGGAGTTTAAGCTCAAACATGTTGGAAGATTGAAATGGTGATTGAAGAGTTTGTGGCAGAAACTTGGAAGTCTTACAAAGTGTGGCAGACTTTGTGTTAGTTATTGCTTGTGGCAGAAGCGTAACAAGGAAAGATTGTGAGAGAATCTTGAAGAACAAACAAGTGTGAAGGTTTCGTAAGAAAAGCGTGACTGGAACAAAGAAGAAAAGAAGAGAAGTAGAAATACAACAGTAAGGTTGTGAAGGAAGTGTAATAATCACCAGGGGGTGATGTGTGAGAAGACAACAAAAGGAGGTTAATACCTATGAGTTGTTGAGTTTGAGACGTCACAAGGTTGTGAGCGTGAAACAAGATTGTAGGCGAGTAAAGTCTGCAAGTTGAGTGAAGCAATCCCAGTGGGGATTTGGCTAGAGTTGTGTGAAGCAATCCTAGTGGGGATTTGGCTAGAGAAGTGAAGAAATTCCAGGGTGGAATTTGAAGAGTTGAGTTGAAATCCTGCAAGTGAAGTGGGTAAACAAGAGATGAGGTTGAGCTACAATGCTCAGTGAAGAAAGTTTAAGGTGAGCTACAATGCTCGGTGATGAGTTGAAGAATTTTTTAGAAGTGTTTGGTTAGCAAGTTGTATAGAGCACAACGAGGTGTTTCTAGCTTGTTAAGAATGATGTTCAGCTACGACGAAGATGAAGAAGAAGAGTTTGTGATGATTGAAGATTCTTTGTTAAGCAAAATTAGAAGATTGCTTCGTTTTAGTTGGTTTGCTATATGTGTTTCGTTTTTAGTTAGTTTGCTATTTGTGCTTTGTTTTTGAATTGAGTTTGAGTTTGATTGACGGAATTCCGGTGAGATCATGAAGTTTGGGACAAGCTACAATCGAGTATCAAGGAGTAAGGGTTTGTTTGGTGGTTTCTTTGAAGAAGAATGAGAAAAGACAAGAACGTGTTAACGTTTATCTATGGAAGAAGAGGAATGGAAAATGAGAAAAGACAATGACGTACTAAACGTCGATCAATGGAAGAAGATGAGGAGTAGAAGAGGGTTACGGAATTCTCGTTGAATGATATCTTGGTTTAAGGGAGGATGTTGGAAGTTAAACCAAGATATGGATTTGTTCGTGTATCAACAAGTGTTGTTGATACAAATGTAATGGATCAACTCATCGCAGTTGACGCGGTCAAGTTGGATCAATGGAGCAGCAGTTGACACAAGGTGCGATATTTGGAAGTTCGGGTTAACTAGAAGAGCAAGTTGTGCCGGTTCTAGAGAGTTCTAGAAGAGTTCTATTTAGAGTTTGTGTTATGTTAGGAATGTGTGCTATATTTAGAGTTTGCTTGTATTAGGAAAGTACTTTGAGTGATTGTCAAGTTTGTGAGACTATAAGTAGGCTGTTAAGCCATGAGAGAATGTACACCAAACTAATTATCAATGTAGTCGTTTTATTGCTTCCGCGTGTGCTCTCCTCTCTCTTGCTCGATCCTACACTTATCTTTGTCTCCTTCTTAATTTGTGATAATAGAAACGAGCAAACCGCGTAATTCCTTACTTTTAACTGCATTACGAATGTTATTAGTTACCTGGGCTTTAGTTCGAAATGATTACCTTATAAATAAAGGCAACCAATTCTGCTTTCCTAGACACATGGGAATGATTTCTTTTTAGCTCAAAACTCCAATGCTCCACGCCATGATTTTTAATAATCAGGGATCTCGTGTCTCTCATTTCAATAAATAAGATTATCATTTATAGTTAGCAACTCCTAAACATGAATTAATGACAAGTTATTATCACTTTCTCTTTCGTATAATCGTTATACGCTAATCAGTAAGTAATCCCGGACTTATCAGTAAAAAAGTTTTTCTCAACTCCCTGGATATGGTCCATATGGACCAATTTACGCTTTGTGTCATTTGGTGATAAGTTTAATAGTAACGCGTAAATCACCTTTTGACTTTGGATTCATCAAGTTTGTACAATATTAGACAACACTTGGTATCGAAAAAACGCTATGGACCTTTGGAGATTTGTAGGTCGACCTATTAAAAGGCTAAACCAAACTTAATAGAGAAGAAATTGCAAGGGAATATATGACTTTTTCTGTGAATTGCCTGCTGACCTAATACTACTACTGTTACTTGTGCATATAACAAGTCAGATCACTTGATCCTTTAATCCAAGATTGCTAATGGGGTGCCAGGATTGGTGGGGGTGTACCAATCCAAGGCAAAAATTGTTTTGTCCTATATAAAAACTCCCTATAAAAATATCTCCATGAAAAGGTGATTCATCATGAAGTGAACCCAAATTTTGTATTGTGTCCGCGTTAATTTCTTTTCTTGTTGATATTTTTTTTCGTTTGTTAATGGATATTTTGTACAGGTTAAAATATCAGTGGACCATTCTCCTACTCTTATTTCTAGCCATGAACTTTGGAATATGCTTTTAAAAAAGCGATCATAAGTCGGCAAGTTTCTGGCTTAAACAAAAATATGTTTAAGCAATACGTATTTAATTTAGTCATGAATGCTAATTGATTAAATAGAAGGATGATGTCAAAGATTCTAGTCACATAATTAATCATTACATGTCTTAGAATGAACAATTATCTAAAAAAAGTGTTTGGAAAAATTTATTTTAAAATGATTATATCAAAATCATTCTGTTAGGTAATCTGATTTATTTGCCATTTAATTTAATATGCTAATTGATTAAATAGAAGGATGATGTCAAAATTAGATAATTTACATGTCTTAGTTAACTGCATTGAAGGTAGATTCTTAGTATTTTGCTGCGTGAAGGTAGATTCTTAGTATTTTGCTGTTCGTAAAAGTTGCTGGCTTATGAACAAAACTAACTTGATGGTTGCTTCAACAAAAGAAAAAAGAACTTGATGGTCGTAATTGAATGCTGTACAATATCTAGTTCCCCCTTCTTATGCAGAGAATGTGATCAGAGAGAATTTTCTGTGTATTGATTGTTTTGTTTGGTAAAAATCAGAGAAAACACATGATTCAGAGTGGTCCCTTTAGAGCAACCACAGTGGGAGAGTATAACCAAATATTTGGTCAAAAAACGAGACACAGCGGGACAGACTATCTAGTAGAAGTGATAAGCTTCATCAATTAAAATCCGAAAGATCAAGACTAAATCACTAGAATATTTATATTTGTCTCTGAGACAAGACCAAGACTAAAAACCAAATATAGTCGAGTGTAAAACTATGTGTTATTAACGATTAAAATGGGAAAGACTGATCCTGTGATTGGGCGACAAAACCGTATAAAGTGATAAAGTGATGTGATGGGGCGAACGTATAAAGTGATCCTTGTATGGGGCGGACATTATATGTGATCCTGACCAAATGGGCGGACATTATATGTGATCCTAAAATGGGGCGAACATTATATGTGATCCTGACCAAATGGGGCGAACATTATATGTGATCCCAAAATGGGGCGAACATTATATGTGATCCTGACCAAATTTACTCTTCCATCCTAATGTCACAACACGGACTAAACCCAAATTTTGGTCTTTTTTCCCTCTTTGGTCTTTGGTTATACTCGCACCACTGCAGTTGCTCGTAGTACTATAGGCAAACCGTATATTATACGGGCCTTCACCTTAATGATTTTCTTACAGTAAATTGTCTTTTGATTGATATCTAGTTATCTACTAACAAAAATGAAAGAAGATAATAATGGCTGATGAAAATTCATGTGTGTGACATCGCCATTCCTCTACTAGGTCTGCATAGTACAACGTTGCTGATGATCTAATAATTTTTGAAATCTTACATATATGTTGACCCACTAATACAATCTGCTACAGATGGACCTCTGCACTTAAGTCGAAATTTTGATCTTAACCATAACGTAATCCCAAAATTTCCTATGTTTAGGCCTTGTTTGGTAAAATTTATGATTATCTATTTATGATTATAGATAATCATAAATTGATGAATAATTTTGATATAATCATTTTAAAAATAAATTTTTCCAAACACTTTTTTTCCAGATAATTGATTATCTTAGAATGATGATCTCAAAAATGAGAGGAAAGAACAATGATCTAGGATATTTTTTTAGTCTTATATTGTTTTTTTGTCTCTCTCTTGATAGTTTAGAGAAAATAAGAAAAAAAAATCAATTTGAGTTATTACATGAAACTAGTTGGAAGCTAACAAGCTAAGCTCCAACGACATACTACTACATTAATTGAACAGAGTTGTTTTTGTGCTAACCTACCCGGTGAGCCTCGTGGGTAACCTAGCCAAGGGAGCCGAAACGGCGGGAGGGGGGCTGAGATTGTGTCACAAGGGGGGCAAGCTAATACTACCTTCCATGTTAATTCCTGCAATATTACATCATTGGGGACTCGAACCTGGGACCTCCTAGAGCGCATTAAACTTTTGGGAAACGGGGATGACCAGCTGAGCTAGCGCATTAAACTTTTGTTATTCCTCTTAGAAAAAATAATTGATTATAATAAATTTTCAAAACAACTTTTTCCTATTTATGGAAATAATGATTTTTTTCAATTATGATTAAAATAAACAATTATTATAATGGTTACCAAACGCATATAGAATCCATTATAATCTGCGTAATGGATTATAAGCTGATAATCCATTAAAATAATGGTTACCAAACGGCCATCGAAGGAGAACAACTATAGCCTAATCGGAAGATAGGGTCCATCTGGGTCCAAACGTGCATCGACATACGGGCGGGCACCCGAGAAGTTTACTACTCCCTCCGTCCCACATATATAGGCGGAATTTTGGTTTTTATTTGTCCCACTAAATAGGCGGACTTTGCTTTCCAAGATGAACTTTTCCATATATACCCATATTTATTGTACATAGGTAATTGTGTTGGAGATAAGACGAAGGGTAAAACAAAAAAAACATATAAAATTATGAATCCCATGCAATTTTCTTAATATAAGTACTTCTCAGTTCTACAACTTTAAATAGCAATTTTGATTAGCTCAGGGGTTAGTTAGTTAAGGTCTTCTCCAACGGCCGCTTGTCTGACCAATCACTGTTGACCCAACATCCTCTGAGTCACTCAAAGAACCCCCTTGAAATAAAGTAAAAAATTGAAAGAAGTGAAACCTGTCGGTACTTGCGATTGCCACACAAGTACTAGTACCACGCATGTCGGTAAATTTGATTATTTTTTAATTTTTTTAATTCCGTGGAAGGGCCTGTTCCTGTATGACTTTACCGCGTTAACTACCCATAAAGGATATCGGAGAAAGACACGGCACTTGTTATTGAACTCTTCTACTTCTTCTTAATTTTTGTTCATGAATAATAAACTAAAAAACATTGAAGTATGTATGACGCAACTTTTAAAGAATAAATCCTTTTTTTGATTCTTCTTTTAAGTTGAAGATATAAATATGCCCTTGATTTCCACATCTGTCTCTTGAAATTAAAGTCGTTCAGCTGATCACATCAATAAGAATCGTTTATCTACAAATTTGGAATCCCATTTTTCCTTCTTTCTCTTCTACACTCACCCCAAATACTCTCTTTTTCTCTACTGTCATTTCATTTCATTTCATTTCTTGCTTTACTTACCAAAATTCATTGCAAGTTGCAACACTTTGTGAAGATTATCTAACAATCTTATATATAAATCTTACTCCTCCAACATAGCATCTCAAAGAAACAAAAAATTTATTGTTAATTTATGGCAAGGGTAATTTCACCCCTAAACCAAGTTAGGAGATCATTTATTCTCTTCATTAACATATCTTTCCTTTTCTTACTCTCTTTCTACTTAGCAATTCTCCTCTTCTCTTCCGATTCCCGTCTTCTTCATCATCAATCCAGAAGATCACCAAATCATGTTGAGAAATTGGATGGAAGTCTGAATTGTAGTCAGGTTCATCATTTTCATAGTTACCAAGAGAAGTGTGAATATGTGAAATCTACTAAAGGGTGCAAACCAGGCGGATACATAAATTATCTTCAAATATTCTACTGCATCTGTGGTTCAAGTCCTGGATTGGGCTACACAGTACTCATTCTATGGCTGATTTTGTTATTCTATTTATTAGCTAATACAGCTGCAAATTACTTCTGCTCTTCATTAGAGAGTTTATCAAAAATCCTGCAACTTTCTCCTACCATTGCCGGTGTTACTTTGCTTTCTTTGGGTAATGGAGCACCAGATGTGTTTGCTAGTCTCGCTTCCTTCATGGGAACCACCGGCTCCGGTGGCGTTGGTCTTAATAGCGTATTGGGTGGAGCTTTCTTTGTGTCGAGTGTGGTTGTGGGGGTGATTAGTATTTCTATAAGCTCTAAAGGGGTATCCGTTGATAAATCGAGTTTCATTAGAGATATTCTGTTCTTCCTCCTTACACTTGGTTCGTTGCTAGCAATTGTGATCGTTGGAGCGATAAACATATGGGGAGCCATGGCTTTTGTCTCCCTTTACTTCATTTATGTCTTCATCGTCTCTGCGGCGCATATATGCCGGAAAAAGGATATCAAGGTTAGTAATATCTTTGATATTTCTCCTATCACTAAAACTCTTTTTGCATATGACCCCAATGAACAATTTGGCGAGTTTAGAACGCCGTTGCTAGGATATGTCAGTAGTGATGATGTCGAAAAACTTGGTTCAATCCAAAAATGTGGTGTTAACAATGATCATGAAGATGAAGAACATAGAGAGGATAATCAGAATGGATTAACTACAAATTGTTTCGGGTTATTCGATACGACAGCTTGGAATTACTTCAGTTGGTTTCTATATATCATAGAATTACCCATTTACTTGCCAAGAAGAATGACAATTCCTGTTGTCAGTGAAGAGAGATGGTCCAAGTTTTTTGGAGTTGTTTCAGTTGCATTGGCACCAATCTTATTGGTAGTTTTATGGGTTACTCAGAACAAAGCCTTGGGTTACAATGGCAGCTTAATGGTTTACTTAGCTGGTGGATTAGTAGGAATTGTTTTCGGAACAGTTGCACTTGTGACTACTAAGAGTGCTAACCCTCCGAAGAGATGTTTACTGCCTTGGCTAGTAGGAGGATTCTTGATGAGCGTGGCTTGGACTTACATTATAGCAGACGAATTGGTTTCACTGCTGGTCTCGCTTGGGAACATATTTGGGATAAGTCCTTCAATTCTAGGATTAACTCTACTTGCTTGGGGGAATTCAATTGGGGATTTAGTAGCTAATGTTGCAATGGCAGTGAATGGTGATCAAGATGGTGCGCAAATTGCAATTTCAGGTTGTTATGCAGGTCCCATCTTCAACACAATAATGGGGTTGGGTTTAGGTTTTGTTTTCAAAACTTGGTCCCAGTACCCATCTTCATTTGTGATTCCTAGAGACACCTCTTTGTACGAAACAATAGGGTTTTTAATGGCTGGATTGCTGTGGGCACTTGTCATTCTGCCTAGGAAGAATATGAAGCTTGATAGGCTGTTAGGTTGTGGTCTTGTGGCTATCTATTTGTGTTTTCTATCCGTAAGATTAGCTCAAACCCTTGGTGGAGTTCCAATTCAAGGGACACTTACTGCTATTTTCTCTAAACCCTAGTTAGGTAGTAATCAATGTCAAATGTATTTTTGGGCGTTTTTTTCTTCTTTTGTATAATTGAGAGTATGTATACTCAAATGTAATTAAGCTAAAGCTAATCGAACTCAGGTATATATAATAGTTCTGTTAGCAGTATAATTTAATACTTCACGATTTTTCAAAAGGAAATATTCTTTGTTTGGACCGTTTGTTACATTGCCACACCAAACACAAGATAGGAACAATATTGGAGTGGATGGATGTCTGTTGTGTAAGAAATCATCTGATCATCTTATTTTTTACATTGCCGGACAACTAGAGCACCATGGCATCATTTCTTAAATGCATACATATTGTAGTGGGTTTTCCAGGAATCTGTCTGGAAATCAATTTAGGAAAGGAATAAGAAGAAGCGTAAGAATGCTGCAATCAAATGGAAGGTATGGGACATTATATACCATTTGCAACATGGTGGACTGTCTGGATTGAAAGGAACGGTATGTATTTCAATGGCAAGTATAACATTTTAAATAATATTATTGGAAAAGTGAAGACTTTGATGCAAAATTGAGATTCTACTATAATTGAGTTTTTGTGTTTTTGCACCTTCCTGGTGTTGAGCTGTTTTTCCTAATAAATTTTGCACTTTTCGAATCAAAAAAAAGTGGCCATATGTTTGGCTTTAAATTCAATATTCATTTGGTGTATTTTTTTGGCGCCGCTAAAGTCTAATGTAACTCCTCTAGAGGTTCCATCCTCTCCATCAAGTTCTGAACATATCGCTCATTTTAACGACTTATAATTGTATACCCCAAATTTAAAGAACAAGAACTCTTTCGGAAAATTTCAGATTGCAAAAAATAAAAAATAAAAAGGTCCATGAAACAAACAATTAGAGGAATTTTGTAAGTCTGTTTTGGCAATTAATTACTCCCTTCGTCCCACTAACAAATGACCTAATTTAAGTTTGCACAATTTTTAAGGCAAGTAGGGGGAGGAGTATTTTTTTTACAATTATACTCTTATGGACAATAACTACTAAAATTTAGAAATGATTTATCTTTCAAACTATTCCAAGGATATTCGTAAACTTTATACCATTGAAAAACATTTTAAAACACATATACAACGAACATAAAAAAAATAAATATCAAATTATACATATTTTTTATACTAACAATAATTAATTAAAATGATAGTTTTAGAAATATCTCCTTGTTTGATGATATAAGTCGCCTATTAGTAAGGCAAAATTTAAAAATGAATAGGTCATCTATTAGTGGCAGAAATCTATTAGTGAACGAACTTTTTTGAGTTTTATACCTTGGTTTCGTTAGTAAGAACATTGATATATTTAGTTAGTATCATCGTTGAATAATTGCAACTAAGAGCATCTCCAATGGATCCTCAATGTGTTTCCTATGTGGACGTTTGGGAAGACATCCTTTTGGTGATGTTTAATGAAATTTTCCTTAATTTTAGCAAATTTAAGAAAACCATCTCCAACGGGAGATATGGTTTAGTAGATTGTTTGCTTATTTGTAAGAATATAATTGGTTAGGCAGTTTTAGAACTGGAAAATCTGTAAAAAGTAAATGTGAAACCACCCAATTAACTTTGGATAAAGTATGACTAGGATCTTCACATCCTCTAAGAGATCTTGTAAGAGCTTCTCCAATGGTTGTTGTGTGTAATTCCTAGGTGGCAATATATTTAGACATTTTCATTCCAATTTTTCCTTAAGTTTAGATGAAAAAAAGAATTCATCTCCAATGGTGTTGGTTGTGATCATTTTTTCATTAAATGTAAATTTTATTTTTAGTAATTTAAATATTTTATTGGAACTAAAAATGGTTATTTTGTATATTGGAATTAATTTTAGTTAAGAAAAAGCTTACTAGGATAGCTTGACATTGTCAAGGTGAATGTCAAGTTTTAGACATTCACCTTGACAATGTCTAACAAAAACTAAGCCATGTCATCTTCACATGAAGGGGTTGGAGAAGGATTTTAAGAAAAATGAATGTCTATCCTATGTGGATTTAGACATTTATCTTCACATACATTCCATTGGAGAAGCTCTAAAACCAGAGGATCTACTTGAGGATGTGAAGCTAACCGTTTGACACCTAATCCTCACATTCTTTGTTCACATTCCCGTTGGAGACTAAATTTTATTAAATTCTCAATAAATCCTAGGTGGCCAAGAATTTAGGAAGTTAACATCCTCTCATTGGAGATGCTCTAAGAACCACGAAGACACAACTTCCACAATAATTGCAACTAAGGGCAATTCCTACGGCAATGGCCAAATTGAAAATTTTGTTGAGCCAGGTGGATGGCTAAACATGTTTCTCCACTATGGGAAAAGAAGTGTGCGGTTGATCATCAAGCGCCAGGACAAAGAACACTCACCAGCGTGTGTAAGACAAACTCGGCCTTTGAACCACAACCGCGGGCGTTTGAAGGTTAAACGCGGCATGTTCACTACAAATGTTGGCGTGTGAAGTTAAAACGCCAACACATAGTTTTTTGAAAATTCAAAATTCACTTTTTTACCTCTATAAATTACCACCCTCTTCAAACAATTCACTCACACCAAAATTCACTTTTCTTGAATTTTCTCTTCTAAATCTATTTCAATCTTTTGTTTTATTATTGGTGAAATGGCTGAAAAGGCGATCACACTTTTTTGCAATGCAAAACTTGAAGCTGTTATTTCTAAGATATGTGGAAGTTTTAAAAAGATTGAAAATTGTAAGGGGGAAGTGCGAGTTTTTGAAGTTGCTTCAAGAAAATGTTCCGCTAAAACGCAAAGAAGAGCTCCAGTTTTGAAAGTTAACAACAAAAAATTCAAAAACAAAGGCGAAACTTTCAAAGAGCGCATTGAATGGAAGATACGTCAAATGAAGATAAACAGGAGGCCAAAGCTTGTACTTGATTTTTATTGAAGTTGTTTAGTACTTTTGTTTATATCTTGTAAAAGAATTGGCAGTAATATCAATGAATGAAAATATTTAGATTTTAAAAAAGATTTCCACTTCAGATTAAGCGATGTTTATTACATTTTAAAATTGCATATAACATCTACGTACATTTTAATAAAGCACAACAATAATATCAAACTACATTAAATCCGGCGACATTATCTCTGCAGAGTTCATAGCATTTAAAATGCTTAAACTCTCTTCCGGTTCTTCAGTAAACTTGGTCTGAGCGATGGTTTTATCTAAAACAGATAAACAACAAGTTAAGATATTTATGATGCAGTTGATCAGTGAGGACAAAGGTAAGATACTCACAAGTTCTTCGTTGGATAATCCAGAATTGCTATGGTGAACCATCCACAAAACTTCTGTATAATGTTTGACTTCCTTATTGATAAATGCAATTCTTAGTTCTAGGCTCTTACTGTTTCTTATGGTTTCGTTCCGCAATGCTACAAAATGTCCCAATACTCTTTCCCAGAAATAGTCATTGTTTATTGGTCTCATCATATGATGTAACCAACATCGAACAAGAGTAACATCTTCTTCCATTGTAAAGACCGGGAGAGGCATTCGAGTGCAGTATAGATGTGCTTGAGATGGACCATCTTTTAGAATTCTAAAACACGCTTCGTAACAAAAAGGTTTACCATGATATTCCTCCCAATTATCAAGAGTTGTTTGGATCACTTCATCTTCAGTTACACCGATAAACTTTTCTCGATCAATTTCCATTACCAGAGTAAGAAATGGCTGGACTGCAATCCTAATAGATTGAAAACGAGCATGCAATCAACGAGCATCTCGGTTTCCCGGGTTCCCCGTCAGTGAGACGAATATTGTAAAAACGTTCTCCCAATAAGAGCCGTCTTGAAATCCCATACCAATGATTACCCTATGAAAAAAATATCCTTTGCATATAGTTATATCCTCTTCTTCAGTAAACTTGGGACCACGATTTCTAACAGACAATTCTGTAGAGTGAGAGAGATTAAGAGTTTTAGAAAGAAAGAAGAATAAGAAGATGTGATGGGAAGAATGGAATTTATAGGGCGAGAAAGAAAATCGAGCCGTTGGAAATTTAGCCAATGGCGTTTATAGTAAAACTGCGCGGCTTTACTACAACCGCCCGTTTCAGTTACCATAGGAGTTGGCGTTTGTAGTAAAACCACGCGGCTTTACTAAAACCGCCCGTTTGAATTACCAACGCCTATTTTTTTTTGTTTTGTTATAAATACAATACTAGGTTTTATTCTCAACCAAACCAACAAAAGTCTTTCTTAAGCTAACAACATCCACCATGTTTTCTAAAGTCAAAGCGAAGCAAATATTATGTGTCGAAGCAAAAGAGGTTTGTCCATTATGTTTCATGGATAACCATAGTCTTATGCAATGCCCTTGGATGTATTCAAAGTGTTCGTGGGAAGGTTGTTCACGCATCAGAATGGTGATTGACTCACAACCGGAAAAGCTCAGGTATTTGCAATGTTAAGATCCCAACTGTCCAGAGGAACCACATATGCTAGATGATGCTATGAAGATTAAAGAAGAAGAAGAAAAGATTGCAACACTTTGCAAGAACTTCAAACTTAAAGCCAAATTGAAGAAGAAGTTATTATACTGCAAGCATTGTGGATATGGAGATCACAAATGCAAACATTGTCCATGAGAATCAGTGGATGCTCAAAGCCTAGTTGGAAGACTTTTATGCATTTGTGCACTTCTTCTGAAGAAGACACATATGGAAGGCATTTATGGAAATGTCCTGGGTGTTTTTTGGTGGAGTGGGCTGATTGAAGTTGAAGGACAAATCGATTCACTATGGTATTATGTTATTTAGTTTGTTGTTTATTTTGTGTTATTACGATTATCTAAACCAAACATGTGGATGTCTTCACATTGCGCCATCAATATCATAACTAATTCAATTTTTTCTTGGATTAAACATTGCACCATCAATATCATACATAAAAACATACTGCATTGGATTAAACAACCACATCATACATCAAAATAAAATAAATACACTATATAAAAACAACTACCACATAGGCGTCAATTCTCGTTGGATGGTGGAATTCTTAGGGCGATGTAGGGATCGTATCTGTTGACCACCCTAAGAATGTTGAAACAAGCTTGGAAGTCGAAAGCATGTCCGCCGTGAGATACCCACATCGCTAGTGTTCTGGGTTCCACTTCATGTACAACTTCACCGTTGAGTTTATTTTTGTGATTCTCCACTAGTATGTCGACGAATTCCGATATATTACGACTAATTAAACTAAAACGATATGACAATACGTGAGAATGACGCCCATTAATGTTCCCCATTTCAGCGATGAACATTCTATAAACTTTCTCCCATAAACACAATGTCGATTTGGCTACATTCCTATCGACAACATCTTGGGTGTGAAAAACAAAGGCTCTACAAATAGCTAAATCTTCTTGTTAACTGAATCTAACACCACGAACTTTGGGAGGCATTTTTGTAGATGATTTGAGAGTGAAGAATGTATAGAATATGTGAATTTAGAGTTGAAATAAGGAGTATTTATAGAACTCAAAATTATAGCCGTTGGATCACAAGATTTTTCAACCGTCCAGATTTAGCCGTTGGAAGTTTTGGGAAAAACACGACGCTTTAACCAGAGACGCTGGCATGTTATGGAATATCGGACGGTTTTCAGACACACGCCAACGAGTGTGCCACGATCTCCCGGCCTTCCTTCAAGCGCGCGCCTGTTCTTCCATCTCACTCAACAAACCAACAAATTTAATGGTTTGTTCATCCGTTTTTCATGTTTGTTGACTCCATAGTGGGATCAAAATAAACAAATCTTTGCTTTGTTGAGTCTATATGAACTGCTCTAAGAACCACGAAAACACAACTTCCATAAATAGTGTAGACCGTGGACCATAAAAAACGAGCAAGTTTTTTTTTTTTTTTTTTTTTAATTCAAAAGAATTTTGCATTGATTTAAATATGGTGATTACAGATAGTAAAATCTTCCTTTGCCCAATCTAAGATATCTTGGGGAAGATTATCAACATATTCAAAATCTAATCTATAAGACCTAGCTTTTTTTAGCTACTTTGTCTGCTAAAGAATTCTTAAGCCTATTAACTGACTGACATGAATAAAAACCATGGTTTTGTAAAAGAAACTTAATGTCAAGGATGGTTCCCTGATTTCTCCAATGAACATAAGAGTTTTGTTCATTTATTGACTTAACTAATGCTTCATTATCAGACTCAAATACAGCTTTGAGATAGCCTCCAGCAATTGCCCATTCCACTGCCTGATTCATGGCCAAACACTCAAGATGTTCCACCTCCCGATCCTCTATCATTCCTCCATTAAAGAAGCTCCCTTTTACTCCAAGACATTGACCTACAAAATTTCTCACTATTAGACCAGTTCCCCCTGTATAAGGTACCTTAATAAAAGATGCATCGATATTAATTTTAACATAATCCATTTCTGGTGGTACCCATCTGTGAATCTGTGCCTGTAAACTAACACTAACAACACTGACACTATTATTGTTAGATTAACAATTCTCTATCAAAGTTGTAATAATACTCAAGGATAGGAGTCTGTTTGGCTTAGTCTTCTGAAAAATAGCAGCACACCTATCCTTCCAGATAGCCCATAAAGTTATCATAAGCAAATGAAGTTTATATTCTCTGTCAGAAGGAGATACATTACCTTGAGAGAGACCTGTATCAAACCAGCTTATTATCTATTGCAACAATCCACCATGCATAGTAAGAATATTACTGATGTTAATATTAACTCCTAGCCATAAAGTTTTAGCATAGGGGCAATCTAAAAATAGATGGTCAGTTGTTTCAAGACTAGCATTACAGATGCTACAATGTGTATCAATGTCCTGCTTATATCTATAAATTTTATCTCTAGTAGGGACAATATCTCTAAGGCATTTCCAAACCATAAGCTTAACTTTGTGAGGCACTTTACATCTCCAAAGAGATTTCCAAATATTATTATTGATATTCTGAGTGACCATAGTACCAGTTTCATAGTTACAAAGAACCTTATAGGCACTTTTAACTGAAAAAACACCTTTTCTGTCAGGCAACCAGATTAAAGTATTAGAGCCAGACATGGGAACCTGCATAGCCAGAATTTTAGTTGCAGTATCATTAGAGAAGGTATCATGAATCAATTGTACATTGCAAGTTTTAGTACCTGGTAAAAACAATTCATTGACACAAATCAAATTAGAACCAGGATTGGAAACAGATGGTTCTGGTGGATTATCAAGCCCCACTACCCAATTATCCTGCCAAATTTTCACCTTACTCCCACATCTAATAACCCAAATACCGTTCTCTTTAATGATGGTAATGCCTCTATAGATTTTTCTTTCCAAATCCAAGAGTTGTTGTCTTTTAGTTTATCTAAATGGAGAAAACTGTCACACCTGAAATATTTTGCTTCTAGATTTTGGGTCCATAACTCCTCCTCCTTAGAACTAATTTTCCAAGCTAGTTTCATGATCAGAGCCTTATTGAACTTTACTAAGTCTCTAAAACCTAAACCACCTAATTCTTTTGGCTTATTAAGAGCATGCCAAGCCAAGAATTTTATTCCTTTGTGTTTGTTATGCCCTCACCAAAAATTTCTGGTAAGAGTATCTAGCTTGTAAATTATGGTCTTAGGAATCTTAAAACATCCCATTTGATAAGAAGGAAGAGAATTTAGCACAGATTTAACTAAAGTAGTTCTACCTGCTAGGTTTAGGGAGATACTGAACCCAATTGTTCAACCTAGCTTCAAAAGACTGAGCAATAGGTTCAAAAGATCTGACCTTAGAATGACCCAAGAGCAAAGGATCTCCCAAGTTTGTTTCTGAATCGGTGATAATTTTTCATATTCAGCACAAGTACCTGGACTTAAATTACCATTGAAATAAACACAAGACTTATCAAAATTCAAAGTTTGGCCAGAGACAACACCAAAATTGTTCAAAACATTTAAGATATTACTAATGTTATGCACATCAGCCTTAGCAAAGATGAGAATATCATCTGCCAAAAGAAGGTGAGAAATGGGAGGAGCTCTCCTAGAAACTTTGATACATGTAATTTCCTTGTTAGATTCAACAATCCTTAAGCTTATTGAGAAAAATTCCATTGCCAAAATGAACAGGTAAGGAGACAATGGGTCACCCTATCTAATACCTCTTGAAGGCTTGTATTCTTGACAAGGTGAACCATTAAGTAAAACACTAATACTAGTAGTAGATATACATTATTGTATTAAGCTACAAAAAGTATCATTGAAACCAAATTTGGATATAACTTTTAAGAGAAAATCCCATTCTAATTTGTCAAAGGCCTTTGAGAGATCCAACTTAAGGGCCATAGTACCTCATACACCTTCCTTATGTTTCATTGTATGGATAATTTCATGAGCAATAATAATGTTATCATGTATATCTCTACTAGGTACAAAAGCATCCTGATATGGAGAGATAAGCTTTTTAAGATGAGGTCTTATCCTATTAACTAAGATCTTAGAGATAATTTTGTAGGAAACATTACAAAGTCCTATAGGTCTAAAATCAGATGGCTTGTTAGGGTCCTTAAATTTAGGTATAAGACAAATGTAAGTTTTATTTAAGCTAGTAGGCATGTGACCAGTCTCAAAAAACTTCTGAACAACATCTTTAACATCCTTCCCAACAATGTCCCATTGGGATTGATAAAACCCTACTTGAAATCCATATGGACCAGGTGAATTCCAAGCTGGCATGGAGTTGACAACATTAAAAATATCATCAGCAGTAGGAATAACAAGCAAAGTAATATTATCACTATCAGATATAACATGAGGAATAATATTAAAGTTATCATCAGTGAAAACAGGAATACTAGTACTTCCTATAGAACTGAAATGGGATGTAAGCAAATGAGAAATGTCTTCTCTATCTCTAATCCAAACACCATTAGCATCACAAATAGTATTAATGTTTTTCCTATGCATTCTCTTATTCACTAAAGAATGAAAATACCTAGTGTTATTATCCATGTCATGAATATGCTTGTCTCTAGATTTTTCTTTGTAAAAACTAGTTTGGATGTTATACCAGTTTTCAAACTCTTTAGTAACAGTTTTAGCTCTAAGAATCTGGTTGGCTGAGCTAGTTTCACTTTGGATAGAAGTCAACTGATTTTGAAGATTTAAAATATTTTTTTGAATGTCACCAAATTCCATTCTATTCCAATGAGAAAGAGCATTCCTAGCATTATGTTGTTTATACTTGAATTTATAAGCAGGGCTACCATTAACATTCACATTCCAAGCAGTTTCCATATTTTGTTTAAAAGTATCATGCTGCATCCAAGTTCCAAAGAATTTAAATGGTCTCCAAAGATTCCTAGGAATAGGATCAGTAATTAACAAGATATGACAGTGGTCAGAGGCAATGTTATTAAGATGAATAATCTTAGCCTGAGGGAAATCTAGAAACCAATTATTATTCCCTAAGGCCATATCTAACTTAGACTTCCTAGTGCCTGTTCCAGAACTATTACTAGTCTAGGTGAAATCTTTACCCTCATAACCTAAGTCTATAAGAACAGAGTTACTAACCATGGTTTGAACCCAAGCATCAGAGCTACTATTGTTCTTATCCAAGTGAAAGTTAAGATCCCCAATCACAATCCATGGTTGAAAAACCTCTTCACTAAGACTATGTAGCTCATTATAAGTAGATCCATACATGAATGAAACAAGAACTCCAGGTTTTCTTGGGTCAACCTTAATAAGAGCATGTATAATATTATCAACAACACTAACTATATCACAAGATATCCCATCTTTCCACATGAGTATAAGTCCACCTGCTTTACCAATTCTATCAATACAATCATAATTGTGGTAATGAACTGATTGAGCAATGAAGACCATCCTGGCAACATCTACTTTTGTTTCACACAAAAATAAAATAAAATCAGGACTCTGAGCTTTCACTAGATTTTTAAATTGTTGGAAAGTGAAATTGTTTGCTATTCCCTGGACATTCCAGGATAGTAACTTCATTTTGAAAAAAATAGTAAGATTCAGATAAGAGAAAATTATTGAAATGCTTAGGAAAATATAGGAAAATAACTTTAGAATAAATAAGAGTTATAATTACCCGTTTCTCCATATCAGTGTTATGAGCATGTTTATCTCCAGTTGTGACCATGATAGTATTCTGGCTTTCTGTGTTGTTAATTATCTAAGTTGTTATAGTGAGAAGAAATCTCATTATCAGCAACATCAGTCAAATCTTCATCAACTCTGTGCCTTTTTTCCAAGCCTGCCTTCTTCTGAGTCTTCTGGTTGTTGTTTCTTAAGAAGAAAATCCATATTAATGGGTACACCATCTTTTGGAGGAACAAAAACTGTAGTTTTGACAAATTTCTTCTGAGTCTTCTTAGAGGCAGGACCTGTGTTAGAAGTAACAGTTGAGATGTTTCTTCTTATGTGATTTTGTTTTCCAAAGAAATATGGATTTTCATGTGCTTTAGCCAAATAAATTGCAGCATCTTTACAAGCTCCACTGGAGTGATTGATTACATAGCAATCAGGACATATGTTACCAGGCTACCTTTCATAGATTTTTTTTTTTTGCAATTTAGTAACTCCAGCATTAGTGATGCATTTGACTCCCCTTCTTAGTGGCATAGATAGATCAATATTAACACATAATTTTACTGGATCACTTCCATTAGAAATTGCATCTTTTGGTTCAATCCCAATAACTTCCCCCATTATTTCTCCAATTTTGGTAACAGATCCAACATGCATATGCTCTGGAAGTATGTATTTTAGTTAAATCCAGAACATATGAAAACCCCAGTGTTTCTCAGTTGTGACCATGTCAGGTATATAGTCATGGACCACCAGGAGATACTTGTTGATATTCCATGGTCTTTGGTCAATAACCGTGTTCAACAAATCTCACTTACTGAATTTGAAGATCATGATATTTGGCTCAACTTCTACAATCCTCACATCTTTTGCTGTCATAAATGGCCAGGTGAACTTGATAAAATTCTCCACAGTCTTGCAATTCATTCTCCCCTTAATTATAACCTTGCCTATGGCGCTTGCTTCCTAGTTGGATTCAACTTCCTCTTCTGCAGTATCAGCTTGCGGGAAAACTACAATCTCATTTGAATCTCCAAGCTCTAAAGTGGCTTGCTTGAATTTGTTGACTAATTCACCAAGATTGCTTGAACTTCCTTCCTCCATTTTACAGAAATAATTAGCTTTTCTATGACTGAGTTGTAGTTGAAAAGCTTAAGATCTATAGGGCTTAAAAGGTGGTAAATTCCAAGAGAAAAATTGACGGAAATAAGATATTTCCTGTCTATTATTAAGGAAACTGAATGAATGGGAATAACTGAGAATTTGGTAGTCATGATAACTATACTTTGACCGAGAATCTTATAAAATATGGCAACTAAAACAGTTATCTATTAAACAACCGAGTAAAAGAAGGAAACAAACCTTCCTTATACGACCATTAATTTGAATTTTGAAATTGTTTGAATTTTTCCAGAGGCGGGATATGATTTGACACGGCGAGTTGAACCGGTGTAGAGACTTCTTCCACATAACAATACTGAAACCACTGATAACAACACATACAGAAACCACAAGCAAAAGCTTTGAGAAATACTCTGCAAACGCATCAATCACAACAACAAAATAGGCAAAAGCCATTAGAGACATAACAAGCTGCACACACATCATGGAGAAGACGATTAATTAATTACTCATTATTCCAATAAAGAAAATCAATAAAAACAAAATGATAATGCTAATGAATTAGATAGAAAAGAAGAGTTAAAATGACATAAAACAGTAAAAGAATCAAAATGGGTTGTAATCAAGAAGAAAAAGAAGAAAGGAACTCTAGATTAATGAAAAACTAGGATCTAATCTTTAGGAATCTAAAAAATTGAAATCTGAGTTAACTCAGAAATTCGCCCGATTCGCTGAGCAAAACTATCTAATCCTGAGTACATGAAAAAAAAAAAAAACAGCAAGTTGTGATCTCTATACGGCTAGTTTCAAACTAGCAATCAGTACCCGTTGAATGGTCAGTAAAGGGTAGCAGCAAGTTGGGGTTAAATGTTTGGATTGATTTAAAGATTTAGGTAGCAACAAAGTCATCACGACATCACACTCCATTCTTGTACAATCAAAAGTATGTTCATGGTCCCCAGTTCAGTTTATATGAACATCGTTTTTAACAAGTAGATAATGAATGTATAAGTAACGATTTATGAGGATAATCTTCCTTTTAACATATAATTACCTGGGGTATCACTAAATCTCACGTCTCTCCAGTGGTATTGATTGCCAAATTCTTAAGTATCTCGACAGTCATATCTTGATACGTAGGGTAATCAGAGTTTTGTTGTCGGTTGCAACCTAGTCATAATGATTTAGTTTACCAGAAACCCAATAATTTGCAAATCTCTGATCAATTCTTTTAAAGAGATTTTGCATCGACTCGTCTGAGCCATTTCCGTCAGGCACCATTCCATCAGGTGTATGGCAACATCCTACATATGCCACTAATTTTTACACTTACGGTACGCTTTCATCGAAGTTAACTGCAAATTACTTTTTACAGTATAAATTAAGATCAATCCAGTTACCGGTGTATGATCTCCATATCCTCATGCAGTTTTTAAGAAGAAAAAAAAACATCTGGACATATGCTCGGCCTTGCCAAACAAAAGTTGTCCAGTTTGCCAATCCACTAATGAAACAAGGCTACGTACAGCACATGTTTCATATCTTTGTACCTTTCACCAGTGTGTGTGGTGGCTGGCTGGCATTTCAATCAGGTCTAGCCCCACCCTACTGGGGAAGGGAGCTGCCAGACTTACCTAATTAGGAGATTTGTTGGTTCCTGGAGACGGTAGGACAGGAAGGCACAAATCCCCGAAGCTGTGGGAAACTAATTTTCTATCCGTAGGTCTCCTGACTTCTTTGTGGATCCAGTGGCAATGTTTTATTCAACATGCGGAATTTATTTGAATCAATAATAATGGTGTCGAAGAATATGTTTTTACAAGCAGTGGTGCTAACTATCAAGTCTGTGATGGTCCATATTAGTAGTAGTAGTCTAGGTTTGAGCTTAGATCAGAATCAGGTAGGAACCCAAAATTTATTACATTCACATCAGATCAATCATAGTAATCTTCATCTTCTCTGTGGATTTCAGATTCAAAACTTTCACCCGTCAAAATTACGCAATACCAACCATAAATTGAGGGATAATTATTATATTTCCTTATTCAGAAATTATCACACAGCTCATATCATATTTTCCTATCCTTTTATTGAGGGTCAATTACTGGATATGCGGTATTCTTTTAACAGAAAAAGGAAAGATAGTGTCAACCCTAGAAATATCAGTTTGAATATATATGCAGAGAAGTATCATTCAGTTTTTACTCAATATCCTAAACAGTATTCCTTACCAGTGGTGGGAGAAGAAGTTATTCCTGCAATGGCACAATCTTCCGAGAATCGAATTAATCAACTATCTAGGCAACTAAGGAGAGCAGCAATTGAACTTCCTGAGAGAAGGAGAATTGTTGGATCACAACAAACTGTTTCTGTAGCGGCTGAAGAATGGAATTTTGAATTCTTGGGAAAACTTATGTGGAAACATAAGATAAACATGAGAATTATTAGAGAAGAAATCAATTCTCCATGGAGAAAATATCGTAACAAGCAGATTCGAGTCATGGGTCATAATCTTATGCTGGTGAGATTAAACTGTGAAGAAGAAAGGGATGAAGTCATTCAAAATGGTCCATGGATAGTGGGAGAAGCACTCTTTGCTGTGCAAAAATATACCAATGGTGTTCCGATGAAGGATTACGAATTCACTCATCAGATTTTCACATTACAATTCAAATATCTAAAGCCGGAACACCTAAATAGTGAAGTAGTTGATGAAGCTATCGGTTTTATGGGAAAGAAGATTTTAACTAACCCTCCAAACTACAGACCAAGATATGGAAACATTGTCAAAGCAAGATTGGAGATAAGTTTTAATGAACCACTTCATCGTGGAGGCTGGTGGAACACAATATCTGGGGAAAAAGTATGGATTAGATACCATTGGGAGCTGCAGCCTAAGAAGATATGTGATAAATGTTTTTCCATTGTTCATGATGATAGTAAATGTATGGAATGGTCCTATCTTCTTTATCTAGATAGTCTGTCAGAAGCTGAATATGAAGCTCATCTAAAAGAAGAACAACTTGTTACTGAAGGTATTACTGAACAAGATATGGAAGATAATGTAATAGATGAGATGGGTACTGATGAACCAAATGGTGAAGAAGGTGATGCGCGGGAGACAATCTAAGAGAATGACAAACTCTATTCTCAATGGTGAACCATCTATGAACCCTTACAATATTCATGTTCAACCACCTACGATTCCCTTTAATACTTCTACTACTAATATGGATCATCATGGCAACTCAATGATGGAAACAAATGATTCAAGCACAAACAATGTTGAAGCCACAAATGCAAGTCAGAGAGATACTATGCAAGTATATCTTAAAACTTATTCGCAGATAATTACTTATCAATCTTTTTTTACTATCAGTTTTAGGTATAGTTTTTTACTATAGTTATAATTTGGTTTTCATCATGAAGATTCTTGCATAGAACATTTAGGGTATAGCTAAAAAATATACTAAAAATCAACTAATAGTTTTAATCCAAGCACAATCGCCTGATTTATTGTTTCTCTCTGAGACAAAAGTTGATCAAGAAAAAATGATTCATCTAGCTAAATCTCTGAATTACTGTAACTACATCTGCATAGATAGAATATGGCTTGCTGGTGGTCTCTTGTTAATGTGGAAGCATGGAATTAAATGTGAAGTTCAAGAAGTGTCTCATAATATTATTCATGTAGTTGCAAATTTGCATGTAGCTAAACCTGATGTCCTTATTACTTTCATGTATGGTTCTACATATTTTGATAAGAAGAAAGAACAATGGGAGACTATGAAAAGAATCAAGGAGAATATAATGCAATTGTAGCGCCCCCTAAGCTAGCAGCTGACTAATCTAAGAGATTAACTACATAAAGAGGCACTAACGATCTAAAACATCTAATTAAACATTAAGAAAGAAGTTATAAACAAAGATCAACCCGAATCTAAACCCTCTCTGAAATAAATACAAGAACTCCTCTCAAGTGATACATATTCAATAGTGAGTTGGTTTACAAATAAAATATAAACACAAAATAATATAGCGGAAGCTAACCAACTAACGAAACCAACTCCTCGAAGCCTTTATCGCCACGTGCACATCTTGAATCTGTCTCTGAAACTGAAAGTGGGAATTGAGTGACACATCATCCCGAAGGGTGCCAAGCAGAAATAACAACTAACTTTCAAGTAATCACTAGAATGATTTAAAGACAATGCAGGTTTTGTAGAAAACCGATAAATCAAGGAAAAACAGATAAAGCATCTTAAAATAATAAGTTGTACTGAAATATAAAGTTCTACCAACCATTAAACCGGCACACATTCACAACATAAATAATAGTTGAGCAACGTCTTCTTTCGGAGTAGCAAGGCATGATTGTTGCGGATTCTTCAATGATCATTAAAGCGCCCATGAGGTTTCCATCCTCAAGTCATAAACGATGTGTACCTTACCAGTACCTTATTCTACGCGCACTCTACATAGCAAGTATCCAAAGAGATCTGATGGTAACAACATTATATCCGATCAAAGTGCTTACACAGTGGGCAACCCCCCCTTTACCATCCCCGCGTAAATCCAACAATCTTATATAAGATGCTCAACATCATTCTCTCTAAACACCAAAACATAATATAATAGCTTTTGAAAGTAATTTAAAAGAATAATAAACATCCATGTATGAGACATGCGTTGCCCCCGTACAGAAATAGGGAAAATATAATGGCCAAATTAAAACCAGACCTATATAATATTCAACCCAACGAGGCCTATCTAGGTTTGCTTAAATTAGGTATAACATTTGGGGGCACACATCTCTGACCAATCAAAAGGAAACCTTCTCCCTTTCATGTTAACAAATAATAAAGAATGTAACTGCTTTCCAGTCAATGGAAAGAATCACATTTTGAAAAATAAGTAAATACTCCCAAAACACAGATATTAGTTATTTCTAAAGATCCAAGCCCATCTCAAAATGTAAAAGAAAACTAGTTTGTAAGACACATAGATAATACATGCATACACTATCATATAATAACAAAGATATTCATGGATTTCACAAAAGATAGATTTATAAAACAATAATGAATACAAGAGAGTTCGTTATTGATTCCCACCTCTTTTGATGACAAGCCTCGCATACCTTGAGATCCATAATCCACTGGTTCATTCTTTAGATCGTTCGTTGTTAATAACGACTAACTGTTAATCACACAAGCACTCTTAAGATTAGCCAAGAACTCCTCTCAAGTGATACATATTCAATAGTGAGTTGGTTTACAAATAGAATATAAACACAAAATAATATAGCGGAAGCTAACCAACTAACGAAACCAACTCCTTGAAGCCTTTATCGCCACGTGCACATCTTGAATATGTCTCTGAAACTGAAAGTGGGAATGGGTGAGCACATTATCCCTAAAAGGGGTTCCCAGTAGAAACAATAACTAACTTTCAAGTAATCACTAGAATGATTTTAAAACAATGCAAGTTTTACTGAAAACCGATCAAACACGGAAAACAGATAAAACATGTTAAAATAATAGTGATACTGAAATATAAATATCTACCAACCAATCTTGCGGCACACATTCACAACGGTAATAATAGTTAAGCGACGTAATCCTTCGGAGTAGCAAGGCATGACTGTTGCGGATTCTTCAATGATCATTAAAGCGCCCATGAGGTTACCGTCCTCAAGTCATAAACGATGTGTACCTTAACAGTATCTTATTCTACGTGCACTCTACATAGCAAGTATCCAAAGAGATCTAATGGTAACAACATTATATCCGATCGAAGTGCTTACACAGTGGATAGCCCCCTTTACCATCCCCGCGTAAATCCAACAATCTTATATAAGATTCTCAACATCATTCTCTCTAAACACCAAAACATAATATAATAGCTTTTGAAAGTAATTTAAAAGAATAATAAACATCCATCTATGATAGAAGTATAGAGATTAGTTAATTTAAATAAGTTCACACTTTGATAATCTAGCACTGGAGAATAGCGAGGTTTGTAATTCTGGAATGTTTGTGTTATCTTTGTTCGTAGGAAAGCATTGTCGGGCCTAGCTAACCTAGACAGGGCCACTGCATGCATGGATTTCCATTCATAAAGGGAGGACTTACTTCTATTAGTGAACTGTTAGGTCCCAAATTTTAGTTAGAGACTAATAGAGTACCATTTCTCTTAATTAGAACCATTAATCTATTAAAAGTAGAAATGAAATTAAGTCGTAAGAGTAGTTAAGATAATAGTTCGACCATTAATGTTGATAATAATAAATGATATTAAGATCACTGATAATCATAATAAAAATAATATTAACACTTATCAATAGTTTGTAATGAATTAATTAAAATCTTATTAGTAAATATATAACGATAAAAGATAATTAGGATCAAGTAACTACGAAAAATTATTAGTAATTAATTACAGTTAAATTTTGTAAAGTAAATAAAATTAGAAATACTTTCTTGTGCATCGAAAACAGATAGATAATATAAGACTTATTAGATTAGACTTGAGAACGTGCGAATATTTTGCATAAAATGAAAAGAATAAATTTCTTAGTAATCTTATATTTAAATTATCTTTAGTGCAATAACTGATTTAGTAGATCATTAAAAATTAAACAAATACACATGAAGTAATTATAATAGTATTTGGATGTTTAGTACACAAATAGACTTGAAAGAAAATAAATTCGTATAATAATATGACACTTTACATTAATAGAAAAATCTAAAGACTATTAGAACACATTATAATTTTATGCGGACTCAAATTAAAATAATATTAAGTTACCAATGCTATTATTTGACAAGACTTATAATATACAGACACGATATGATATGAATAAATAAAATCAATTATATTAATATTTACGTGAATGCAGGGTTATGTTTAGAAAATTAAGACTTAGTTTACTACCTGGACTATCAACAAACCAATAACGATAATAATTAGGATAGTGAGATTAGTAACACATTTGATAATAGTATTTTAATAATTATGTTAATAGCAGATTTAAAGTAGATGATATTTGGATAATTTATATATTGTATAACAACAAAAAAATAATTAAAATATCAGATATTATAGATTTACGTGAAATCAAATTTGGATTAGCTATATGAATAAATGTATAACAAATATAGAACTACATCAAATTAATAAATTACTAAATATGAAATTATAAATTTTTAGCGCAAAAAGCTTAGACATACTTATTTGTTAGAGATCAAATTCACCATAGTGAGCTTAGAGACGATCATAATATGAAATAGAAAATTTGTATATGGAACTTAGAGCTACAAATTATAAATCTTAGTTGTAGAAAACCATATAGGTTTGTATTTCTTTTCTTGTCTGCTTCGAACTCATTTAAAATGAGTTACCTTCGCGCGTTTGCAAGTATGAGCGGTACTTGCATTTAGTCGAGAAATAGTAATTCTCTATAAGGTGGGGAGTTTTTGAAGTCTATATGGTGGATCGATTTTCGAGGAAAAAAATGATATAAGGTAGGGAGAATGTAACGAGCCTCAAGCTCGTCAACGCTATTAGACCAGTCATGAGACGACTAAGCCGTTATTGACCCGATTAATTAGAGACGAACGTTAATTAAAAGAAATTAATCTAACAACGATCTAGTTACGAAAATAGTATCACTAGATAGGTGTCGAAAAGTTATGCGAGATAGACTACTCGAACGTGTCATCCGAATACCGGATGAAGAAGATATCACAAGAGTTGTATGAGGGGAAAAATAGTCAATTTTGCATCTAAACCGCATGGCTGCCCTTATCCTTTTTCTGGGCGCCTTAATAATTATTCTTGGTCTTATCCCTTTCACCCATCGGGCATATAAGCTCATTCGCTTCTAATTTCTTCTTCATTCTTCTTTCTTATTCTCCTTCTGCTTTTGTCCATCGCCTCTGGCGATTTTGTGAGATGATTCTGAGGTCGAATCGAAGAGAAACTTAGGGTAAACATTGGGAATTGAGTACTGGTGGTATTTTTGTTGGATGTTGCTGCTATAGTTGTCTGGATTGGTAGAGAATCAGATTTAGTTATAGTGTTCGTTTGAGATGGAGTTTAAAGAAATAGATCAAGAAATGAATGAACTGTTGTAAGGCTTGTTGTAGTTAGAAATGCATCTTTTAGTCTTGACATGTGCTATGTTGCATCTTGTATGTGCTAAGGCTTTGGCCTTGTGTTTTAGACCTATTAGTCATCCTAGTCAGATTATTTGTCGACTGTCATCATCAGGCCGACTTAGGATATCTGACTGGGGTGAATCAGTCTAACCCTGAGTTGTCTCATTAACTAGTCTTGACCAGACTTGACTCAGTAGACCTCGACCGAGTTAACTCGTTGACCTGACCTTGGACCCGTTGACCATTGACTTGACCTTTGACTAACATTTACCGTTAGTTGACTCCATTGACTGTTATCGTTGACTGTTAGTTGACCCATTTGACTGTTATTGATCGTTAGCTGACTCTGGTGGACTGGACCTTAAGTTAATGGACTTGGGCTTAGGTTTAGTTTTCTTATTTTGATGTGTTGGACCCTTATGGTTTGAATTAGCTTTTGATTCCTTCTACAAAGTTGTAGATACTCATAAGACATATCTAATGGACTATAGAACCAACCTAATTGAATTAGTAAATCTTTATTTGTACTAAAGATAGATAATGAAAAGGTGTAGAAACATAAACGGGCTTAGAACCATTAGATAGTTCACTTAGCCTATAATTAGAGAATTGTATGAGATTATAATTTGAGCCTTGTATGAGCCTTTTGGCTAATCTTTAGAGTGCTTGTGTGATTAACAGTTAGTCGTTATTAACAACGAACGATCTAAAGAATGAACCAGTGGATTATGGATCTCAAGGTATGCGAGGCTTGTCATCAAAAGAGGTGGGAATCGATAACGAACTCTCTTGTATTTATTATTGTTTTATAAATCTATCTTTTGTGAAATCCATGCATATCTTTGTTATTATATGATAGTGTATGCATATATGATAGGCTTGTCATCTATGTGTATTACAAACTAGTTTTATTTTACATTTTGGGATGGGCTTGGATCTTTAGAAACAACTAATATCTGTGTTTTGGGAGTATTTACTTATTTTTCAAAATGTGATTCTTTCCATTGACTGGAAAGCAGTTACATTCTTTATTATTTGTTAGCATGAAAGGGAGAGGGTTTCCTTTTGATTGGTCAGAGATGTGTGCCCCCAAATGTTATACCTAATTTAAACAAACCTAGATAGGCCTCGTTGGGTTGAATATTATATATGTCAGGTTTTAATTTGGCCATTATATTTTCCCTATTTCTGTACGGGGGCAAAGCATGTCTCATACATGGATGTTTATTATTCTTTTAAATTACTTTCAAAAGCTATTATATTATGTTTTGGTGTTTAGAGAGAATGATGTTGAGAATCTTATATAAGATTGTTGGATTTACGCGGGGATAATAAAGGGGGTTGTCCATTGTGTAAGCACTTCGATCGAATATAATGTTGTTACCATCAGATCTCTTTGGATACTTGCTATGTAGAGTGCGCGTAGAATAAGGTACTGGTAAGGTACACATCGTTTATGACTTGAGGACGGAAACCTCATGGGCGCTTTAATGATCATTGAAGAATCCACAACAGTCATGCCTTGTTACTCCGAAGGAAGACGTCGCTCAACTATTATTTATGTTGTGAATGTGTGCCGGTTTAATGGTTGGTAGAACTTTATATTTCAGTACAACTTATTATTTTAAGATGCTTTATCTGTTTTTCCTTGATTTATCGGTTTTCTACAAAACCTGCATTGTCTTTAAATCATTCTAGTGATTACTTGAAAGTTAGTTGTTATTTCTGCTTGGCACCCTTCGGGATGATGTGTCACTCAATTCCCACTTTCAGTTTCAGAGACAGATTCAAGATGTGCACGTGGCGATAAAGGCTTCGAGGAGTTGGTTTCGTTAGTTGGTTAGCTTCCGCTATATTATTTTGTGTTTATATTTTATTTGTAAACCAACTCACTATTGAATATGTATCACTTGAGAGGAGTTCTTGTATTTATTTCAGAGAGGGTTTAGATTCGGGTTGATCTTTGTTTAGAACTTCTTTCTTAATGTTTAATTATATGTTTTAGATCGTTAGTGCCTCTTTATGTAGTTAATCTCTTAGATTAGTCAGCTGCTAGCTTAGGGGGCGCTACATCAACCCTGGCTTGTTATTGGAGACCTTAATATTCACTTGCATGATATAGCTTCCTCATATAGTGCCTCTACAGAGGACAAATATGTGCAAAATGAAATAAATGAGTGTTGTCTTATGGATCTTGGATATGTAGGTGTAGTGATCTACACTACAATTGGTGCTCAGAAACAGGATAAATCTCTAAGGATAGAGATAATTGAAGAAGGGGCGAAGGAATTAGAGGGTTAGAAGTAGAATTAGACAAATTAGATGAGGGAAAGAGAAGGCAGACGATATTTGGGAGATAAGAAAATTTCATTTGATTAATTCATTGATAACCCGTATGGCGTACAACCTCATCCTTATATAACAAGGACAGACTCCTACTAATACTACTAACATCACCCAACACCTTGTCCTACGGGCTATCCTAGGATGGTTGCGCTTAACTGTATGGGATACCTCCCATTGGGACATGACAAATACCGAACTCTCCAAATCATCCTTGTCCTCAAGGATGTAAAATGTGAAATGACCTCGGCTGTAGAAGATGTAGGTAAGCTCGTCTAACGGAAGGAATAACTGTTGTAACTTCTTCTCAACTGTCGTCTTCTTAAAATACTTTAGCTGGTTCCGGCTTAAGAAATTCCTGGCCCAAGGTCGTAAAATGAAGTCCATAGTTGAAAGCTTAGGAAGCTTCTTCAGTTGCAATAAAACTCGCATACAGATTTGTAGCTGATAAGTATACCCCACATTCTTCATAGCTTCGCCCACATAAACAGCGGGAGTATCATGATAATTCCCACACCAAGGTGAAAAATACTTTAGATTGACCTTAACTTCCCTATTGCACCGCTGGTGTTGAGAAAAGAGTTCAATTAATCGATTGCAATAAGGAGATGTGGACCTGACAAGGAGCATTTTCACCGTTTTCAACCTTTGATTTATACTCTTTGTGATGCCAATCAATGTTAGGGAAGTAAACATCTGACACCTCACTTCTAAGTTCAGTAGATTGCGAGCTAAGGAAACACGCATAAACAATTGAAATTCCCATAGAATATCTCACTACCAACTCCTAAATTCATGTCATTACTCCTCATTTTCACACGCAACAAGAATTTCCCAACACTTCCAGCAATGACTTTTTCCAACTTATTTCTGAAATATGAAATACTCGCATACCCCAAGCAGTAAGAAGGGAAATAAAAATTTGTTGTCAAACCTGAAGCAAGACCTGACATTTTAGTTTCCAGTAGTGACGGTGATAGGATTAATAAAATCTTCAGTCCCAATCTCTCTATACCAGCTGGTACAATACCAGCAACAACTCCCTTAGCTTGTATGAATCTGTTCTGGAATCCCATTTCCCAGTCCAAACCCTCTACTCTGTTATAATGCATCTTGTTTCCTGACCACAAAGTAAGGACTCGAGTGTTACAAGGAAGGTGTTGCTGAACAGTAACCAAAACGAAAGTAGCCACTATTACCCATACATACAGTCTTAGCTTGTAATTTTTCCATCTACTCACTGCTAGCAACTGGTCATTACATTTACTTTCCGGACTGTCAGGAATGTGATAGAAAAGTGGTAGAGCCCTTCTCAACTCCTTTTCCATTGTCAATATATCCCGGCGAATATCACCCTGCTGCGCAGATTCATCAAACCTACTAGAACCTCTTGTTACACCATCTGAATTAAGAATTGAAAGCACCTGGAAGTATACTCTCCTACCTAATGTATAATAAGCTCTCAAATATCGGCTAAGCCAAACTCCATGATTCTTACTAGACAAAAACATGTGATATAATAAAAACCAATGTTGCAATTCTAAGAACCCATGAAAAATGATACTCAAAATCTCGAATGAAGGAAACTTGAACTCAAAACTCTCTCACGGAATCTTTAGCGTATCTACTAAACTCATGTGTAGGATTGCAATTCCATATGACAACCCGCACCTCAGCTGCAATTTAGTCACTTTTTTATACTGTGCAAGACCTTTTTTCATTATGTGATTGGTAGGCTGTTAAGAGTGTCTCGCCTACGTGTTAAACTGCAAGTGCACAGTGCCTATTGGAGGCAGGGCAAGTACAGGTCGATCCACAGAGAAATGGAGTGTGTGAAGTTGATTCTAAAGCTTTACTAAACTGATTCTATATGAGTAACAAAAATATGAGTTTGTTTTGGTGTCGATACGATTAGATGAAGTGTGATAGCAATTCTAAGGCAACAGGTAGATTGTGAACAGATTGGAGAACACTAGGGCAGTGAATTCACCTTCTAATCTCATGCTCAGGCAATGTAACTTAAGCTATGTTCTTGTGCCTTCCCTTGAAGGTCCAAATTAGATGTTCATTAACTAATTTTACTAACTCACCCCTAGTATGAGTTGTCTTCTTACAGTACAACTCATCACAGGCTCATAATCTCATCAATTAACTACTACTCCTAACACATTATAACACAACAAGAATAATACCAAAGATAAACATGCTTGACATGAAAATTAGGGGTTTCATCAACACCCTAGCAATTTAATTTAGAACATAATTAAAACACTTAAAACACAAATTAAACTAAAGTTGGTGCACTGGCTAATCCAGGCATGCTTTTACATCACACCGTTCTTCCTATTTATACATGCCAAAACCCTAATTCACTTCAACTTGGAAAATAAATGGCGACCCACTCACCCAAAACCTCTGAATTTGTTGTCTCCTCTGCTAATTTGCCTCTGACTCCATTGATTTGATGTTGGAGAAAACCCTAGAATTCCAACTATCTCAACCTTAGCTTCTAGGGTATGGGAGAAGCTAATAGAACTAGGGACGGCGGAGCATGCGGCTACTGGTGCTGTTGGTGTCAGGGGATGGAGATGGTGGTGGTGGAGTCGGCTCTGCAAGTTTGGTCGGGAGAAGAGAAAAGAATGGGTTTCTCTGAAAGTGTCGGGGGAGAAAGAGAAAGAGAAATGAGAAATGGGGCTGTTTGGTCGATGGGTGTAGGTGTAGATGGTTTTGGTGTGAGGCGGATGCAGCGAGAGTTGATGTGATGGAAGGAGCGACCGTTGGATGCTGCGATAGAAATCTCAATGGTTCAGGGTGAATCGGGCTGTGGACTTGGGTTATGGGCCGGGTCTTGGATATCTCAAGCCCATGTCTTGTAAATGGGTCGCTACTTGTTGAGTTGCAACTGATGCGCGCGCGGGCTTTGGCTTTCTGCTCCATAGACGCTCGTCTCCAATTTTCTGCTCTTTTGGCTCCTCAATTTCTCCGAGCTTTATTTACTACCTAAAAACACAAAATTAATTAGTACAAATATTTATTCTTGAAAACAGGGGAAAATACAGAATTTGGGATAATATCTGATTTATGAGCACAAAAGATGAGTTAAATGCCAATAAAAAGGTGTAGAAATATGCAATATTTGGCACTCATCAGTGATCCTCAAATACCTTGCGAGTAACACAACTGTCACTATTCTTAGAGAACAAAAACATATTCAAATACTCACTTGACAATTCCAGACGGTACCCCAACTCAAGAATCAGCTCATAAACAATATTTTCATTGCATCTAGGCATTGAAATCAACCCCGTAAGGACCATCTAACCCCAAACTGTAACCAGGTAGAGTTTACAACTACTTCCCATATAATACGAATACCTCCCAATAGCTTCCAGCTCTTTGCCATGTTAAATAATGTTCGAGCAGAAACAAGGCTACAGCCAACACACTTTACACTTGACAATTTATTGTTGGTGACGGTGTTCACCTTTGAATTGCTAAGCTGCTGATAAATAAAATTCCCATTATACTCATTCATCCGGGCTGACCCCATAAGAAAAACACACCAGAAGTAAGAGTAGTCAAGCAGAATTTAGAACTATTCCCAATCGATTTCAGCAGCCTTCCTTGATCAAATACCCTTCCAGCAATCAATGTGTCACAATCTTCACTATCTCCTTGAGATGTTTTCACAAGCACTGCAGCTTCACCAATTGCATAACTAGTTGCATTCAAAAGAACCAGCTCATAACTATTACTTCCAATGTATTTAGGTAATCTCTGAAATGAATCTGAACTTGTTGCAACTAACATCTTCGAATAGGAATTCCGCAAAATGGTTTCACACATTTTACCACGATCGAACAATATACAACCATAATCAAAACTAGGTAAAATAGCAAATAAAAACTCAGAATTCGCACTCAGCAGTTTTAAACAATACCCATGAGCAGAATCTAACTCCGAGACAAGCTCATCGAACTATCTTCCTTTACCAATTATCATTCTAGTATAATTACCACTAGAAGAAACATCACTAGCTCCATCGATTATTGAGAAATTAGGTATCAGACAGGAATTACAATCATCTATTGCTAGAGAACTAGAATAATTTCGAGTGACCCCCTTAACAGAATTGTAATCTTTAGCTCTCCTAACTTTAAAATACACACCCTCATTACAAAATTTATTATCAGAGTTGAATGGTTTACCTTCTTGGTAATCCAAAAATATTGTAGACGTCTTATATTTCTGAACCTCATTAACATCACTAGATCCATTGCCACAAGAGAATTCAACTACGAGTATAGATTGAAAATTACCTTCATCTGTTGCACTTGGAGTTAAATAATTTTGAATTAATTCTCTTACTGAACTTAAATCACCTGAGTCAAGTGAAATTGATTTTGATTTGACATCAATTTCATTCTCGGTCATGTTCGACTCCAAATCGTCAGATCCATGAGAAAAATTTGTTATTGCAGTAGAATCTAAATCTCCAGCTTCAATTAAATCATAGCTATATTTAGTCCCGGGCTCCAATTTTTCAACATCTGTTTCTACCTGCGAGTCAATAGCTACGCCACCGATCTCATCGTCGAAACTTGGTGTTGATCTGTCCTGATACCTTTTCCATATAGCCAAAAATAAATCAGTTAAAGCTTCACTGAAAGCTTTATTAAACTCCGGTGAAGGCATGTTGTGATTTTCCATTAGTAACTTGTGAAGACAATCTTGTTTTACTGAAATTTCCGCTTCCACTTGTGAAACTTTATTTGTTGCAGCATCCATGGTAGCAGTCCGAGAATCGAATGCTCTGATACCACTTGTAGTGATCTACACTACAATTGGTGCTCAGAAACAGGATAAATCTCTAAGGATAGAGATAATTGAAGAAGGGGGGAAGGAATTAGAGGGTTAGAAGTAGAATTAGACGAATTATATGAGGGAAAGAGAAGGCAGGTGATATTTGGGAGAGAAGAACATTTCATTTGATTAATTCATTGATAACCCATATGGCGTACAACCTCATCCTTATATAACAAGGACATACTCCTACTAATACTACTAACAGCACCCAACACCTTGTCCTATGGGCTATCCTAGGATGGTTGCGCTTAACTGTATGGGATACCTCCCATTGGGACATGAAAGTAGGTAGGAACTATACTTGGTCTAGTAATAATTTGGGAATATGTGTTAAAAAATCTAGAATTGATATGGCTTTAGGTAAGCATGTTTGGTGTAATAATTTCCCTAATGCTAAACTTTATTATCTTGCTCAGGCTGGTTCAGATCATTGTCCTACATGTTACAAACAGAACATGTAAGTAATAAACTTGGAGACCATTCAAATTTTATAACATGTGGCTTAAGCATAATGCTTTTAAGTATCAGCTAGAAACTGCTTGAATTATACTATTAGTGGCTCTCTATCTCATCAACTTTCTAGTAAACATCAGGAAACTAGAAAAGGACTTTCTCAATGGAATACAATTGAATTTGGTGATATAGATAGAAATATTAATAAATTGCAGGAACAACTTTTAGTTGTTCAGAATCAACCATATTTTATTACTCAGCATGACAATCTTTTAGAAATTAATAAGAATTTTAAGTTATGGTTTGGTATTAAAACTGATTTTTATAAGCAAAAATCTGGAGACATATATATTCTTGAAGCTGATAATAATTCCAGGTATTTTCATACTCTTTCTAATAGGAGGATCGATGGTCAGGAAAAATATTGATTGTCTATTTATAGTGCAGATAACTGCTTTGATACTAGAGAGGATATTTCTAGGCTTCCGGTTACTCATTTTAGCTCAGTTAGCAGTTCTATAAATGTCTAGATTCCTGACGATATTTTTGATATTGTTCCTATTGTTATTAATGAGAATGATTCTGCTGATAGTTTTTGTAGAATCTATTGTGGGAATACAATTGAATTTGGTGATATAGATAGAAATATTAATAAATTGCAGGAACAACTTTTAGTTGTTCTGTTTTCATATCATATTTGCATCCCTATGTTTAAATCAACCATATTTTATTACTCAGCATGACAATCTTTTAGAAATTAATAAGAATTTTAAGTTATGGTTTGGTATTAAAACTGATTTTTATAAGCAAAAATCTGGAGACATATATATAAGTATTTTCATACTCTTTTCTAATAAACAAATCTTTGATCGCTTTGATACTAGAGAGGATATTTCTAGGCTCCCTGAGTTGTTGTATTTATAATTTTGGTTACTCAAAAGTAAATGTCGATATTTTTGATATTGTTCCTATTGTTATTAATGAGAATGATTCTGCTGATAGTTTTTGTAGAATACCAATAGATAAACAAAGTTTTCTGAGTTTTCGCAGTTTTTTGGCCTCGATGGCTTTCAAGCGTGGATTCTACCAATCAAATTGGAGTATTGTAGGTAAAACTATTGTGCAGGCTGTGCAAAGTTTTTCTCTACAGGTTTCATGCCAAAAGAATTTAATAATACCTATCTTTCTTTGATTCCCAAAGGTGACACAACTAAGTATGCAGTGGACTTTAGGCCAATTGGATTGTGTAATACAGTTTACAAAATCATTGCTAGTAGAATTAAGCCTCATCTTAAGCATATTATCTCTCATTTTCAAGCAACATTTGTGCCTGGTAGAATTATTCATGATAATATTATTATAGCTCATGAGATGATTCATACATACAATGAAACATAAGGAGGGATACAGTGGCACTATGGCTTTAAAACTGGACCTCTCTAAGGCTTTTGACAGACTTGAGTGGCCTTTTCGTTTAGGAATGCTTAGAAAAATTGGTTTCCCTGAAACTTTTTGTAAACTGATTGAGCAATGAATAAGTACAAGATATCCATTCTTCTTAATGGTTCTCCTACAGAAGAATTTTGTCCAACTAGAGGACTAAGACAAGGGGATCCTTTATCCCCTTATCTTTTCATTATAGCCATGGAATACCTTTCTAGATTGCTTATGAATGCTGCTAATAATCATGTATCTCTGGAGTTAAAGCTTCTAGAAATGATCCAGGTATAACTCACCTCTTATTTGCAGATGATATCCTCATATTCACTAAGGCAGACATGCATAATCTAGCAGGTATTACTACACCAAATTCTGGGATTAGTAACAGAACTGAGCCGTTACTAAAACGGGTTGTAACGGCTCTTGCATGTTTCAAAAAGGGGTGTTACATTTTTTTTGTAACGGCAATGGGGCCGTTACGAATTTCTGGTTGTAACGGCGTTAGTAACAGGCTGGAGCCGTTACTACGTGGCGAGTCGTAAAGGTAGAGCCGTTACTTAAATTTTTGTAACTTGACAAAATGTAACATTTTGTGAGCCGTTACGAACTTTTTTGTAACAGCAAAAAAATTTATCTAGTCAACATTGACCTGGTCAAAATCAGTCAATACGACCAATTTGACCAAAGTCAATATTAACCTAGATTCATTTTCAATTTAATTACGCCGGAATTCCAATAACCAGCCTACCCTTTTCATTCCATCATATTCATTCAATTCAAATAAGTTTCAATCAAAGAAGAACATTCAATTCATATGACTTTCAATCAAAGAAGATCATTCAATTCATATAACTTTCAATCAAAGAAGAACATAAATTCTTCTAAGTACCAAAATTCTTGTCAGTATCAAATTCTAAGTGAAAAAACTTGCTGAGTTCATAGAAACTTCCTACATTTTACAAAACTTACAATATTGAAAAGCAACAATCAGATGCCAATCAATTCATAGATAGTTCATAAGCCAAGGCTATCCCACCAAACCTGCATACACGATTTGTGAATTAGATGAGGCAAAGCAAAGGCTATCAGTACTTACCAAGAATCACATAACCTCAATGAAAAGTAAACATGTCAGTAGTGTCAATCCACGCCCACAAGAGTATATAGTAAAGTATGATGTAATCATAAAGGACTTACGAGTTGATGTTCTCAGTGTCACCATCGATCCCAGCTTTATCCCACACGTCAGATTAGTGTTATGCTTCACTCCATCGATGTTGTAATTCCATGACCCACTATCGGGAACCTGAAAATACAAAGCACCAGTTAGCCTCTAGTTCATCATATACAAAAACACCACAAGGAAAACTTCTACTATACAAATCAGTTCAAGACACTTTGCAACCCACCTATCATACTAAAAATCCAATCTCAATAACGGGCATCGGAAGTTCTATAAAAATCTAAAGAGCATGTGCAAAATATTATTACCATGTTCAAGATAAATGACATTCGACCAGTAAGAAACATCTCATTCAACTTGACAGTAGTCTGTGGCTTGACAATCTATTGATACACTAATTAACTGCACAACCAGGAAATCAATGACAGAAACCAAATAAACACAACTCCTTCCAATCCTAAGCTACCGTAAATAAAAAGTTCATCACATTCTATGCAGGACAAACACACCTTTTCAGTCGCCGTACGACAAGTCACAACATGCTCTTCCTTTGCAATTTTGCTGGACTCCAACAACAACAAACTCAGTAAAATACCCTACTCGATAAAAGAAAGCACAACATCACCCAACACACACAAAACAAAATAATTACAGAAAAGCATCAAAGTAATCCACTATCACCATTCTCTAATACGCGACTAGCACAAATATACAGAGATTGAACAAACCAGCATGACTCTGCAGTCAAAATTAAAAGTTAAACTAACAAAACAAAGTAACCACACTTTATTCATAATATGTTACCACATTGTTCCAGATCATCCATTCTGCTGCTAGATTAGGAGTTCAGCTCAACCCATTGTTTCTGCGGATGAACAAACCCCATTTTTCACTCACAATACCACCAAATTAGCCACCAGAACCTATGAATGCTGGATAAATGTAATAAACAGTGATCATCTTATAAAAAAAAGCATACAATTTGACACATATTTTGTTTACCGAGTTGCTCATCCACATCTACCGCGATCTGTTTCAGAAGGATGATTTAGTAATTTCTCTTCATATTGATCATTCTCAGCTGCATAGTCATCCTAGAGAAGATAGAGAAATTAGAGAGATATAAACGCCAATCAATCAAACAACTAAAATCAGCAGGCATTTCATAAGCTGCAGACAACGATTCATGCAACACTTACCAGGTCAACTACTTTAACAAATGCTTAACAAATGCTTTCTTGTACTTTGCCTTAATTTCTTCTACAAATACCTACAACAAACGCAACCTTGAGACGAATACACCAAAAAATTCAAGCACCTAGGATCAACATCAAGCAACTTAAAACCTAAGGGAAAGAAATATGGACTTTTAAGGCATTATAAAGTTTACAGTAAAGTAGGAAAAGTAAGTGCGGATTCAACTACAATGGACACCTTTCTCCATGGTTTTCCTAACCTACTGTGAAAGACGTGTTATTATTCTCAAAAACTAAGTTACATACACAAAAGGTTCACAACTTTAACAAAGTTTATGCAGTTTCCCATCAATTAACTTTACTTCCTGAAAGATCGAAGTACTTGAGTTCATCATTTTCATTCTCTAAGACTAAGGTGTTCGGTTCTGTTAATCCAACAGATTCAAAGAATATTCAAATATTCCTACCAATGACATAAACACAAAAAAAATCCCCAAATTTGGCAAATACAGCTAAACCCCAAAAGAAACTTGCAAAGAATTACCTAAAAAAAGAAACTAATTGTACTTTACCTTAGCAAATCCTTCAGCAATACCAGTCTGAGTACCAAAAAATATAGTGAGCTTAGTTTTACCAGACTCTTTCTTCTATGAATTCTTAGCTCAAGAATCAGCCAAAAACATCACAAATTTGTATCATTCTCAGCTCCATGACATTCTTAATTTCTCAGTTCATCAAAGTTCAACCCAACAGCGACTTCACCTCATTGTTTACTCCAGAGCCCTCATCTGATAGGAGAATGAAATTCAATCATTTATCAAACATAATCACAGATTATCAAGTACAATTGACAGAAAATGAAGCAGTAACCAAACCGAGAGGATAAACAATTTAACAGAAAATCAAAACAAAATCATAAACAAAAACCCCAACACTTGCTTCTACAAAATCATCATAAAAAACCCAAAATCTATAAAACCAAAAAGCACACATATTATGTATGATGGTTAAATCATTAGGGTTTTGAAGCTAGAATTGATTCATGACAGGAATCAAAGAAACAAAAACCCCTAAATGAAAACCCTAAATCGCTACATAATCTCAAAAACCCATAAATCATTGACATAGATACAATCAAATCCGAACCATACGCAGAGATAATACTCCTGATAAAGAAACCAAAATAAAGAATGAGATCTAGAAAATCGAAGGAAAAAAACCTTACCGGATAAGATAAAACAAGGTAGGATAATCGATTTTAACAAATTCAGTATCATCAGAAAAACCATCTCATAGGATTCTCGACATGCTTCTTACAGTAATCAATCACCTTTACCAACATCTTTCAATCTTCTTAAGAAATCTATACAACATCAATCACCCTCAAAAGCATATTAGGTTATGAAGTTCTTAAAGTAGAAAAAAAAGGAGGAAGATGTGTATAGAAAATCAGAATTGAAGGAAGTTCCTCCCGGTTTTAGGTAAAGAGATTGAGAGAAAGCAACAAAGAGGACGAGGTTGAGAGTCTTGAGACGATGCGGCAAAATGATAGGATAGAAAAGAAATAAAAGATGAAGGGAATATTATCTAGAGTTTTATGTTTGAAAGTGCATCTCGAGAAACATATGAAGGGTACAGATATTAGTATAGGTATATACGGTGTAGATGGATGGTTAGAAATGTGGGCCCCAGAAAGAACTCAGGTGTTACGACCCAGGTGTGACCAAGCGTGTGGCTGGCACGCCTATAAATTTTTTTTGTAACGGCTCTCCCTTGTTACGAATTTTTGGAAAATTCGAAACGGCCAGTGCCTGTTACAACCATTTCGTAACGGGCAGTTGTAACGGGAATTTTGTAACGGTCACAAAGCCGTTACGAATTGCTGTTACTAATCCGGGAATTTGGTGTAGTGTATACTAGATGTTCTTGCAACTTTTGGTATGTATTCTGGTCAAATGCTCAATTTTGATAAATCCAGTGTCTATTTTAGTAAGAATATAAGCCCTCAAACTAGAATAGTACTTGCTAATGCTCCTAGAATGACTGAGATGAAGGATACTGATAAGTATTTAGGGGTCACTTTGTTAATGGGAAGAGACAAAACTAAAGCTTTTAAGCCTATTTTACTCTAGGCTCAAAAATTGGAAAGGTAAAACAATGAATTACTCTGCTAGGACTATTATGGGCAAAGATGTGCTTAATACTCTCCCTTCCCATCAAATGGGTAGTTTTAGAATCCCAAAAACCATGATATCTCAAATGGACACTTTACAAAGACGATTTTGGTGGGGGGAAAGAAAAAGGTCTTTTCTTCATAAGCTGGAATAAGCTTATGATTCCTAAAGCTTTAGGAGGATTAGGATTTAGAAACCTAGAACACTTTAACACTGCTCTTCTAGCTAAAGTAGCTTGGAGAGCCTGTAATGAAGAAGAGTCTCTTTGTTTCAAAATTCTTAAGGCCAAGTATGCAAAAAATGATAGTTTTCTGCATTTAGACAAACTAAAGGATGACTACTCTTGGTTATGGAGAGGTCATAAAACAACACACAATTTGGGCAGTTAGATGTGGTACAAAAATCAACATATGGCTATACTGTTGGGTTATAGGTCTTGATAGCCATTTGTTCCTATTGTAGGATCATCTAGTTACAATAATTTTAATTTAGTTTGTGATCTGTTTTTGCCAGGAACAAGAGAATGGAATATAAATACAATTAATACTCTAATTTATCAAGATTGTGTTGATCTTATTCTTAATATGCAGATTCCTTCTAAAGGAGAGGATTTCATTATTTGGAAACCTGACAGAAAGGGAAAATTTTCTGCCAAAAATGCATATAATACTATTTGCTCTGATGATGTTAATAGTATTGTTGCTATGATACTATTCCAAAAGAGGTTTGGTCTCACCTATGGTACTGTAAGATCCCTCATAAAGTTCAGCTCTTTATCTGGAAGTATATTAAAGACATAATACATGTTAGAGCTAAGATTGGAGTATACAAACCTGAAATACAGACTGAGTGTTCCCTTTGTAACTGTAGTATTGGAACGATGAATCACTTGTTTTTTGAATGTTCTTTTGCTAGAACTATGTGGTTAACAATGAATGTCAACATAGACAATATTGCAGGGAATTTTGTTTCTTTTCAATCTTGGATAATCTCTTGGTTTACCAGAACTGGTAATACTGAATCTGTCTTATGTTTGAATAATGCAAATTATGTTACTAGATTAATGTGTACCATATGGTACATATGGAAAGATAGGTGCTCTCTTGTTTTTCAGGGAATTAAACCTAATGTTCAGAGTTCCAATACTAGAATTGTTAATATTATACATCAATGTAATGACTGCCTTTTGTTTAATACTAGTGCCAGGAATAACTTGCAGGTTCAAGTATGGATTCCTCCTGAAAAGGACTTTGTCAAAATTAATATTGATGGTTCTTATATACTAGCAACTAGAAAAGGAAGTGTTGGACTAATAATCCGTGATTTTGCAGGTAACTGTTTAGGAGCTCAAATAATTAAATTTGAAGAGGAAGTGGATGAAGATTATGGGGCTGAACATTTTGAGTGCAAAGCTTTGGAATTGGCTGGAGGAGTTGCAGATAGATATGGCTATTTTTGAGATGGATTGTGATAATGTGATAGAGTCTGTAATGGAGCAGCAGTCGCAGGTTCATTGGTTCAACTCAAGTATATTTGAAAGAGTTAAATCTAAGACTAATAATAGTAGTAAGCTTTGGTTTTTTAAGTCTATTCATAGACTTGGTAATAATGTAGCTCACTCTTTAGCTCGTAAAGCAAGAGATGGGGATGCAGATTTCTGTTATATGTCAAACTTTCCCGTCTTCATTACTAAACTTTTGAATGATGATTACTGCTGCAATGCAGCCTAATTAATAAAATTTCTTCTTTAGTATCAAAAAACAAGACTAAGCCCAACGCATCAGGCCGTTGTGGATACTTTCTAGGAAGAGGTTGACCTGACCAGAGATGTAGGGGGGAGCTTCTTGTCCCGAAACGGTAATAACTAGTGTTAAAATCCTAATTTCAGTATGAGTTTCTTATCATTTTTCGTCAGGCATTATGGATGCATATTGGAAATCAACATCCATTTTCAAAGGATGCATCACTTTTTTTTTTTTCTGTGACGTAAATGCTAAAATTTATTCAATAAGAAAATAGTTTGTAGACCATCTCGGGTTAGAACTATCATTAAGATATAACCTCATCCTAGTTTAAATAGGATGGCACCAAGTGAAAAGTGTTTCGAAAATGCTTAATACACCGAAGAAAAAGAACCAAACGCTACACCGTGTGTGAGGGATGGTGGGGCGCACTCCTGCCCTTCCCTATCCCAATGCTAAGAACGTAAGATTGAGACCATTCGATTCCCTCACGGTGGAATCTTCGGGAATTTTTTCGGTCAACCTAGAATCATTCAAAGTGTTTTCATTGTATTTGGTTTTTATTTACCTCCAAATATTCTAAAACAAATTCTTTCCAAATGACCCACGTATCACATAAGTTATGAGATTTTAGATTTTTTTTCTCTGTTTTTTTTTTCTTTTTTATGTTGTAGGGGATTGTATCTTCAAGCACTAAATTCTAAATCAGATTCTGATGCATTCCTAAATTGTCTTGAAAGCCTTGATGAAATAGAACAAAATGTTTCTAGCATATGGGAAATGATATAATATATGATCTTCGCTGATTTTTTGATTCATATAGTCTGCAAATGGTGTCTTGGATTGGGATTCTTCCGTGCTCCAGATTTTCAAAGCAGGCAGATATTGTGAAAACTAACCATAGAAACACAGAGGAATTAAGGGAATGTCTTTTTTCCATATCAAATTTGAGAACTCCTTTGCATAAGCTACAAAAGTTGAATTAATAGACGCATTTATGTTAGCTTCAACAATCAAAGAGTTGTAGCAAACTTTGTTAAAGATTTTATTTGTTTGCTTACTGTTAGAGCATCGCTCGGTCGAACTCGCAAGCTTTGCTATCTCAAGCTTATTGTCAATGTTAGATTATAAAATATATCTCGATTTCTAATCTATGAAGTCAAGTCTCGGACTAGGATTGGAGCATGGTAGTTGAGTATCAGACATCACTGACTAACCCTCGAAGATTGAAGACTGAAGAATAAACAAAGACATTTGTGAGAACTTCATCAACAAAGAGACTTGGTTTCAGGAAGAAAAAGTTTTTTTTTTATCATTTATTCATTGCATATTCAGTAGAACAAGGCTAAACATTAAATAGATAAGAAGAGAGCTAACATATCAGAATAATTTCCTAAAACTAAGCAAATAACTAACAAACTTCGACTAGATTCAAAAGACTAAGTCTTACAGAATCCTACATCACACCTCAAGTTGGTGCATAGATATCAATCATGCCCAACTTTCTTACTAGAAACTGAAGAACATGTTTATATAAACCCTTTGTAAGTATATCTACAGTTTGCTGTGAAGTGGGTATGAATGTCATACATATTGTTCCTTCCTCAAGCTTTTTATTTATGAAATGCCTATCAATTTCTATGTGCTTGGTTCTATCATGTTGCACAAGATTTTGCTCGAGGCTTATAGCTGCCTTGTTATCGCAATATAACTTCATCGGTTTACACATAGGTACAAATAGTTCTTCAATGATTCTTAAGCCAAATTAGCTCACATATTATAGTATCCATAGCCCTGAATTTAGCTTCAGCAGTGCTTCTTGCTACCATGTTCTCTTTCTTGCTTCTCCAAGTGACTAAAGTTCCCCAAACATACGTACAATAACAATAAGTTGACTTCCTATCTTCAATTGAACCATCCCAATCCGCATCGGTAAAAGCTTCAATTCCTCTTTGCTTGTTCTTTTTAAAGGCTCGTCTAGGTGACCCCTTCAAATACCTCACTATTCTGTAGAAAATATCCAATTTTTCTCTAACGGCGAAAGCGATGTGAAGGCGAGTATCAGAAAGATAGATTAGTTTTGTTAGAGCACTACTCGGTCGAACTCGCAAGCGTTGCTATCTCAAGCTTGTTTGTCAAGTTTAGTTGCCAAAACTATAAGTCTTGATTTCTAGTCTACTTATAGCTAAGTCTCGGACTAGGATAAAAAGTGTAGTTGAGCTCAAGAACTCCATGGAAATCATCATATCAGAACGAAGGACTACTCAAGGAACTGGTGGATCTTCATCGACTAAAAGGTATGTGGAGACTTGAACTTATCTATCACTCAAAAGTCTATCTACTCTATCTCCTATCTTGAGACAAAAGTCGTATTGCTATATAGACTTCGATTATACACATTTGCTATTTCGAGACGAGTTTATCTCGCTTATCTATTTCTCGAAATATGTGTTGGTAAGCTTTCGCTTTGGCCAAGTTTATCTTTACAAGTGACAAAAGTCATGTTGATTATTTAAATATCTTGAAAATCGCTTTGGTGAAGAATAGTGTGTGAGTAACCTCTATTTGACATCCTCTAAGAATGTTTCAATGATTGAAATGAAAGTTTAGAATATATAACCTTGAATGGATATAAACATTGTATGTGAACTCATACTTGTGTAAGTCAAAATCCTTGAACCAAAGCATGCGTACTTTGCTGCTCAGGATAGCCGGAACTAAAGTCCGCGTACTGTCGGAAGTTCACATCCCGTGAAATTATGTTGGAGTTTGTGAACTGAAATCAAACTTAATCCAAGTACTTAAGTATCCGTACCGGTACGCATACTTGAGTAGGTTATTTTCTAAAAACGGTTTATTCGTGAACTTAAAACTTATATAAACTAAGCAATGCATATTTTCAAACTGTGGCTATAAAGTTCATGAATTGATTCGAGTGAATCAAAATCGTTTTTACTTCAATTGTGTCTTGTGTACATCTATGAGATCTAAGCAATTGAACAACTCTCTAACTAGTTCTTTTGAGTCATTTGAACTAGTTATGGTGAAGATGAATATGGTTGATATGAAAGTTCTCATATGGCTAACCACTTGGTTAACTACTGTTGAACCAACTAGGTGTACACGTTTAGGTATGGTTACACAAACCTAAATGAACGTGCATTTCATTTGTGTATAACAAGCTAAGTTCGATCTAACGTTTGAAAGATATTAGCTTGAATCTAATCAGGTTTTCATCTAATTGTGAATATTGAATGCTTTGTTACCAAGGTAACTTAGATTGCAAACCTGTAGATGGTGGATTTTCGACAAAGGATAAAATCGTAAAACCATAATTTTACATTCTCCTGATCCAGCAATCAGATGAGTATTGAGGCTCATGTCTCTCATTGAAGCATGAAAGCTCATGCCACAAGAATCTCTGACTGAGTATATTGTCTCTCAGAGCATACGTGAATATGCAGTCTCTCAACTTAGGCAACGACATATCTCATGAATACTGACCAATTTCAGTAATTACTTTTATATAGAATCGAATGATTGGACGGCTCTTAGACAGCTTGCCTGCTAGTATAGAACAATAACGTCTTCAGGATGTAACAATGTTTTCCCCGACTATATAAAAGACATGTGTATAGAATCATTATGATTGGACGGCTCCTAGACAGCTTGCCTGCTAGTATAGAGCGATAACGTCTTCAGGATGCAACAACGTGTTTTCCCTGACTATACTATACATAATAAATATGACGCTTCAACTAGATCATATCACCCAATCCTCTAATAATTAATGCTCCTAGACAACATGCCTGCTAGTATAGAGCCATCAATTAATTATTTCTAATCGTTAAATTCATTAGCTGAATATTCAGAAATATTCTACGTTCTTCATAATATTTCATCACTTCAATTCATGGTTCTTCCCAGTAGAATTCCATGGGTTAGTGATAAATATTCAACGTACGGACATCTGAGCCGCTATCGAGTAAGCCCCGACCAAAAAGGTGCAAGTATATTCAGCAATAATGCACTAACGAGCACCTGAATGCACGAACGAGCATTATAAAATACGAAGGAGCGATGAACCTATGCAAAATATGGAGAAAAATAATACTCCCTCCGTTCCAATTTAGATGATGTTCTTGAAGTTTTCATGCAGATTAGAAAATGGAGATAGATATGAAGATTTTCCATCTATACCCTTGAGAAAAGTCTTCAAACATTAATGCTATTAGTGCATTTAAAAATAAATTTATAGTTCCAACACAAAATGTAAGGGTGTTATTGGTAGTTTTGTGGGAAAATACAAAAATTTCAAGTATTATGGAAAAAAAGAAAACTCTAAAACATCATCTAAAATGGAACGGAGGGAGTAATAAAATAATAATTAACTAAGGCGCTAGGGGACTGGGCCCACCGGCCGTCCGGTCATGCCGTGTCCAGTCCCACGCCTAGTTCTTTATTTTATCATATTTTATTATTTTTCCTTGATCTCATGAAAATTCATTCATTTGAACAAAACTCCTTCGTTTTAAGGAAACTCCTCAGTTTTATGGTGTTTCCTTCACATCAAGGAAATAATATAAAATTGGGAAAGGTGTCATGGGACCGGATCTACTAGCCGGCCGGTTATGCCCTAGTTGTGGCCGGTCCCACACCTCATGATTCCTTATTATTTTATTATTATTTTCTTCATCCCATGAAATTCCTTGATTTCATGATATTTCCTTCAAATCATGAAAATAATATAAAATTAGGGAAGATTCACGGGACATGGCCCTAGCCGGCCGACCATGCCCTAGTCGTCGCCGGTCCCACATGCCCCTTATTTTATTATTATTAATGTTTCCTTCATCTCATGGAAACTCCTTCATTTCAAGGAAACTCCTTAGCTTCAACAAATTCCTTGATTTCATGATATTTCCTTAAAATCATGAAAATAATATAAAATTAGGGAAGACTCACGGGACCGGGCCCTAGTCGTGGCCGGTCCCATACGCCCCTTATTTTATTATTATTAATGTTTCCTTCATCTCATGGAAACTCCTTCATTTCAAGGAAACTCCTTAGTTTCAACAAACTCCTTGATTTCAAGATATTTCCTTAAAATCATAAATAATACTCCCTCTGTTTTTTGGAAAAGAGATACTTTCACTTTTTCATTAAAATTTTTAGGATTGAAAAAGTGAAAGTATCTCTTTTCCAAAAACAGAGGGAGTATAAAATTAGGAAAAGTGCCACGGAACCGGGCTTATTGGCCGGCCGGTCATGCCTTAGCCATAGCCGGTCCCACACTTCATGATTCCTTGTTTTATTATTATCATTATTTCCTTCATCTTATGAAGTTTCCTCAGTTTGAGCAAAAACCTTGATTTCTTCATATTTTCTCAAAATGTTGCTCAAATGCGCATCAGAAAATATCAAAATTCTCAGGACTGAGACACGAACACTTTGGTGACATGAACATATTACCTTGACCGACCAAGGTTGGCTCTTTGGCTTGCAAGAGGCCGGTCCCACACATTTTCATCATTTGACCTAATTTGTTCACATTAGGTTCGAACTCTTCCAAACAACTTGGAATTTCATGAAACGATCGTCAATCGGTCCCATGACCAACCAGGGCCGGTTTCATGACCCCTTGGTCGGTCCGTCATCTCTTCATAATTAGGTTTTATCACCTAAGGCTCAGATGAACATTATTTTAATAAATGATTAAACCAGCATTTAATCATCTTTTCCTCAACTGGTTTTCAAGAGACTTTGGTATTTGCTCACTCGAGCATCTAGGCGCAACATGGTCGATCCATCATCCCATGTAGCCGATCCCTACTTCACTCTGTGGTTGATTTTCAATAAATCATCAATTGATCAGCAACTGATCGAAATTAGGGTTTTTGAATCAAAGGTTCATAATTCCAAATTCAAACGCTAATAATTTTACGTCGATCCCATGATCAACATTTTGATTGATTATACTCGGTTCAGTTGCCAGTATTTTAAATTAATATTTTATTTGGTCATGCTACCAATAATTCATCAAACGAGCAACATTTATTCAGATGAGCAATATTTGCTCAAACTAAGGAATATTGGTTCAACTATCAATATTCAACAATTCATCAAATGAGCAATATTTGCTCACCTTAACTATCAACATTTATTCAAGAATTATACCTCTGTCTCAACAGACACGTTCAATCCATGAGTCTCAGAACATTTGCAAATCACGTTCGACTCAACAATACAAAGACTCATTGTCTCATAAAGTCAACAACTGACTAACTAAATACACGTCTGCCGTGCAGACTTCATAATCACGAGACATCAATCGTGTCACATAGGGGGATATCAATTAGGGTTTTGGTCTGGAGGTCTACGTCATGTGTGTTCATACACACGATGATAATGTGAGCAAGTCGTGCAAGCAGTTGGAGGAGTTAGCAAAGTAGTGGGTGGAGGATCAACCAAGACTATGCACGATTAGCAACTGGTTTTGACACGATTTCCCACTTCCCAAATGTCTTAAGAAGTGTCGTGCATACAAATACTCATACTGCCACTTGACACTTCTTAACTCTCGCCAGATTTCATATCTTCCTATCGTCATCCAGCAAGTCATTTACATTCAATCCTCTCGCGATCGACTCGTTGTTGTTGTTGTCGTTGTCTTCATTAATTGTTGTTGTGGCGATGTTATGATCCTACATCTTGCCTCTTCTCATGTCTTCTCCGCGAAGGAGAGAATGTCATGAGAATCGATATTTTTAAACCGGCCGCAACTGTTTATTTGTACTTATTTCAGTTTCATCTTTCCATACGGACTTTATTACGTATGTCTACCTCCATTCTATTCCCGACACGTTTCTTTCATTCGTTTATTCCCCGACCTTCACGCCCTTTCTCACATTAAATGTTCAGTTTCCCCAAGGATGTTTCTCTCTATATATATTTTTCATATCTTTCTCTTCTCCTCTTTCGCTTTCTCTGCAATTTTTCTTTATCTTCTTCTTCCGCAAATCGCGCTTCTATTACCGCAAATCTTTATCTCTTGTCATATCTTAGTCTTCGACTCTTTATTCATTCCCATATTTGATAATGGCTTCACTTAGTCGTATGTATAAACCTCGCTTTATTGAGATCCGAAAAAGTTGCAAGATGAAGGTTTCACCTTTCTACTATTCCCGATCAAGGAGGTTCATCTATACTCACCGCCAAGCTTTTCTCTCGATCATAAGTGTGATGATCACAAGATTATTGTTTCGTTAGGTCAACTTCTCGCGGACTTCCCATTCCTTTGTATGATCCTGAGATGCCACTCTTTTATGAAATCCTTTCCCATCCGAGCTTCTCGCGAGCCGTCTATCAACTATCGGCGATTGTGATTCGCCTAATGCTCGAGTTTGCCGATCGTGGTGCTGGCAAAGGATCTCTATACCCTAACAAGGCTGTAAATCCCGAATATGTAAATTTAGAAATAATCCCTGAGAAATACACGTGGAAAACTTCTTTGAAAATTATGAAGTAATAGGCATGAGAAATAAGAAATCTCATGGGCGCCGTTGAAGAGAAGAGATAATATCCCCGAGGATAAATTACTTATGCAAGATATTGATCGGCATTCGGGTAAGAACACTACTCCTCGCCACTCTAAAGATGAGAGGTGGTGGGTTGTTCCTTTGCTCTTAAGTGGACCTTACAGCAGGTTCGCATGTACTTCCCGCAAATCTCGCAGCTATCACCCTTGGGAATTTAAGTGGCCCAAGAAGGCGAAAGAGGTATGTCTCCATAGTTTGCTTTTGCAATCCCTCTTTCCTCTTGATTCATTGATTTTGTAAATTTTAAGATTGCCAACCGAGGAAAAGTTACAAGGCAAATCCACGGCAAGCACATTGGCAATACTTCGATCGCTTACGGATGAAGTAAGAAATATTCTTTTGTATTACTTAACAATATTGTTGCCTCTATTTCTTATCTTCATTTGTATGCGAAGGTCGACGCCGAGGAAACGAGAAGGCTTAAGGTTAAAGGCAAAACTAAAGCCCATCGCACGCAAGGACAAATCTTCTGCTCCACCATCTAAGAAGCGAAAAGCTCAGCCCTCCTCTCATCTCACCAAGTTCCGAGTCTTAGGTGAAGATGATAATGATAATGATAATGTTTTGGATTCAACTTTCCAAATGAAGCTCAATCATCCAATTCTCCTATGGATCAATTGTTCAAGATCTTCTCGGATTCTTTTCAAGGACTTGGAGATACTCATCCGACTTCTATATCACAGAGAGCCTCGCCACCGTATGCAATGCTACACTACTTTTCGGATGGCAACGACTCTTTCAAAGGAGTTTCTAGATCTCGTATCCCCTAGCTTCTTAAATGCACTTAATTCGTTGGTATGTTCGATCGATCTCACGTTTCCTTTCCAATTTCATTTTCTAATTTGTACCTTAATAACCTTTGTACCTTTCTTCGCAGCTGGAAAAACCTCTTTTGTGGTTGCCTCGCATCTTGAGAGGAGGTATAATATTCAATTGAAAAGAATACTCAATCTTGCATAAGGATCAAAGAATTAGAAGTCGAGTCTCGGGATATCGCGAAAAGATCCAACAATTGGAGACCGAAGTTTTCTTCGCCCAGTAAAGACAAAGTTACCACTCTCTGTAATGCTAATCAACGACTTTATGGTATAAAAAAATTTTCCCTCTTATTATTTTATTTTATCAATTTCCGTTGCTACCTCGACTTATCACTTTGCAGATGTATATAATCTCTCCGAAGAAGCTATTCTTCTCCATTCATTTCCCGAGCCTCTGGATAATGATACTCTTCTCGCTCATCTCAACAACTCCTTAAGTAGTTCGCCGAATGTAATTAATACTCTTTCATTGCTTAACTCCAAACCAAGTACCGCCTCTTAGTATTTGAGCAATGATCTAGTTTAAGTACAGCCAACCACTTTAAACAAATGTATCTCGAATCTCATGAGGAAATCAAAATTTTAAGGAAGAAAATTAGTGACCATATAGATGACAAAGATCGCATTGCTAATAATGGTGCCTAGGCATTAGCAACATTTCAAAAGTCCCTTCTTGAAGTGCAAATGGAGCGAGATGAATTGCTTCGCCGTAATTCTTTACTCATCGAGCGAGAAAACCAAATTCGTTCACTTCTTATTATAAATAATGACGACGAATTCGCTTAAGGCACATGAAAATCTTAGATAATGCCAGAATAATTTAGGTGTTGATGTTAGTCTTCATACTTAGCATACTTCCTGGTTAAAGATATAATATCCTGACAGAGAAGGTTACTTATTATACCTATCGTTTTTACCTCTCGCAATATTGCTGTTGAGTTGTTAACTTATCGTTGTCTATTTGCGAGAGTCCGAAAAAGATTTCAAGCAAGAATTGAAGAACTTGAATCAGAAAGTACAGCTGCTAAAGAATCTCAGCCTTCACGAGAATAAGTATTCCAAGTTGAAGAATCAATTCCAAACTACGGTGGCGAATTTTAATAATGATGCCTAGTTTGCCTGCAAATGAAGCCATGAAGTATGTTTGTAAAGATCATAAAATTCCTCTTTCTTTATATCCTTGGCTTTCCGAAGAAGTTCCTGAGAATTTGCCTATCTCAGACATTTCGATAGTGAAGCCAGCTTAAGAAGAAAATTTGCGAAGCGAGAATAATAGAATTGAAGAATGGGATAGAGAGACGAATCAAGAGATAGTTCTTTTTGGTTTCTTTTGCCGCGTGTAATATCTCAGGCATTTCTGTGTCTTTTTTGTAAACTTCTTGGGTTTGTTGTCCATAAATTCCATCTTCATTCCCTTTTCTTGGCAATTTTTCTCTTGTAATATAATTCGCTTACATTATTAATGTATAACTCTTTCATGGGAAGATGGATAACAACATTTCATCTTTTCCATCCCACATTTGCCTCTCGTTATTCATCTTCGGATGAAAGAATGAATTTTTTGAGATCCGCACGTTTTCTTCCGATCAGAATGATGTTTTAAATTTATAATTGCGATGGAATCGCATGAACTTTTCATTAAAGAAAAGATTGTTTGGTCTCGCTTATCATTTGTGGTGGACTTCTAAGCTTGACCTTCCTAAGTAAAGGTCTTACTCGCCACCATTTTTGCGACAAGACCGCAGGACGTCTTTACACTTGCATGTAAAAACCCATTGATCTTGTCTTATCATTATTCAAGTATTTTTGCCTCACAGTGATATTTTTTTGATAATATGACAGAAGAGTATCATTATCGAGGCTCAGAAATGAATGGAGAAGAATAGCTTCTTTCTGGAGAGATTATATACATCTCACAAAGTGATAAGTCCTGTAGCAACGGGAAATTGATAAAATAAAATAATAAGAGGGAAAAATTTTTTATACCATAAAGTCGTCCGATTAGCATTCTGGAGAGAGTGGTAACTTTGTCTTTCCGGCGTAAAAACCCGGCCTCCAATTGTTGGATCTTTCGCGACATCCCGCAGATCAGCCTTCCTAATTCTTTGATCCTTATGCAAGATTGAGTATTCTTTTCAATTGAATATTATACTTCCTTCAAGATCTGAGGCAACCACAAAAGAGGTTTTTCCAGCCTCCGAAGAAAGGTACAAAGGTTATTAAGGTACAAATTAGAAAATGAAATTGGAAAGGAAACGTGAGATCGAACATACCAACGAATTAAGTGCATTTAAGAAGCTAGGGGATACAGATCTAGAAACTCCTTTGAAAGAGTCGTTGCCATCCAAGAGTGTAGCATTGCATACGGTGGCGAGGCTCTCGATATAGAAGTTTGATGAGTATCTCCAAGTCCTTGAAGAGAATCCGAGAAGATGCTGAACAATTGATCCATAGGAGAATTGGATGATTGAGCTTCATTTTGGAAAGTTGAATCCAAAACATTATCATTATCATTATCATCTTCACGGAAGACTCGTAACTTGAGCCGAGATGAGAGGAGGGCCGAGCTCGCTTTCTTAGACGGGGTGGAGCAGAAGATTTGTCCTTGCGTGCAAGTGTTGGCTTTAGTTTTGCCTTTAACCTTCGCAGCCTATCGCTTCTCGCCGCGACCTTCGCATACAAATGAAGATAAGAAATAGAGGCAACAATATTGTTAAGTAATACAAAAAGAATATTTTTACTTCATCCGTAGTTTATCAAGTATTGCCAGTGGATTTGCCTTGTAACTTTTGTTGGTAAAGCTCTCCTTCTTTCTTCCCTAGTCGATCTTGAACTCGATCTCGCAGTGCTTCTCGATCTTCTATTTTGCAATCTTATATTTTCCATCCTTAATTCATGATTCGTCTCACAAGTTTGCTCTTCCTCCGCTCTAGTCGCCTCTTCATATATCGTTTGTCTCAATGTTTCCAATGCCGTGAGTTCTTCATTTCCTGGATTCATTTCTCCATTCATTCTTTGATCTTCTTCCTTGTCCATTGTTTACCAATTGTTGCTCTTCTTCCCTTTCATCCTCAGAATCCGTCCTCCAAGTATGCACACTTACTCTATCGTAATCCACAGCTTCATTTGTTACCGGTGGAATTAAAGCTTGGACATGATTCTCTTCATCATTCCTCATATTCATCCTTGACGATTCTCCTCTTTCAATTCTCCTTTCTCCAAGCAAGTCTTCCACTTCTTCTCACCGTTGTTCAAGTACATTTCTTCTTCCTCGCCATTTCTCTTTGGTAACTTCTTTGAAAATTATCTCAAATTTCTTTCTTATTAATTCTCTTCTTTAATGTCAGTTTCAAAGCCTGTTTTAGCGCCACATGTAGTTGCAGAAATCCCACAATACACCCCTCACTATATTTTGTTAAACTAATCCATTCAAAAGATAATAGAAGAACAATTATGAATGTTTATTAATAACTTTCTTGGAATCTTTACACAGAAAATGAGATTACACTTAAGAACTTACAAATGTTTCTCTCCTTTCTCTCTCCTAATGACTTACTCTCCAATCCAAAAAAAGACCTCTCTCACTGCATCCACTCATCCCTTTATATAGGGTAATACATAGTGAATGACACTAAGCTGTCCCCTTATTTTAAAATGTCTTGCGAAGTGTCGCGCATACAAATACTATACTCGCGACACTTCTTAACTCTCGCCAGATTTCATATCTTCCTATCGTCATCCAAAAGGCGCCATTTACATTCAATCCTCTCATGATCGACTGCAAAGTTTGTTATTCGTTGTCTTCGCGAATTGTTGTTGTGGCGATGTTATGATCCTACATCCCCACTCTTTGACTACAGCAACTGTCACACTTCATGGGATCACGTTGTCTACAATTATTGCAATATAAATAAGTCTCGAATCATGATTGAAAAACATACAATCTTTCACAAATGCATAAACAAGAGATTAAGAACTCGACGTTCCGAGCAATTACTCTACCAGAGCAAAATTCAATCAATCGAGCTTATCTTATTTCTTCACAGAATACACAACACACCTCCAGCCTTCGATCACCATTGATCTCACACATTTCTGGCCTTCCTCCTACATATCACTCCATCCTCTCTTGTGACAGAACTGACTGAACGGCCATTGTCTTGGTTTAGGCCAAGTCCTACAGTATTGATCTCGAATTCAAAGCACTCCCTTTTTGCAGCCGCATCTCGTGAGGTTAGACAGTCAGGTTTTGCTCAAGGAGTTTCTCCGCACGGTCGTCTCCTCAATTCCTTAAAACCAAAGCAACTGCTTTTCCTTATCTACAAAACCCCCGATTTGGAAGACTATATAAAGGATAACTCTAGCAATCGGGAAACTTAATCCCCACACCTCCCGTGTGATACTAGTTGTATAAGTTAGAGTCGATTCTCCTTTAACCTTAGGTTTCTACCGAGACCTCGTAGGTTAACGACTTGAAGACTTCATTGGGATTGTGGAAGCCGGCATACACAACTATTTGATCGTAATATCGACAAAGAATACTTCGCGAGAGTAATAAACAACTACTTTGCGAAGGTGTCGCAAGGAAATAATTTAAATGACGATCGATGACGACAGCTTTAACATGAGAAAAGTGTGAAGACTTTGCGAGATTTAGGAGTGTCGCGAAGTCTAACACTTACATATTTGCGACGCTTCGCGAAGAATTCCGAAAATAAAGGACAGCTTAGCTGTCATCCACTATGTAATACCCTATATAAAGGGTTGAGTAAGTCTGTTGTGGGGGGATTCTTTTTGAATTGTTAAGCAAGTCATTAGGAGAGAGAAAATTAAGAGTGATTGTAATCTCTTTAGCTCTGTTCTACATTTCTTTGTAAACCTTTCAAGAAAACAATTAATAAAATATATTGTTATTCATCTTCAAATGGATTAACTAAACAAATTCGAGTGAGGGGTGTAGTGTGGGATTTCCTGCAACTACATATGCGCTAGAAACAGGGATGGAGTGAGTAGAAGATCAACAACCTTGTGAATTGGAAGAACTGTGTAACAAGAAAGAAATCTCGAATAATTTTTAACAAGTTACTAAAATTGAGAAATGGCTAGAAGAAAGAATGCATCGTAACAACCAACGATCGTAAGGAGAAGTGGAAGATTAGTTGGAGAAAGGAGAAATGAAGTAGGTGAACCATCAAGGATAAATGCAAGAAATGGAGAAGAAGGTCACCAATTCAACCACCAATTCAACCATCAATTCAACCACCAACTCAACCACCAATTCAACCAAGACTAAACAGAGTAATCGATTATGATAGAGTGAGCGTGCATACATGGAGATCGATTCTATGGAAGAAAGAGAAGAAGTGCAACAATTGATGAATAGTGGACAAGAAGAGAGAAATCGAGAAGAGATGGGAGAAACAATTCGTGGAAATGAAGAAATTGCAGCGTTAGAAGCGTTGAGACAGACAATACATGAAGAAAGGCGGTTAGAAGCAGTAAGAACGCGCAAATTTAACAAGGCAAAACCACGAATTAAGGATGGAAAATAGAGGTTGCAAAATAGAAGATCAAGGAGTAATAACAGATCGAGATCGTGGATCGATTAGAGAAAACGTGAGAAGAACATTACCCGCAGAAAACGTTAATGAAGAAAATTTGGAAAGAGAGTTAAATTTTGGTGAAGGAGGTCTAAGAGAGAGAATTAGTAGAGAATCGTTATATTTTGGTGAATGATCAAAATGATGGAAATCAGAAGATAGGAAGCCTCAAGGGAATAATAACCCAGCTTAATGAAGAAAATCAGAAGAAGGAAGGAGAATACTACATGGGAGAGAAACACAAAGGAAACAAAAGGAAATTGAAGATGACATTGAAAAACATTATATGAACAAGCGCGTCTAGCTCGCGAGAGAGAAAGATTGAGAGCAGAAATGGAAAATCGGGAATTAGAAGAGGCGATTCTACAGTAATAATCATGACAATCGAGAAAGAAGGGCGCGAGCGAAATCGCAACAATGGAGATATCAACGAAGAATATGAAAGAATACAAAAAGTAGACACGAACGAAGAAGGAGGGAAGCAGAATTAAAGAGACCGATAAATTCAAATTTCGAGGCAAATGAACAAATTCTCGCGAGAATTGGCAGAGATGAGAGGAATATTGAACACAGAAGAGAAGGAGGGAGAAGACAGCTAGATGAAGCTATCGCAGAGGCGCGAAAAATCCTTTTACATTAGAAGTGCAGCTAGGAGGAATACCCCAAAGTGCAACTTACCAAAGATTAACTAGCATTTTTGATGGGTCAACTTGTGCAAGACAACACATCAAGGCTTACGTGAGATGTATGCTACAAAGCTGGGAAAACCATGATGCTATATTGTGCAAATACTTTGCGTCGAGTTTAACGGGAGAAGCGTTGAAATGGTTTGAGGGTCTACCAAGGAATACAATCACATCATTCAATCATTTACAAGCTATATTTTTAGGGGCGTATATAAGCAACAACTCTTCACTACCGGCATTGAAGATGTATTTGGGCTAAAACAAAGAATTGGCGAGAGCTTGAGACATCTGACCGTAAGATGGAAGACAATGTGTAGCGAAATGGTTGGACGGGTGGATGAAAGATACCTCATACTATCATTCATAAATGCTATGTTCGCAACCAACTTATTATATGTTCAAGTTTTCAGAGTCAAGAATACAATCACGATGACCGAATTGAGAGAATTGCAAGAGGAATATATTGCTTTGGAGGAAAGACAAAATGAAGTAGAATCGTACCCAGTTGCGAATACAAGTTCAAGTGTCATGAATGCAAGTTTGTTACCCAGATTAGTACAAACAGCATGCAGTACTCGCAAGGGCAACAAGAAAAAGTGGTAGATGATGGACAACCAAAATTAGTAGCGATGGGAAGCCGAGATCAGAAGAATTTGAAAGAGAAAGAAACTACTACAATCGTGGTGGCAATAACAAAATTCGTGAGACTTGATCACCCGCAAGAAACCTATGGAAGTCAAAAACAGAATTATCATGGAGGACAACGACGCTTACATAGAGTAGTATGGGAAGAAATCAAGATGCCACCACTAAATACTAGTGTGGAGAAGATATGGGAAGCTATACTCTTGAAGGAGAATATACCGCACCATGGAACATGGGGAGTGAACCGCCACCGGGTGATAGAGTCACGAATTCTCGTTCTTACCATCGTTTTCATGGACATCTGACAAATGACTGCCGAAACATCAAAAGAATTATCCTTAGAATGATTGATCAAGGGAAGCTGAATCACTTTTTAAAAAGCGAAGAGAAAGTTCAACATTTACCGCCACCATCAAAGGGAAAAGAAACGTTCATGATAGAAGTGGGGCGAAAGCTAAAAATTTGTTTTGCAACTCCATTGTTCATTCATATCGCACCATTGAAGATTTTCATGATAACGTGCTCAAGAGGGTTTTTGCGAGGGATGTTAATGATAAGGAGGTAATGAACATCGCGAGGAAATCGCAGCTTAAAAGAGTGGCAATTGCAGATTATCTCTTTCTACAGAAGAAATACCCAAAGGTAGAGAAATACATGATAACCCGTTGGTGGTAAACCGGATATTAATCCAAAACCTGTTGATGGGGAAGATGATGAGGCAGAAACTTGCTGGGCAATAAATAGAATATTAATCGATAATGGGAGCTCAATCAACATTCTTTTTTACCATACTTACAAGACTATGGGAGGAAAGGATGAAGATTTGATCCCTTCAACATACAAAATATATGGTTTCAATGGTACCGCGAACAAGCCCAAAGGAGAAGTACACATGAGAATACCTTTGCAAGGATTGTCAACTGATATCTTGTTTTGTGTGGTCGATGTGGAGTCCCCTTATAATGCATTGATTGGAAGGCCATGGTTGCATGAAATTCTGGGTGTGGCGTCAACGTATCATCAGTGTATAAAGTTTCCCCATCCTAGTGGTGTTGGAATTATTAAGGGAGATTGGATAGAAGGGGAAAAATGTTATGAGATCGATGTGGAGAGCTGTGAAGAGAGAGCCGCAAAAAAAGAAGGGATGGAAGAAGAATATAAAAGAAGAACAAAGAAAAGAAAGATTGATGGTAGATAGCATAAATATAAGAAGAGAAGACACATTGCGAGGTGAAGATATGAAGGCAGTTGAAAGTCATATTGGAAAAGAACTATTCAGAGGTTTTAATGATACAGAGGCAGAGGGAAGCAGGAGTAAAAGGTGTAAGAAGTGAATAATTGCGAGAAGTGACAAAGGTTAAGTGGCGAAGGCACGTCAGGGACAAGAAGAATAAAAGGTAGTTGAAGACGCTTTGCGAAGTGAATACATAAAGGCAATTGAATAGTGCAGAGATAGAAAATAGTAGGATCAAAAGACTAAAGAAGTGAATAGTTGTTGTTATCAAAATTAAGTGACAGAGGCATAATCAAAAGTAGGAGGAAGAAATAATAATTGAAGAAGAAATGTACGAGAATCTCGCGATCAAGAATGTATGAAAATCCGATTGAAGAGTTGAAAAGAGAATGTTGCAAACAAAGCAAAATTATGCGATAGCATCGCAAGCAAAATAACATGAAATTATCAAGAATGAATGATTAATTGAATTAACAAAAATGAATGAGTGAGTGAATGGGACGAACCTTTATGGCGTACACCCTAGTTCGCGAATAATATTTCGTAAGAGGCAAATGTAAGACCTAAAGTGCGTCATATAAGGGGGTATCTCTTGACATGGCTCAGTGAAAAGGTTACACCGCTCCTGGAACCTGAGTCATGGAGATTGGGGATAATAACATCCATCCCTGGAGAGATACCTTGGATTTCCAACTATATAAGGTTATACCGGTTGGACGACCGAGGGTCTCTTCCAAGGAGTCGCCGTATGACCAAGGCGCCGAGGTACACGGTTGAGTCAAGAGTGCGGGAGCATGGAACTTCCTTACCACTCTTGACAAGTCTTGGCACATGCCGTACTCTACCAAGAAAACTCCACTTAGGGTGCAGTCTCGTAACCATAAGCCCTATAGGTATAAGGGATAAGAGGTCGCGAAAAACAACCGCTGTTGTTAAGACCGGATGGGAGGAGCTAGTCTTGTATGGCCGATGTACGCCTCCTTGAAGGGGCAACCAGGGAGATGATAAGGGCGGCACCCTCCATTAGGGAGCTGATAAGTGTCAAAAGACGCAAATGTCATGAGACTTTATTTTCGCAAGGAAGTATAGGCTTGTCATATTTGTGCAATGATCCTCAGAGGCAATAATACTGACGCAAGGATAAGGCGAGATCAATGGGTTATTGCATGAAAATGTAAAAACGTCCTGCGATTTCGTCGCAGAGACGATAATGTCATGGGATTTTACACTCGCAAGAGTATTTAAGCCTGTCATATTGTCGCGGATAAAATATCCTGCAGAGGCAAAAATACTTAGCAAATGATAAGACAAGGTCAATGGGTCATTACATGAAAATGTAAAGACGTCCTGCGATCTTGTCGCAACGAGGGGTGGCAAAATAAGACCTTTAATTAGGAAGGCAAAATAAGACTACACAAAAACGATAAGGCAAGATTAACGGATTTCTTCATTTATGGAGACATTCTGCGATCTTGTCGCAATAACGAGCTTCAATATGCTCATGAAAACAGATAACAAAGGTAAATCACTCATTTGAAAATGAATAACAGAGGCAAGTATGGGAATGAATAGGATAAAGTTTTGTTATTCATTTCCATATGAGGAATTTATGCATTCATAATACTAGTTAGTCGAATTATAAAAGAGAATTGCTTGATTAATATGTGCAAGTAAAGAAAACAAAGATTGAATTCATATTTGACAATCCAAGAAGATTGAAAGAGTATATATATTACAAGTAGCGGAAGAAGAAAAAGAAGTTATTTCTTTGAAGAATCATCTTCTTGGTCAGATTCTTCAGTTTCATCATTCTCTTCGCCAGATTCTTCTGCTTCGCTAGCATCACTATCAGAGACATCTGAGAAAAGTGTATCTTCAGGAATATTCTCGCGAAGACAAGGATATGAACTAAGAGGAATCTTGTGATCGTTGCAAACTATCTCAATAGTTTGATTGCGAAAACGAACTGCATAATTATTAAAGTTCGCCACTGTAGCTTGCAGTTGTTTCTTCAACTTAGAATATTTGTTGTTGCGAAGAGAAAAGTCTTGTGCGAGTTGTCCTTTTTCAGACTCAAGTTCTTCAATCCTTGTTTGAAGTCTTTTCTCGGATTCTGCAGAACATATGACAATATATTAACAATTTAACAGCAATGCTACGGAAATAAGAAACAACAAAGTATAATAAACAACCTTCTCTGTCAGATATCATATCCTTAACCAAGGCAGTATGCTCGGCATGAAGGCTAACATCAACACCTAAATTATTCCTGGCATTATCTAGAACCTTCGCAGCCCAAGCAAACTCATCATCATTATTTATAACAAGAAGTGAACGAACTTGTTCTTCTCGCTCAGTAAGCATGGCATTCTGGCGAAGGGATTCATCTCGTTCAATTTGTACTTCGAGAAGAGACTTTTGAAATTTTGCTAATGCCTGTGCACCTCTGTTAGTAATGCGATCTTTCTCATCTATGAGATTACTAATTTTCTTCCTTAAGGTTTTGGTTTTATTATGGGAATTAAGGTACATTCGTTTAAATTGATTAGCTAAACTTAAACTAGCTCTATGCTCAATCTCTAAGAGATGACATTTGGATTGAAGATCCTTTAATGGAAGGAGGTTAGTCTTATTTGAGGAACTACTTAAAGATTCATTGAGATGAGTAAGAAGGACGTCATCATCCATGGGCTCGGGAAATGAATGGAGAAGAATGGCTTCTTCAGAGAGATTATATATGTCTGCGAAAATAGTAAGTCAGGCAAAGAAAAGCAAATGATAAAATAAAAAGGATTTGAGGAGTAAAGATTGTTATACCATAAAGCTGCTGATTTGCACTTTGAAGAGTAGATACTCTATTCTGTTGAGAAGTAAGCTCAGCCTCCACTGTTTAATTCTTTCATCTTTTCGACACATGTCGCAGCTTCAACCTCTAGTTCTCGGATTTTCTCTTTAAGTTGCAAATTTTTCTTTTCAAGATTGTGGTGTCTTTTTTCAAGGTCTGAGGCAACGACAAAAGAAGCTCTCCCAGACTATAAAGGAAATATGGGAACGATTAAGATAAAGCTTATAATTGAAGTCACAAAGAAACAAAGGGATGTGAACATACCAAAGCAAAGGAGAGCATTTAAGTGATCGGAGGTCAACGTCGGGAGACTCCGCGAAAGGACTCATTATCCTCTAATAGCGGGGCATCGCAAATTTTAGCGAGAGCTCGCAAGTAGCAAGTTAGATGATCATCTCCTAATCCTTGCATAGAATCGGAGAAGACACCGGAAAATTGCGCCATAACAGAAGGTAGTCAAGTGACTCTCTTTCATGGAGGAAGTACCAACCTCATTTTCACCCTCATCGAATTTTCATTGGTTTGAGAAGAGAGCTGGGTTTTCCGTTTTTTAGAAAGCGGAGCGTAAGACTTGTCCTTGCGAAAAGTAGTTTTATCCATGCCTTTAGCCTTCGCAGCCTTCACTCCTTCGCAGCCTTCAAGCCTCTTCAACTTCAACCTTCGCATACGCATGAAGATAAGAAACAGAGGCAACAATATTGTTTGAAATAACAAAAGAAAATGTTTCTTACTTCATCCGTGAGCGATCAAGTATCGCTGTGGTACTCGGCTTTGGACTTTTCTATATTTCTTTCTCATTCGTGATCTAAAATTTTTGAAAGTTAATAAATGAAAGAGGAAGAAGATGTCGCAAAGCGAAATTGAAGAAAGGAAATATACCTCTTTTGTCTTCTCGTGCCACTTAAACTCCCAAGGATGATAGTTCACGAGATGTGCTGGGGAGAACATGTGAACTCGCGATGTAAGGTCCACTCAAAAGTAAAGGAACAACCCACCATCTCTCATCCTTGAATGACGGGGAGTACTATTGTTGCCCGAATGCCAATCAATATCTTGCATAAGCAATTTGTCAAAGATCAACGTTATCATTCTTTTTCAGTCGAGCACCCCAAATGAGATTTATCATTTCTCATATTTATAACTCGAGTAATTCGCGAAGAAATTGTCCACGGTATACTTCTCAAGAACTATTTGTAAGTTTACAAACTCGTGGATCCCTAACATTATCGTGGTATAAAGATCTTTTTAGCGCCACGATTCATTAATTCAAGCATTAAACGGATGCAGTCGCCACTCAATTGATAGACAACTCATGAGAATTTCTCATGAGAAAGAATTTCATAGAATAATGGCAACTCGGGATTGTACAGAGGAATGGGGAGTCCTGCGAGGAGTTGACCCAGCGAAACTATGATTTTATGATCATCACATTGATGATCAGAAAACAATTTTGCAGAAAGGATAGATGAAGATCCTTGATTGGGAATGGTTGATAAAGTGAAACCCTTTTCCTGTAATTTCTTTTGAACATCAGTAAAAAGAGGAGTGTATGTACGACCAAGTGAAGCCATTGTTAGAAGTATGGGAATGGATAGAGAATTGAAGATCAAAAGGATGAGAAAAGTGTAGGACTGTGGTAGCAGGAGCGCAAATTGCGGAAGGAGAGAGAGAGTTAAAGAAAATTTACAGAAGGAAAATAAAAGAGAAAAAGAGAAGGGTAAGAAAGCTATATATAGAGAAGAGAATCCTCGAGAAAACAAATGCATTTAATGCGAGATGGGACGTGAATGGTCAAGAATAAACGGTTGAAAGAGACGTGTCAAGAAAAGAGTGGAAGAAGAAACACCTGTAATAAATTCCGTACATAAATAAAACAAGTAAAAATGAACAATCGCGAGATAAAGATGAGCAGTTATGCACTTTAAAATATTGGTTCTCATGACATTCTCTTCTTCGCAGAGAAGACATGAGAAGAGGCAAGATGTAGGACTTAATATCGCGACAAAGAATACTTCGCGAGAGTAATAAACAACTATGTTGCGAAGGTGTCGCAAGGAAATAATTTAAATGACGCATCAGATGACGACAGCCAGAACATGAGAAAAGTGTGAAGACTTGGCGAGATTTAGGAGTGTCGCGAAGTCTAACACTTACATATTTGCGACGCTTCACGAAGAATTCGAAAATAAAGGACAACTTAGTGTCATCCACTATGTAATACCCTATATAAAGGGTTGAGTAAGTCTCGTTGTGGGGGATTCTTTTGAATTGTTAAGCAAGTCATGAGAGAGAGAAAATTAAGAGTGATTGTAATCTCTTTAGCTCTGTTCTACATTTCTTTGTAAACCTTTCAAGAAAACAATTAATAAAATATATTGTTATTCATCTTCAAATAGATTAACTAAACAAATTCGAGTGAGGGGTGTAGTGTGGGATTTCCGTAACTACATCCGCACAGAAGTTAGTTTGTAGTAGGCTAGTGTTTGTAGCGGCTTAAGGAAACTCCTCAGTTTCATGGTGTTTCCTTCACATCAAGGAAATAATATAAAATTGAGAAAGGTGTCATGGGACCGGATCTACTAGCCGGCCGGCTATGCCCTAGTTGTGGCCGGTCCCACACCTCATGATTCCTTATTATTTTATTATTATTTCCTTCATCCCATGAAATTCCTTGATTTCATGATATTTCCTTCAAATCATGAAAATAATATAAAATTAGGGAAGATTCACGGGACAGGGCCCTAGCCGGCCGACCATGCCCTAGTCGTCGCCGGTCCCACACGCCCCTTATTTTATTATTATTAATGTTTCCTTCATCTCATGGAAACTCCTTAGCTTCAACAAATTCCTTGATTTCATATTATTTCCTTAAAATCATGAAAATAATATAAAATTAGGGAAGACTCACGGGACCGGGCCCTAGTCGTGGCCGGTCCCATACGCCCCTTATTTTATTATTATTAATGTTTCCTTCATCTCATGGAAACTCCTTCATTTCAAGGAAACTCCTTAGTTTCAACAAACTCCTTGATTTCAAGATATTTCTCTTAAAATCATAAATAATACTCCCTCTATTTTTGGAAAAGAGATACTTTCACTTTTTCATTTTAGCCTATTTTTAGGCCAAATTGAAAAAGTGAAAGTATCTCTTTTCTAGAAACGGAGGGAGTATAAAATTAGGAAAAGTTCCACGGAACCGGGCTTATTGGCCGGCCGGCCATGCCTTAGCCATATCCGGTCCCACACTTCATGATTCCTTGTTTTATTATTATCATTATTTCCTTCATCTTATGAAGTTTCCTCAGTTTGAGCAAAAACCTTGATTTCTTCATATTTTCTCAAAATGTTGCTCAAATGCGCATCAGAAAATATCAAAATTCTCAGGACTGAGACACGAACACTTTGGTGACATGAACATATTACCTTGACCGACCAAGGTTGGCTCTTTGGCTTGCAAGAGGCCGGTCCCACACATTTTCATCATTTGACCTAATTTGTTCACATTAGGTTCGAACTCTTCCAAACAACTTGGAATTTCATGAAACGATCGTCAATCGGTCCCATGACCAACCAGGGCCGGTTTCATGACCCCTTGGTCGGTCCCTCATCTCTTCATAAGTAGGTTTTATCACCTAAGGCTCAGATGAACATTATTTTAATAAATGATTAAACAACATTTAATCATCTTTTCACCAACTGGTTTTCAAGAGACTTTGGTATTTGCTCACTCGAGCATCTAGGCGCAACATGGTCGATCCATCATCCCATGTAGCCGATCCCTACATCACTCTGTGGTTGATTTTCAATAAATCATCAATTGATCAGCAACTGATCGAAATTAGGGTTTTCGAATCCAAGGTTCATAATTCCAGATTCAAACACTAATAATTTTACGTCGATCCCATGATCAACATTTTGATTGATTATACTCGGTTCAGTTGTCAGTATTTTAAATTAATATTTTATTAAGTCATGCTACCAATAATTCATCAAACGAGCAACATTTGTTCAGATGAGCAATATTTGCTCAAACTAAGGAATATTGGTTCAACTATCAATATTCAACAATTCATCAAATGAGAAATATTTGCTCACCTTAACTATCAACATTTATTCAAGAATTATACCTCTGTCTCAACAGACACGTTCAATCCATGAGTCTCAGAACATTTGCAAATCACGTTCGACTCAGCAATACAAAGACTCATCGTCTCATAAAGTCAACAACTGACTAACTAAATACACGTCTGCCGTGCAGACTCCATAATCACGAGACATCAATCGTGTCACATAGGGGGATATCAATTAGGGTTTTGGTCTGGAGGTCTACGTCATGTGTGTTCATACACACGATGATAATGTGAGCAAGTCGTGCAAGCAGTTGGAGGAGTTAGCAAAGTAGTGGGTGGAGAATCAACCAAGTCTCCGCACGATGAGCAACTGGTTTTGACACGATTTCCCACTTCCCCACTCTTTGACTCCAGCAACTGTCACACTTCATGGGATCAAGGTGTCTATAATTCTTGCAATATAAATAAGTCTTTGAATCATGATTAAAAAACAGACAATCTTTCGTCAAACAAACAACAAGAGATTAAGAACTCGACGTCTGAGCAATTACTCTCAACATAACAAAATTCAATCAATCAGAGCTTATCTTATTTCTTCTTGCAGAATACACAACACACCTACAATCTTCGATCATCATTGATCTCACACATTTCTCAGCTTCCCTCCTACATATCGGCCCATCCTCTCTTGTGACCGAATTGACTCTGGAACGACCATTGTCTTGGTTAAGGCCGGAGTCCTACAGATTGATCTCTCGAATTCAAAGCACTCCCTTTTTGCAGTGCATATGTGTGAGGTTAGACAGTTCGCTCGGATCAAGGAGTTTCCTCCGCATGGTCGTCTCCTCAATTCCTTAAAAACCAGCAACTCGTTTTCCCCATTTACAGATTGGCGACCACAGTGGGAGATTAATCTCTCGGTTGCAATCTCGCATTTTCGCAAGTTGGCTGGTCTTAGGTCTGGGTTAGTTACAAATACAAACGACACTAGCACTAGCAACCATAAAAATGATAGTATTCCAGAAACCATTCCTGCTTCCAACAATGGTGGTGATACTACTCCTCCTCAAACCAACGCTGGAAATCATCCTCTCTTCGGCCGACATCCCGAGGAAGTCAGAGAAAATCCACCCACCATAGATGATCTCATGAAGGTCTAGGAAGTTCTCGCCAAAAATCAAACTGATATGGCTACTACTCAGAAGGAGTTATGCAATTATCTCAAGACTCTTACAGACAAGATGTCAGAGAAAACTCAAGAGAAAGGAAAAGCTAAAGAAACATCTTCGACTACTGATCCTGAAGTCACTCCAATCCATGTAGTAGACGATGATGAAGTCCACAAGGCTACAAATAATCCACCAACGAATGAACCTGCAAGCTTCATCACCCGTGAAGACCTGGAACGCTTCATGGAGGATCGAGGAAAGACAAAACACCATCAGTTCACCGTCATCAACCTCCATATCCCGGTGCTACGCAAAGAATTCCTCTCCCGAAGGGCTATACCTCTCCAACGTTCACATTCTACAACGGAACGGGGAATGCTCGAGAACATGTCGCTCGATTCCTGGAAGCACTAGGAGAACATGAGCACAATCATGTCGTCCTTTTGAAGGAGTTTTCAAAGTCTCTGACAGGCCGAGCATATAATTGGTACAAAAACATTGCACCAGGGAACATCACTGGCTAGGGAGAAATGGTTAATTCCTTCTACCGGAAATACTTCTTCGTCTCAGAGCAGATCACTCTCTCTGATTTAGGAAGAATGTCTCAGAAGAACAATGAACATCCGAACGATTATGTGAAGAGGTTTAGAGTCCAAACTTTGGATTGTAATGACCTGAATGTCACTGAACAACAACTGGTGGACTTATGCATCAACGGAAGGATTCCATTCTACAGAGCCTTGCTGGAAAATCTCCAGTTCCAGACTTTCTCAGAGCTTCATGAAGCAGCCAAACGATCAGCGACTACTACACCTGCTTTACTGGAAAGAGTAAAGTCTGCAAGATCGAGGAACCTCGAAGCAGCCGACGCCTAGTCAACAATCATTACAACCTCCAGCCTTAGAAAAACGTTGTTGCTGAAAGCAATGAAAGGAAAGCCGAGACACAGCATCGAAGTGCTTCTCCAACATCCCAGGATCCTCTGAAGGCGCAATAAAAAGATAACCAATCCTGAAATTCATAAACCTCGACCCGGCATCAACGAACGGGGAAATGATCAGACATAATCAAACTTCTCTCTTCTCATGAAGGAGTAATCGAGTTACTGGAAGTCTGGGTTCAAGATGGTGCGATCAAATTGTCGTTCATCAAGAGAGAGCCAACTGATAAAGAATGGAGAATCCCAGGTACTGTCGCCTTCATAGGTTCATCGATCATCCAACAAGTAACTGTAATATTTTGAACCACATCTTCAAAGAGAAGGTTGATCCATGATAGCTTCAACTGGGGACTGAAGGAGTACACAAGAAACTTCTCCAGTCAGAACCTTTACACTCTCTGAACAACCAGTCAAAGAAGCAGTTCAATCATTGATCGAGCATATCTGTGAATTGATCTATCTGTCTAAGGCACAAAGGAAATACATGTTCACAACACCGAATTACATTGTGTCAGACATCTGTCTATCCCGAAAATACTCAACCCTCATCCACAGACAAGGAGATGCACGACTGGGGACTGCTTACCATGATCCATATGATAGACACATTTTTGTGTCTAATTTGTCTCGATTCTTTATATTGATAGTGCTCATTTTTGTACTTATTATGGTGTTTTATGTGTGTGTAGGTATTTTTGGCCAATAAACATTTTTGGAAAAATCGGCTCGAAAAGTTGCACCCGGAGGACACCTACTATTCGGACTCTCACTATGGATAAGGGGTACCCAAATTACTAAGGGGCACCCTCAGGACACCCCAAGGCAGATGCTATTCGCACCCCCACTCTGGATAGGGGGAGGTCATCTTCAACAATTTAAAAAATGAGTTTTGGCGAGAAAAAATGGTGTTTTAATGGCAGAATTAGGGTTGATGATTTGGACCAGTTTTAGCGAGATTCAATCGCTGATTTTCATGGGCTAGGCCTGTTAGAGCAAAACAGGGTTCGTATGGGTGTTTGGATCGATCAACTTGGGCTGGAACTCGAGTTAGAGCAAAACAGGGAGGTGAAGTTTTCACGGGACTTTATTTGGCAGTTACGGGAGATTTGAGACGAGATAATCTTCCCTGAGATTCATGTAAATCTAATAAAGGGATTGGAGTGACCTGTACGGCTCAGAAACGCGTTGAGAAGCTTGGGGAGAAAATAACGTGGCTTGGCAGGGAAAGAAAAGTCCGAGACTTTCTGCCGAAGAAAAAGAGGATTATATCGAGTTTTAGGGTTGCTGTTGGCTATAAAAAGGATTACTGGGAGTCACAAAAAGGCTACGCAAACTTTGGGGAGGTTTAGAACAACACAGAGAAAAAAATCAAGAGTTTCAGAGAATTGTTTCTGCTGGTGCATAACTAAGAACACGAAGAACAAAGGCCGATCAAGACAGTCGTTTTCGGGGTCTTAGATTCAGCGACAAATCAACAGTGCATAAGACGGGTTCTGTAACAGTCCCTTGCAACAACTTCTTTGTAACACCATTACAGCGTTGCAAGCAGTCTGATTTATTGTTTCTCATCATTTTAATCAACTTTTGAACCATAAAATAATATTTTGAGATCATGATTAATATGAGGAGCTAAACCCCATTGCTGAGGCGATAGAGGAAGCTATTTTTCCAACAAAAAGTGGTATATTTTATTTTATTTATTTATTTGCAATTATTATATAATTATTTGCCTTGATTTAAAATTGTTTGAATGATTTTTGTTAAGCAATTGTGATTTCTTTTGATAGAGCATGCTTAGACTTAAGTTTTTGATGTTTTATGCTTCGGATTTACACTTGTTATTTTGAGAATCTACTTGTCGCAATAGTTTAGAATCAAATTGAACGAGAAAATTGCGTAAATATAAATATTGGATTAAATCACTTTGAACTTGGAAAATAGTGGAATCTTAGCCTCAGTGTTCTTTTAATATTGATAACACCTTTGTCAAAGTTTGCTATAATTTTTAGTGAGTTTTCTATTTTGTTTTGAATTTAAGTCTAAAAAAGCCTTCACAAGTTCGAGAGAACGACATCTTTCTTACTACTTTACTACAACTTTCAAAACCACATCACCATCTCAGAGGAAATGAATTCGAAAGAATGTTGATCGATGCCGACGCCGCCATCAACATCATTCCACTGAAAACCCACAAAGCCGCTCGTAATCCTATTTCAATCATAGACCTTGAAGGAACGCTCGGAAATACTTATGGCTACATCACTCTCAAAGTGAACATAAGTTCAACCTGGACAGAAATCAAGTTTCACATAATCAGGAAGATCCAGGATATGACATGTTCTTCAGACGAGCGTGGATCCACGCTGAAAAGATAGCTACTGACAAAGCGCCTTTGGTTGCACATCTCTCCAACGAAGAAAGTTATCCAGAAGATTTGGTGGACATTCCATCATCAGAGCACTTGGGGGGATTTCGAACTTTGACAGGGTTGAAGCAAGAACCTGCATAGACATTCATCAAGAGGTTCCACAGGCAAGTCTCATTTCTTCCATGTCTATGTCGTTTTTCCTCACATGCTATCCTAACATGAGGACTTAATTCTGCTAGCAACTCTACAAGACGTTATGAATGGTAGCTTCACCGCATTAGTATTTTACCAAGTGGTTGAATATGACATTTCTCTGAATCGAGCATTGAGACATTCGGCAAAGAACACTTTGGGTGTTTCTCCATAGGCTTGCAGGAGTGTCATTGTGTCCCACAAAATTAGAAAGCTCTGATGTTTGCACAAGTGTTGAATCCCACTACCGCAACGACAGGAATGTTGAATCAACAGAAGATACTCAGGGTCCAAAAGATCAAACCTAAGACATTCGATGCTTAAGGAATATACGCTTCAACGCTCAAGCATCTAAGAAGTCATCAAATTTTACTCCCAATCAAAGAGTACAACTTCAGCACAAATATCTCGATAATGACACACTGATTCAACACCAGCACGATCAAAGTGTAACTAAACTACAATCGATAAGTCTTCATTATCCCATGATAAGACTTCTGAAGCAGATGCAACATTATTCATACATGGATGGAACTAACTCCTTCAACATACACTGGGAAACCTGAGGTGATTCCGTGAAACTTCATCAACGGGATCTCTCTACATCACAAGCCGCTGCACGATTGGGGAACTTCCTCTCTTTACCAATCACATCCAATATGAAAACTGCTGCTGCTATCTACCGCAACAACGTCGACTCACTGACGAAGCCAGTTCATGGTAAAGTTATGCTTTTAGGAGCATTCAGGTTGAACTCTCAGTACACCTTCATATTAGGGACGCTCAACTCATCAACTAGTTCGTGAATGTAAAAGGCTCACTGGATGGAGGAGCAAAGATTATATCTATAAACATGGTTCTAGCCTTTTCGGTCTTTGGAGCAACTTCAACCATGGTATCAGCATCAACAATAATCTCTAGAGGAACACCATCCATGATCTCAGCATCGACAAGGATCTCTGGAGCGTAATCATTCGTGATCTCAGCATCTACAACGGTTTTATGAGCAACGCTTCTATTCTATGAAGCGTTACTCGATGGATCGTATTTCTTCAAGCCCTAACGTTTCATATCAATATGTGTAGACATGAAAACATGTTAACATGAACGTCTTCCCAAAGCTTGCATGACAGACGGGCACAAGCCAAAGTCTTCTACAAGATGTTCTCATCGCCTCTACAAAAGAGATACAACACATTTCAGGCCATGGGTTTACAAAAACGTACCAATGAGTGAGAAATTGGACAACGCTTCCTCAACGAAAGATGTTCTTGTATGTCTCTTTTAAAACATACCAAAAGGGCGCATCAATCGGACATACGAGCTGAAAGATATGGCCTTTATTGCCCAGTCTATGAAATCTGAAAATTCTGTACGCGATTACAAATTACAAATGTGCATGCTTGGTTGGGTGACCTACATAACTCCAAACTGAGTGATTCTTTTCTCATATGATAACTCAGTCTCTTAGCTTCAAAAGTTGGGGTCAAGCACCAAATTCCGACGTCGTATGAGGTTCCTACAGCTTCCAGAGCATACAACATGCAAGCAGAAATTCGTGGACGGGATTCATAACCTCTACAGTCGATCGATGTCCACCAGGTCTTTTCGCCAAGTCATTTATCAAGGTACCTCCAACTTCTACCACCTGGGTCTTTACATCAATTTTTCTACCTGGGTCCTCTATCTAGGTCTTGCCAGAAGAAGGGAAAACGAAAAGGAGAGATTTAACAAAATACTGGGGACTGACGGTCCACTGATCATGACGATCAATTTCACAGTCAAAGACTCTTGGCGCCGGGCTATCCAGTGCTAATCATTCATCTTAAAAGGGACTACTACCGGGAGATGAAACCATGGTCATTACATAATCCCCTCTTGAGAGCCACCTCAGTTATGGTCCTGTGACCAGGGTCTCAGAAGTGATGTTTCTACGACTGACAGAAACAAGAAGGCACTGCAAGCACCATGCTCATGTATCAATCAAGGGGTCTTGATATCAAATGAATCAATGACATTAAAATCCTTCACCAACCGTTCAAGACACAAGCGAATGATCTAAGGACACAACATGAGTGTTTTACAACAAGCTCGTCTGTGATGATTTTACACTGTCCCGCACAAAGCAGAGAGCTGGGAGAAATTGGTGAAGAATTTAGGGATGAGTCATGTTCCATTCTCTTCGTATGGATGTCCTCTACAACATATCCAAAATTCACGGCAATTGGAGAAACGATCAAAAAGATGTGGCCAAAACTTTGGACTGCATGACAACTGAAAATTTTCTAAAAACCTCTTGGAAATTTACTGTTTCGTCAATTTCGGCCCTTAAACGTGCTCAAAAGCCGAAAAGATTCTTTAAAAAAGCTTGGAAATTTTCTGGGGATGAAGAAACATGGGTAGATCACAAAAATCCGACATAGGACGAAGATTCTACATCAATTTCAATGAAGACCTAACTTCTGAATTTTCTGATGAATTATGATGAAATTCTTCATTCATCCACATTGGATCAGGAGCTACACCATCAACGCAAATCCGAACTTCATCTTCAGCCGATAGTCTCACTTTCTGAAGTCGGCGGTGCTTCTGCTGATGAGGGACGACTCCCAGATAATCGAGAGGCATACAATGTGTCAACTTTCCAGCGTCTCTGAAAGGTTGATTTACCTCGGTATGAGCATATGCGAAGTCTTCATCTTTGACTTGATATTTTTGGAACGTTCCAGGAAGAGCCGGAAGAGTGGTTGTAACCAGAAGTCACCACTACCCGAGGCGAAAGACATGGAGTCATGGATATACCAATAACAAACAGCAACAAAAACGGTAACAATCCAACTCTTACCTATTTAGTATTTCACTAGCTGTAGTGATTATAACGTCGAATTTCGAAAACTTGATCGTTCTTTCAAACCTGCAAAGACGAGAAAAAATTCATTATTCAAAATCATGACTTGATGTTCATAAAACCGTGAACAACTCACGTGAATTTTAACATTCACTGGTTTTTCAAAAATTGGACAGACGTCCATTCTACAATTGTGAAAACTTACATACAGACATTATTTCACCATGTATAATTGTCTACTTTCAACAGTTGTTCAAAATCAAAACATTGGTTTTACAAAAATATATATATTTAACGTGACACTCACGTAAGTTTGAAAAAATAAATAATAATATAATAAATATATATATATATACATATATACATATACATATACATATAGATATACATATACATATACATATACATATATATACATATATATATATATATATATATATATTTGCTCCCTCACGTTGAGCATCTGTCTTTGAAACGAGAGTATATTTTCAAAGATTTCTGAAAGCTCGAAGATAAAAATTTTCATGAAAGCTCATAAACAAAATTTTATTACTAACAGACGCACGTCTGTTCAAAAAACAATTTCTCTCGTACAAGCATCCACCATTGAAACGAGAGTTTATTCCACTTTGTGAAATCTCACATATTTAAAAAATAAAATTTTGTTTTTCGTGAAAGCTCATAGACAAAATTTTATCATTAGACTCAGGTCTATTTTGTTTGTTTCTTAAACTAACGAACGAACGAACGTCCGCGCTAAAACGGATTTCCTTTCTTGGGCCCGGACCCGTGAATCCTAAATCTAGCAAGGTTTCATCACCAAATCAGCGGTGCTACACCAATTTACGCTCTTTAGACGATGCTCTATCATACCACTGGGATCTTCTTTCAATCCATGGTTCGCTCATGCAATCGAAAATCCGGTAACATCCTATCTTACGACTAAGTTCAATTACTTATTTCGTCTGTAACTAAAAAAAAAAATACCATCCAGTGCTGACTGAGGAACATGACTGTCCCTCACTAAGCAGTGGACTTAATGTAGATGGTGGATTTTCGACAAAGGCTAAAATCGTAAAACCATAATTGTACATGCTCCTGATCCAGCAATCAGATGAGTATTGAGGCTCATGTCTCTCATTGAAGCATGAAAGCTCATGTCACAAGAATCTCTGATTGAGTATATTGTCTCTCAGAGCATACGTGAATATGCAGTCTCTCAACTTAGGCAACGGCATATCTCATGAATACTGAGCAATTTCAGTAATTACTTTTATATAGAATCGAACGATTGGACGGCTCCTAGACAGCTAGCCTGCTATTATAGAGCAATAACTTCCTCAGGATGTAACAATGTTTTCCCTGACTATATACAAGACATGTGTATAGAATCATTATGATTGGACGGATCCTAGACAGCTTGCCTGCTAGTATAGAGCGATAACATCTTCAGGATGCAACAACGTGTTTTCCCTGACTATACTATACATAATAAATATGACGCTTCAACTAGCTCATATCACCCAATCCTCTAATAATTAATGCTCCTAGACAGCATGCCTGCCAGTATAGAGCCATCAATTAATTATTTCTAATCGTTAAATCCATTAGCTAAATATTCAGAAATATTCTACGTTCTTCATAATATTTCATCACTTCAATTCATGGTTCTTCCCAACAGAATTCCATGGGTTAAATATTCAACGTACGGACATCTGAGCCGCTATCGAGTAAGCCCCGACCAAAATGGTGCAAGTGTATTCAGCAATAATGCACTAACGAGCACCTGAATGCACGATCGAGCATTCTAAAATACGAAGGAGCGATGAACCTATGCAAAATATGGAGAAAGATAATAATAAAATAATAATTAACTAAGGCGCTAGGGGACTGGGCCCACCGGATGGCCGGTCATGCCGTGGCCAGTCCCATGCCTAGTTCTATATTTTATCATATTTTATTATTTTTCCTTGATCTCATGAAAATTCCTTCATTTGAACAAAACTCCTTCGTTTTAAGGAAACTCCTCAGTTTCATGGTGTTTCCTTCACATCAAGGAAATAATATAAAATTGGGAAAGGTGTCATGGGACCGGATCTACTAGTCGGCCGGCTATGCCCTAGTTGTGGTCGGTCCCACGCCTCATGATTCCTTATTATTTTATTATTATTTTCTTCATCCCATGAAATTCCTTGATTTCATGATATTTCCTTCAAATCATGAAAATAATATAAAATTAGGGAAGACTCACGGGACCCGGCCCTAGCCGGCCGACCATTCCCTGGTCGTGGCCGGTCCCACACGCCCCTTATTTTATTATTATTAATGTTTCCTTCATCTCATGGAAACTCCTTCATTTCAAGGAAACTCCTTAGTTTCAACAAATTCCTTGATTTCATGATATTTCCTTCAAATCATGAAAATAATATAAAATTAGGGAAGACTCACGGGACCGGGCCCTAGTCGTGGCCGGTCCCACACGCTCCTTATTTTATTATTATTAATGTTTCCTTCATCTCATGGAAACTCCTTCATTTCAAGGAAACTCTTTAGTTTCAACAAACTCCTTGATTTCATGATATTTCCTTAAAATTATGAAAATAATATAAAATTAGGAAAAGTGCCGCGGGACCGGGCTTATTGGCCGTCCGGCCATGCCTTAGCCATCGCCGGTCCCACACTTCATGATTCCTTGTTTTATTATTATTATTTCCTTCATCTTATGAAGTTTCCCCAGTTTAAGCAAAAACCTTGAGTTCTTCATATTTTCTCAAAATGTTGCTCAAACGCGCATCAGAAAATATCAAAATTCTCAGGACTGAGACACGAACACTTTGGTGACATGAGCATATTACCTTGACCGACCAAGGTTGGCTCTTTGGCTTGCAAGAGGCCGGTCCCACACATTTTCATCATTTGACCTAATTTGTTCACATTAGGTTCGAACTCTTCCAAACAACTTGGAATTTCATGAAACGATCGTCAATCGGTCCCATGACCAACCAGGGCCGGTTTCATGACCCCTTGGTCGGTCCCTCATCTCTTCGTAATTAGGTTTTATCACCTAAGGCTCAGATGGACATTATTTTAATAAATGATTAAACCAGCATTTAATCATCTTTTCACCAACTGGTTTTCAAGAGAGTCTGGTATTTGCTCACTCGAGCATCTAGGCGCTACATGGTCGATCCATCATCCCATGTAGCCGATCCCTCCTTCACTCTGTGGTTGATTTTCAATAAATCATCAATTGATCAACAACTGATCGAAATTAGGGTTTTCGAATCCAAGGTTCATAATTCCAGATATAAACGCTAATAATTTTACGTCGATCCCATGATCAACATTTTGATTGATTATACTCGGTTCAGTTGCCAGTATTTTAAATTAATATTTTATTTGGTCCTGCTACCAATAATTCATCAAACGACCAACATTTGTTCAGATGAGCAATATTTGCTCAAACTAAGGAATATTGGTTCAACTATCAATATTCAACAATTCATCAAATGAGCAATATTTGCTCACCTTAACTATCAACATTTATTCAAGAATTATACCTCTGTCTCAACAGACACGTTCAATCCATGAGTCTCATAAAATTTGAAAATCACGTTCGACTCAACAATACAAAGACTCATTGTCTCATAAAGTCAACAACTGACTAACTAAATACACGTCTGCCTTGCAGACTCCATAATCATGAGACATCAATCGTGTCACATGGGGGGATATCAATTAGGGTTTTGGTCTGGCGGTCTACGGCACGTGTGTTCATACACACGATGATAATGTGAGCAAGTCGTGCAAGCAGTTGGAGGAGTTAGCAAAGTAGTGGGTGGAGAATCAACCAAGACTCCGCACGATTAGCAACTGGTTTTGACACGATTTCCCACTTCCCCACTCTTTGACTCCAGCAACTGTCACACTTCATGGGATCACGTTGTCTACAATTATTGCAATATAAATAAGTCTCTGAATCATGATTGAAAAACATACAATCTTTCGTCAAACAGACAACAAGAGATTAAGAACTTGACTTCTGAGCAATTACTCTCAACAGAGCAAAATTCAATCAATCAGAGCTTATCTTATTTCTTCACGCAGAATACACAACACACCTACAGTCTTCGATCACCATTGATCTCACACATTTCTCAGCTTCCCTCCTACATATTGACCCATCCTCTCTTGTGACCGAATTGACTCTGGAACGGCCATTGTCTTGGTTTAGGCCGAAGTCCTACAGATTGATCTCTCGAATTCAAAGCACTCCCTTTTTGCAGTGCATCTGTGTGAGGTTAGACAGTTCGCTCGGTTCAAGGAGTTTCCTCCGCACGGTCGTCTCCTCAATTCCTTAAAAACCAGCAACTCGTTTTTCCTTATCTACAAAACCCTGATTTGGAAGACTATATAAAGGATAACTCTAGCAACTGGGAAACTTAATACCCACACCTCCTGTGTGATACTAGTTGTATAAGTTAGAGTCGATTCTCCTTTAACCTTAGGTTTCTACCGAGACCCTGTAGGTTAACGACTTGAAGACTTCATTGGGATTGTGAAGCCAGACACAACTATTTTCTCTTTAGTTGCGTGATCTGATCTTGCTGATTCTATCGTATTGAGTACAATTGAAATAATTGACTCGAGATTAATTTCTCTGATAGGCAAGATAAAAGTAATCACAAACATATTCGTCTCATCGTTTGTGATTCCACAATATCTTGCTTCGCTAGTCGATTAAGATTATTGTGAGGCGATTGATAATTCTAGGCTGTTCTTCGGGAATATAAGTCCGGGTTATCAATTGGTTCCTATTCACCTTGATTTATCAAAAGACGGAACAAAACTCATAGGTATTTTTGTGGGAGACAGATTTATCTATTCCTGTAGACTTTTCAGTGTGATACAGATTTTTTTATTAATGTCTTCGACTTTGGGTCGTAGCAACTCTTAGTTGTGGGTGAGATCAACTGTAGGACCAGAATATCGCGACAGTAATAAACAACTATGTTGCGAAGGCGTCGCAAGGAAATAATTTAAATGACGCATCAGATGACGACAGCCAGAACATGAGAAAAGTGTGAAGACTTGGCGAGATTTAGGAGTGTCGCGAAGTCTAACACTTACATATTTGCGACGCTTCGCGAAGAATTCCCGAAAATAAAGGACAGCTTAGCTGTCATCCACTATGTAATACCCTATATAAAGGGTTGAGTAAGTCTGTTGAGGGAGGATTCTTTTTGAATTGTTAAGCAAGTCATTAGGAGAGAGAAAATTAAGAGTGATTGTAATCTCTTTAGCTCTGTTCTACATTTCTTTGTAAACCTTTCAAGAAAACAATTAATAAAATATATTGTCATTCATCTTCAAATGGATTAACTAAACAAATTCGAGTGAGGGGTGTAGTGTGGGATTTCCTGCAACTACATATGCGCTAGAAACAGGGATGGAGTGAGTAGAAGATCAACAACCTTGTGAATTGGAAGAATCCGGTGTAACAAGAAAGAAATCTCGAATAATTTTTAACAAGTTACTAAAATTGAGAAATGGCTAGAAGAAAGAATGCATCGAACAACCAACGATCGTAAGGAGAAGTGGAAGATTAGTTGGAGAAAGGAGAAATGAAGTAGGTGAACCATCAAGGATAAATGCAAGAAATGGAGAAGAAGGTCGAATTCAACCACCAATTCAACCACCAATTCAACCATCAATTCAACCACCAACTCAACCACCAATTCAACCAGTACTAAACAGAGTAATCGATTATGATAGAGTGAGCGTGCATACATGGAGATCAGATTCTATGGAAGAAAGAGAAGAAGTACAACAATTGATGAATAGTGGACAAGAAGAGAGAAATCGAGAAGAGATGGGAGAAACAATTCGTGGAAATGAAGAAATTGCAGCGTTAGAAGCGTTGAGACAGACAATACATGAAGAAAGGCGGTTAGAAGCAGAAGAACGCGCAAATTTAACAAGACAAAACCACGAATTAAGGATGGAAAATAGGAGGTTGCAAAATAGAAGATCAAGGAGTAATAACAGATCGAGATCAGGATCGATTAGAGAAAACGTGAGAAGAACATTACCTGCAGAAAACGTTAATGAAGAAAATTTGGAAAGAGAGTTAAATTTTGGTGAAGGAGGTCGCGAAGAGAGAGAATTAGTAGAGAATCGTTATATTTTGGTGAATGATCAAAATGATGGAAATCAGGAAGATAGGCAGCCTCAAGGGCAGAATAACCCAGTTAATGAAGAAAATCGGGGAAGAAGGAAGGAGAATACTACATGGGAGAGAAACACAGAGGAAACAAAAGGAAATTGAAGATGACATTGAAAAACATTATACTGAACAAGCGCGTCTAGCTCGCGAGAGAGAAAGATTGAGAGCAGAAATGGAAAATCGGGAATTAGAAGAGGCGATTCGGCAGAATAATCATGACAATCGAGAAAGAAGGCGCGAGCGAAATCGCAACAATGGAGATATCAACGAAGAATATGAAAGAATACAAAAAATAGACACGAACGAAGAAGGAGGGAAGAGAATTAAAGAGACCGATAAATTCAAATTTCCGAGGCAAATGAACAAATTCTCGCGAGAATTGGCAGAGATGAGAGGAATATTGAATGAGAAGAGAAGGAGGGAGAAAACAGTTAGATGAAGCTATCGCAGAGGTGCGAAAAATCCTTTTACATTAGAAGTGCAGCTAGGAGGAATTCCCCCAAAGTGCAACTTACCAAACATTAACTAGCATTTTTGATGGGTCAACTTGTGCAAGACAACACATCAAGGCTTACGTGAGATGTATGCTACGAGTGGGAAAACCATGATGCTATATTGTGCAAATACTTTGCGTCGAGTTTAATGGGAGAAGCGTTGAAATGGTTTGAGGGTATACCAAGGAATACAATCACATCATTCAATCATTTACAAGCTATATTTTTAGGAGCGTATATAAGCAACAACTCTTCGCGGCCTGGCATTGAAGATGTATTTGGGTTAAAACAAAGAATTGGTAGAGCTTGAGACATCTGACCGTAAGATGGAAGACAATGTGTAGCGAAATGGCTCGGAGGGTGGATGAAAGATACCTCATACTATCATTCATAAATGCTATGTTCGCAACCAACTTATTATATGTTCAAGTTTTCAGAATCAAGAATACAATCACGATGACCGAATTGAGAGAATTGCAAGAGGAATATATTGCTTTGGAGGAAAGACAAAATGAAGTAGAATCGTACCCAGTCGCGAATACAAGTTCAAGTGCTGCGAATGCAAGTTTGTTACCCAGATTAGTACAAACAGTGGCGAGTACATCGCAAGGGCAACAAGAAAAAGCAGTAGATGATGGACAGCCAAAATTAGTAGCGATGGGAAGCCGAGATCAGAAAGAATTTGAAAGAGAAAGAAACTACTACAATCGTGGCGGCAATAACAAGATTCAGAGACTTGATCACCCGCAAGAAACCTATGGAAGTCAAAAACAGAATCATCATGGAGGACAACGACGTCATAGAGTAGTATGGGAAGAAATCAAGATGCCACCACTAAATACTAGTGTGGAGAAGATATGGGAAGCTATCCTCTTGATGGAGAATATACCTGCACCATGGAACATGGGGAGTGAACCGCCACCAGGTGATAGGAGTCACTTAATTCTGCTCTTACCATCGTTTTCATGGACATCGACAAATGATTGCCGAAACATCAAAAGAATTATCCTTAGAATGATTGATCAGGGGAAGCTGAATCACTTTTTAAAAAGCGAAGAGAAAGTTCAACATTTACCGCCGCCACCATCAAAGGGAAAAGAAACGTTCATGATAGAAGTCGGGTAAAGCTAAAAATTTGTTTTGCAACTCCATTGTTCATTCATATCGCACCATTGAAGATTTTCATGATAACGTACTCAGTAGGGTTTTTGCGAGATTGATTGGGGTTCAACTATAGTCCAGACCGAAGTTAGTTTGTAGTAGGCTAGTGTTTGTAGCGGCTTAATACAGTGTGTGTTCAATCTGGACTAGGTCCCGGGGTTTTTCTGCATTTGCGGTTTCCTCATTAACAAAATTCCGGTGTCTATGTTATTTCTATTCCACATTATATTTTGTTATATAATTGAAATATCACAGGTTGTGCGTTGAATCAATTAATCGGGAAATCCGACCTTTGGTTGTTGATTGAAATTGATTGATACTTGAACATTGGTCTTTGGTACCGTTCAAGTTAATTTCTCTTGTATTCAATTAGACTCGCAGATTTCTATTTGCTTGAGTAAGTATTGAATCGGGAAATTGAGATATAACTCTTTGATATACTTTTTATTAAGATTGAGTCTGATCGTCTAGTTGATTCTCTTAAAAGTATATTGAAGTTAGTCCATACAGATTGCTAAGCGAATTATTGGGTGAGGTTGTTGTACCCCCACTTTTTCAAGTTTCCCAACTAGCCTTTGGTATCTGGTTATATCCACTGCCTTATCTTGTCCATGATATCCAACTTTAATATTAGCATTGATTGGTGTATCAACCGGTTTACAACCATTCATGAAGAAGATCCACCACATACTTGCGTTGACTAACAACAATACCTTCTTTTGATCTTGCAACTTACATACCCAGAAAATATTTCAAGGAACCTAAGTCCTACATCTCGAACTCCTTAGCCAGTCCCTACTTTAGCTGATGCAACTTAATTATATTATCACCAGCAATTATTATGTCATCAACATACACTATTAATATCGCCACTTTCCATTTTTTGAGTGTCGTATGAACATAGTGTGGTATGCTTGAGCTTGGGTATATCCTAACCTTTTAACAGCTTGAGTAAATATTCCGTACCAGGCCCAAGTGATAGGTGTCTAAAACACCTAATTCTAGTATCGATTTCGCACACTTTTCTTATTATTTTTCCTGTAATTTTGTATATTACGCATCTTTTTTATGTTTTTAGGTACAATTGCTTGAAATTGTATAAGAAAGAAAAAGTGTTGAAGCAGAGCACATCTGTGTAAACAATGAAAGCTTGCATCAACAAATGCACTAATTTTGGAGGCTAGCCATCAATACTAGCTGAGATGGCTCCATCAATAAGTTCTGAAGCTGCAGAGAAGGTGTTACATTTACACGAGTCACGAGCCTGGTGGACTACAGGTGCTAGTTCATGAGCCTTGTACTAGTTTGGCTAACTTGTACCAGCTGGAGTAAGGTGCATCAGTTTCAACACAAAAGCATCAGTGGAGTTCACGCAAGGGAGCCACAAATGTGGGCTGGTGGAATGAAATTTGGTTTCATAAACCCAATTGAACAGGTGAATACTCAATTCTTATTTCAGTTTACAATGAGTCCCCCTCTCGTTACAGCCAGTTTTAGCATGCCGTCGACCAAGCCTATCATCACTGCCAGCCATGGGTTCGATGGCCATATATCAAGGGTCAAGAGCTCCATCTGAGACCAGCAAAGAGAAGCGGAAATGGGTTGAATTCGTGGTGGTTGTAGCTCAGGGTTGTAGGCTGAGTTGGGGTTCAAAATGATGAAAAGTTGGTGGAGTCTCAAGACATAAACCAGTTGAATGGAAATGGGTTATTGTTTGAATGTGGGATTGCTTATAGGGAAGGAGATTGGCTGGCCTAAAAACATCACAGCGTAGTCATCTCCTACACCACCAGGTTGTGCACAACATGTTCAGGTGATTGCCTGAATGAACTTTTCTTCACCATTCAAGCTCTAGTTGAATCTGTTTGCTGGGGTTGTTGCTGTAACTGATGTGGTACGAACCAGTGGAGTTTTGGGTTGCTGTTAGACCAAGAATTTGAGCTAATCAGAAGGGGGGGTTGATGTGTGATGCTGTCCATTATGGATCTGTGATAATACAAGATAAGAATAATGATGATGTTGTTTCTGGCCTGAATTGTGTGAATGATTTTGGTAGAGTTTTGAAGGCAAGGAAGAAGTACGCAGTGTGCAGGACAAGGAGGAGGAGTTTATGGTTCTTCGCCATGGTTTATGGGAAAGTTTTTATGTAAAACAATCAGGCAAAAGGTACTGGTGCTATTGCCATGGTTCACTGGCAAGGACTGAGTTACTGAAATTGGTGATGTTGATGCCGGTGTTTGAGTCATAGATGGTAGAGATTGGCTAGTGAATGGAAGAAGATGAAGCTGCGAATCCGTATGAATTTGGGTTTGTTTGGTGCAGCCAACACAGGGGATCTGTGGCCATTGTTATCAAGGGTTTGTGTGGTCGTTCAAAGGGGTTTATTTGAATACGAGGTTCTTAGACAGCACACGGAGTTTATTTTGAAGCTGAGATAAGAGAAAGCAGATATGGCACATATTGGTTTTGCTCGCTGAATAGCCACCGATCATCTCTGCACTTGCATTTCCATCACCATCAGCAGTCCTCCATTACATCTGCATTGCATTCTACACCACCTGCACTCCACCTGCATACATCCACCAGCCTTCATAGCCACCTGCATATCACCTACAACATCACTACCATCAGCTGTAGTTCATACTACCAGTCACAACCAACCACATCAGTACTTGGACCTGACGAGCACAACAACAGCAGCATAATTCCACTTCCAGTCCATTCCACCTTCGTAGCACCAAGTGACATCCACCACCATTCCAAGTCTTCATAACCACCTGTTGCTGTTTTGTTTGCTTGTTCAGTTTCATATGTTTTGCTTTATTTGATTATGAACTCCAGTAGCTAAGCATCTTGATTAGGGACGACTTCGACGTCCGAAACTTGAATTCATATTGATATTTAAATTGCCTGTTTTTATGCAATTATCTTATTATTGTTCATTCTCTATTTTGCCAATAGTGATTGTATGAATTATTTACCAATCGTTTAAGTTGCAAATTGAATGGTTGCTTGATATTTCTACTGCTAATTAAGACCTCTTCAACCCGTAATTGTCTAGAGATTATTAATACAAACAGTAATATGTGGTTATTGATGATGTGATTTTGTTAAATATCCATATGTATTGAATGACATTAGTAGATGAGTCGAGCTTATGTATTTGTCACTAGGAATAACCTATCTCACAGAACTTAATGCATTTGATTGAGTCACACCTAGAGAGCGTACTTCTAGGAAACTTGATGAATAGAATCCGGTAGTCGAGCGCTTCCGTGTCCGGTGAATTAAGAGATTACGGAATATTTGAGCGTACTAAATATTATAGGGTTATTAGTAACTAGGTACTACGCAGAAACATAGTTATATCAATAAGATTCAGGTTTCGTGGCTGTTTGTGGGTGAAAACTGTTTCTGCTGATTTTGGTAATTTTGGGTGTGTGGATGAGAAACGAATCTAAACCCTAAACAATGCACTGCACGGGAGTACTTTTGATTCGAGAGATCAATCTGTACAATCCTGGCCTAAACCAAGAAATGGCCGTTCCAGGTTTCACATATTTAAACATACCCTGGTCTCGTAGGAAGTGGGATCGATTGGGTGATGGAAGAGTGGAGTAACGTCTAACTGTCAGAAACCCATGCTTCCATAATGAAGGAAGTGAATCCGTTTACACTCGTTACTTCTTGCCGCCACTAATTGTCCCGCTTCATGACACTTTCTTATAACGGGCGTATTGCACGCCGCACGCTGTAAACCGCTGGTAGGCTCAGGAATGTTACCTACGATTATAACTACAAGTGCACAGTGTTGATTTGCAACACAGGGCAAGCACAGGTCGAACCCACAGAGACAAGGTGAGTGTACGCTGATGCTATGCTTTATCTAAACTGATTCTTAATGAGAAGTGACACAAAGGAGTTGTTTTGGGTGTCGATACGACAAGATGTTGGTATTAACAATTAATTAAGCAGATTGTAAAGTAAATATGCAAAACAGATTGTAAACAAAGGCTAGAGAGCACTAGGGTGATTGAATTCACCTTCTAACCCTATGCTAAGGAAATTCAACTCAAATTATGTTCTTGTACCTTCCTTTGAAGGTCTCAGGTGGATGCTTTATCAACCAACTCCCCTCACTCACCCCTAGTATCAACTGTCTTCTTACAGTATAATTGATCACAGGTTAGTTTGGTCATACAGTTAACTACCAATCCTAAAACAATACAACACAGCAAGAACAACAACAAGAAGTTGATTAACTTAACATAAAATTAGGGGTTTCATCTACACCCTAGCAAAGTGAATTAGAACATGATAACAGTAATTAAAACACAATTGATTTAAACTAACAATTAAACCCTAAAAATTCCGAGAGTTTCTTACACGGAGAACAATTCTATTTATATCAAAAACTTCTTCTCTATCCCTAAAAATCTAAATTAAATGCAAACCCTATTCACCAAAGACTCTGAATTGGTTGTCCCCTCTGCTAATTCGGCTCTGCAACTTCATTAATTCGTTGTTGGGGAAACCCTAACTCCATCTATCTCGAGCTCAGCTTCTAGGGATTTGGGAGAAGCTGTGGTGGAGATAGCTAGAGCTAGATATGGTGAAGGTGGCTGTGCTGGTGGCTGCTCAGAGGCGGTCGGGGATGGAGGTGATTGATGGCTCTGAGAAATTGGTCGGGAGAGAAGATGAGGGCTCTGGTTTTTGTCGGGAGAGAAAGAGAGAAAAATTGAGAGGAGTGTTTGGTTCTTTGCTCGGTTAGGTGAAGGAGACAGGAGGCTAGGGTGTTGAGCAGGCGTAGTGAACTCTGATGCATGGAAAGGCAAAGACGTTGGATGCAGCTGCTAGATCAAATCCAATGGCTTAGGGTGGAGAGAGGTTTGGATTCGGGTATGGGTTCGGATCTTGGATAGCTCAAGCCCATGTACTTGTAAACGGGTTGTAACTGATGCGCAAGCGGGCTGCAACTTCTCTTCCATAGTCGCTAGTCTCCAATTTTCTTCTCTTTTGGCTCCTCAATTCATCCAAGCTTTATTTAGTACCTAAAAACACAAAATTAATTAGTACAAGTATTTATTCTTGAAAACAGAGAAAATGCAGAATTTGGGATAATATATGATTTTAAAGCGCAAAAGATGAGTTAAATGCCAATAAAAAGGTGTAGAAATATGCAATATTTGGCACTCATCAAATACCCCCAAACCTGAATTTTACTTGTCCTCAAGTGAAACAGAAATTAAGAAATCCTAACTATACCACTGTCGCTGGTCTCTCGAATGCATTTAGCGTATGCACTAAGCCTTTAAACCCCTAGGTGTCCCTAGTGGACGAGTTGTAGTCTCGTGAGGGTTTACCAGAGGTGTACCCACAAAACCTTCTCCAACTTCAGAGCGTAAAAGAGTCTCAAGCATCCAAGGAGCTATGAGGACATAGAGTTTCTGCATGCTAGTAACACGAAGTTATAACTACCAAAGAACGCATTCTCATCCTTAAGAGTTGAGCGAGAAATAACCATACCATATGAAAGAATTCGGGTTCGAGAGTGATCACAAGCCTCGACTTCTGCCTCACCAATAGGGTTTTATGATAATTGCACTCAAAAAGACCGCTTTTCTAGTCTCTCATGTGTGCAGGCAGGAATAAAGAGAGAAATCCTGCACACGTTGAATGGTGGGAAGGAGAACCTTCCGAAATAATTTCTGGAGACTCCACAGAGTTGTGGACAAAAAGAATCTTTTTCTGATGATCTCTAAGAAAGGGAATCAACCATTAGCAAGGATGGGAGTACTCACTTACCTTCACATCCGATCGGCAATCAACACCACTCTCACAGCATCCATAGAAACGTCTTCAATCTTCGGTCTTCAACTGTTGATGATGAACTTCTGAACTTCGCAAAAACTTGACAATTTGTAACTTTTCTCTTCAATTTCCTTGTTGCTTGGAATTTTCTTCTTGAATTCTTCTTCTTTACCATGGTGGTATCAAAACTAAACTAAGAAAATAAACTATTTTTTTTTTTTTTTTTTTTAATTGTTGCATGTAAACCTTGGACTATTTCGACTTTTCTTCAAATATTTTGATGTTGCTCTGCTTGTTGATGATGATGTGTTTCTATGGATCTGTTGATGTTGTCGAGAGGAAGAGAATGTGGTGTTAACTGCTAATCAAACTACAAGAAGGAGTTTTCATCTTTAGACGTCATCCTCATGATTGACAACATTAGCACTCAAGAGATCAAAAATAGTGCTGAAAGTGGTGCGAAGTTGGGTAGCTCACCATTCCTACCCGGAATTGACGTACGGTGACACACACTCTAACATGACTTTTTAGATAGTCACAAAAAATGAAGGTCGGTGCCTCGCTTGATGTAAAAATGGGTAGTCTCCACTATGGGTGATCACAATTTTACTACCAAATATCTTTGCAGCACCTAATTCGCCCTCCGACATGGTTAAATCCAACTTTAACGCTCTAATCAACTAAGAAACCCGATTGTGTTCTCCAGTACTTCCAAGTTCAGTTATTTCGGTTAGACTCTCTATGTAAACATAGCTAGAAGCATGCTAGTAACTCTAAGATCTCTAAAAGTTGGAGGTTTTTATGTACATATTTACAAAGAGTTTTGAATTTTTTTTTTTTTTTTTTTTTTTTAACACAAGACTAAAAACTCTATATGCAAAACACACACCCACACCTAAATCTAACATTTTCCTCAATGTTTCAACAGATGATAAGAATTTAAACAATCACATACCATGAGAACTATGTTGAGTAAAGAAAAGGGAAGAGATTACCGGATGCACAAGGATGGTGCTAAACCATAGAGGATGAATGCTTTGAAAGCAAACAACAAGAGCGCAAGAGAAAAATTTTGGTTAACACACATTAAAAAAAAAAGAAAGGAGAAAGGGAAAGAGAATGGATTTTTAGTCCATATGTATGTACACAAGTGAACTAGTTTAGTCCACATAGATGGGGTCTTCCAAGTCTACGGTCTCAACTTCTGGTGGAAGATGCTCCAGAAATGGTTTCAATCTCTGACTATTGACCTTGAAGATGTTCTTGTTTGCTGGGTTTTCGATTTCAACAGCTCCATGGGGGAAAACAGTATGTACCAAGAATGGTCCCGACCATCGAGAACGTAACTTTCACGGAAACAAATGCAAACGAGTGTTGTACAATAAAACTTTTTGACCAGTGTGAAAGACTTGCGCAAAATGCGCTTGTCATGAAACACTTTCATTCTTTGTTTGTACATTTTGGCACTATCATATGCATCATTTCTTAGCTCTTCTAACTCATTGAGTTGAAGTTTCCTTTGGGTGCCAGCCTTATCAAGATCAAAGTTCGGTTTCTTTACAGCCTAATATGCACGATGTTATAACTCTACAGGTAGATGACAAGCTTTACCGTACACAAGTCTGTAAGGGGACATGCCAATGGGAGTCTAGTATGCAGTTCTATAGGCCCACAAAGCATCATTTAAACGTAAAGACCAATCTTTCCTAGAAGGATTAACAGTCTTTTCAAGAATATGCTTAATTTCCCTATTAGAAACTTCTACTTGGCCACTGGTCTGAGGATGGTAAGGTGTTGCTACCTTATGAGTGATTCCATACTTGCGCACAAGTGATTCAAAAGGTCTATTGCAAAAATGACTACCTCCATCACTGATTATTGCTCTAGGTGTTCCAAAGCGGGAGAAAATGTTTTCTTTAAGAAAAGAAAGAACAACTTTATGATCGTTTGTTTTGGATGCAATGGCTTCTACCCACTTAGAGACATAATCAACAACAACAAGAATGTACAACTTACCTTCAGAGTTAGGAAATGGACCCATGAAATCAATACCCCACACATCAAACAGCTCAACAATCAAAATGAGTTGTAAGGGCATCATGTTTCTTTTAGAGATACTTCCTAATTTTTGGCATCGGTCACAAGTAACACAAAAAGCATGGCTATCTTTAAACAATGTTGGCCAATAAAAACCACTCTGAAAGATCTTTGCAGCAGTTTTCTTGGCGCTAAAGTGGCCTCCACATGCATGGTCATGACAGAAAGAGATGACATCCCGTTGTTCAGAATTGGGGACACATCTCCTAATGATTTGGTCTTGGCAGTACTTAAACAGATATGGGTCATCCCAAAGGAAATGTTTAACTTCAGCCAAGAATTTAGAACGGTCTTGTTTAGACCAATGCAAAGGCATTCTACCCGTAACAAGGTAGTTCACGATATCAGCAAACCACGGCATTTCAGACACAAGCATCAATTGTTCATCAGGGAATGATTCTCTAATCAGCACGGATTCATCAACAGATTCAACATTCAACCTAGACAAGTGATCAGCAACAATATTTTCTGACCCTTTCTTATCTCAAATTTCGAGGTTGAACTCTTGTAACAAGAGTATCCATCGAATTAGACGAGCCTTAGCATCTTTTTTAGACAAAAGATATTTCAATGCAGCATGGTCAGAATATATGATGACTTTAGACCCTATCAAATAAGATCTAAACTTATCCAATGCAAACACAACAGCTAGTAACTCTTTCTCTGTTATTGAATAATTCAGTTGAGCATCGTTAAGTGTTTTACTAGCATAGTAGATCACATAAGGGAGTTTGTCTACTCACTGACCTAAAACAGCTCCTACAGCATAGTCAGATGCATCACACATAATTTCAAATGGTAAGGTCCAGTCGGGTGGTCTGACTATAGGGGAAGATGTAAGGAGAGCTTTCAATTGCTCCCATGCTTCCTTACAAGCATCATCAAAGACAAATGCAACATCTTTTGCAAGAAGATTACACAAAGGTCTTGAAATTTTACTAAAGTCTTTGATGAATCGGCGGTAAAAACCTGCATGGCCTAAGAATGATCTTATGTCCCTCACAGAACGAGGTTGAGGCAAGTGTTGAATGAGATCAACCTTGGCTTTATCTAATTCTATGCCTTTTTCCGAGATGATATGCCCTAGAAAAATGCCTGAGTTAACCATGAAATGACATTTTTCCCAATTCAAAACCAAATTCTTTTCCTTACACCGAATCAGCACACGAGTAAGATGATGCAAACATTCATCAAAAGAAGACCCAAAGACAGAAAAATCATCCATGAAAATTTCAAGAAACTTATCTACCATGTCAGAAAATATGCTCATCATGCAACATTGAAAAGTAGCGGGTGCATTACACAACCCAAAAGGCATACGACGATAAGCAAATGTTCCATAAGGACAGGTAAATGTGGTCTTTTGTTGGTCTTCGGGTGCTATGTGAATTTGGTTATAACCCGAATAGCCATCTAAGAAACAATAGTGACTATGTCTTGACAACCTTTCTAGCATTTGGTCAATGAAGGGAAGGGGAAAATAGTCTTTCTTTGTTACTGTGTTCAGTTTTCTATAGTCAATACAAACTCGCCACCCTGTGGTCACACGGGTGGGGACAAGTTCATTCATTTCATTTTGAACTACAGTAATGCCAGACTTTTTGTGTACCACTTAAATGGGACTGACCCACTGGCTATCTAGAACTGGGTATATGATACCCGCATCAAGCAATTTCAAAATCTCACTTTTAACAACATCTCTCATGTTGGGGTTAAGTCTTCTTTGCATTTCCCTAGATGGTTTAGTATTTTCTTCAAGATTTATGTGATGCATGCAAATTGTGGGACTTATACCTTTAAGGTCTGAGATGGTCCAACCTAAGGCTTCTTTATGTTCTTTAAGCACTTCTAAAAGTTGACTTTCTGTTTCGTGTCTAAACATGATGCAATAATCACAGGTAAAGTATCAGAAGGACCTAAGAAAGCATACTTCAAAGTATCAGGTAATGGTTTCAAATCAAGCTTAGGTGGTTCATCAAGAGGTGAGGCAGATTTGGAATCAGAGAGTGGAAGTGGTTCCACTGCAGTCTGCCATTTAGCAATATCCATGGGTGGCACAGATTCAAGCAAAGAGTGAATTTCACCAATGTACTTAGACTCAAAGAGATCAAAGTCAAAGTTATCTAAACATGCTTGCAAAGGGTCCACTGACAAAATGTTAGGCAATGAGTCTTGGATCAGATTCTCAATCATGTTAATCTCATGCAAATCAGTATCATCACAATCAATGGGTTGTTGACTAGTGTTAAAAACATTCAGTTCTACGGTCATGTTACCAAAAGATAATTTCAACACTCCATTACGACAATTTATGATAGCATTGGACATCGCCAGGAAAGGACGTCCTAAAATAACAGGAATGTGATTATCTGGGTTTTGCACAGGTTGAGTATCTAAGACAATGAAGTCCACGGGAAAGAAAAATTTATCAACCTTGATTAACACGTCTTCAACAATGCCACGAGGGATTTTCACAGATCTGTCCGCTAATTGTAGCGTAACAGGAGTGGGTTTCAGCTCCCCAAGACCCAGATGCACATACACAGAGTATGGCAATAGATTCACACTTGCTCCTAAGTCTAGTAACGCCTTTTCGACCACATGGTCACCTATGGTGCATGTAATTGTTGGACTACCTGGGTCTCTAAACTTAGTTGGAATCTTGTTTTAAATTATTAAGCTCACCTGCTCAGTGAGAAAAGCACGCTTATGCACATGAAGCTTTCGCTTTTGTGTGCACAGATCCTTCAAAAACTTAGCATAGGTGGGTATCTGCCTGATTACTTCGAGAAATGGAATGTTTATGTTAACTCGTTTGAACATTTCCAAGATTTCGTTGTACTGGTTACCCCCTTTTTGCTGCACCAACCTTTGTGGGAATGGAGCAACATGCACATGACATGGCAAAGAAACATCTATATCAGTAGGACTTTTAGATTTATCAACATGTTCAGATCCATTTTGTACAGTAGATGTTTTCTGTGGTGTTGTGTGTACTGGTGAGTCTGATTTAGACTCTCTTGACTGTGGTACACCTACATTGTTCTCAACAACTTTACCACTACGAAGAGTGGTGACAGCATTCACATGACTATGTGAAGTTTCATTGCAAGTTGAAGTACCTGCCTGAAATACATTCTTTGGATTTTGTTGGGGCTGACTAGGGAGTTTACCTTTTTCTCTCTCATTCAATGCATCACAAATTTGACCCATTTTAAGTTCTAGACTTGTGAAACGTTGGTCGGTGGTCTTTTGAAGTTGTAAAAGATTTTGGGTCAACAGACCGACACTATCTTCAAAGCTAGGCTTTTTCTCTACAGGGTACTGAGTGTGTGGTTGTACTTGGGGGTTTCTAGGATATGAGTATCCTTGGTTATTATTTGTTGTTCCCCCTTGTACAGGCCCTTTAGACCATGAGAAGTTAGGGTGATTCCTCCACCCTGGGTTGTAGGTCTGAGAATAAGGGTTGTTCTCTTGCCTATGGTACAACGCATTGGCTTGCTCGGTTTTAGACTCTTAAAATGCCTGCAAGTCTGGACAACTATTCACTAAGTGGTCTGAACTATGGCATGCGGCACAAGTGGCCATTTCAATTTGGTCACGGAGAGTAGGGGCAGTAGTTTTCTCATTCTTCTGCAGCTCTAGCATTTCTACTCTCCTAGCCAAAGATGCCATCTTGGCATTTCCCTCAAAGTCAGACTCAATTCTATGAACATTAGCTACATGGGTAGTCCTTTTAGGTTCACGGATGGACTCCCACTGCTGAGTCTTTTCAGCGACTTCGATTAAGAAAGTCCAAGCCTCATCAGCACTTTTGTCAATAAATGCACCATTGCACATTGACTCAACTGTGGTTCGGGTCCCGACATCTAGGCCTTCATACAAAATTTGCACAAGTCTCCATTTTTCAAAACCATGGTGGGGACACTGGAGCAATAATTCATTGAATCTCTCCAAATATTTTGCTAGAGTCTCATCATCTAATTGCACAAAACCATTTAGACTTTGACGAATTGTCGCAGTCTTATGGTTGGGGAAAAACTTCTTGAAAAATTCTTTTGTGAGATCATCCCATGTTCTAATGGACTGTGGTTGTAGGGCATGAAGCCAGGACTTGGCTTTTTCTTTCAAAGAGAAAGGGAACAATCTCAGTTTGAGGGACTCTTCCGGCATTTGTTTAAAACGCAGGGTCCCACAGATATCTTCAAAATCTCTCACATGGTGGTAAGGGTTTTCAGCATCAACCCCTCAAAACACGGGCAACATGTGAATTGTGCTTGCTTTCAGTTCAAACTGGCCAGCATCAGCTGGTAGAATGATGCAAGAGGGCTGGCTTGCCCTAGTGGGGTACATGTAGTCCTTGAGACTACGGGGTTGGTTCGGTTCATCACCCATTGTCTCAGATTGGTCTGGGCTTTCTACTGAAGAACTGGGTATGTCAACAATATCTTCTTGGCGGATTCTAACTAGTCGATTTGTTTGGTCTCTAAAAGACACAATCATAGCCTAGCTAGCACATCAATCATGTTAAACATTCATACAACCAATCAAACAGTTTTAAAAACATGAAGAGAAAATACACAGATTCAAAGAGAGGAAAAAAAATTTAACCTTTTAACACTCAGAACTGAAGACTGTTGATTTTAAGAATTTGCACAGCAAAAATTTGCTTGGCAGGTTGACCAAATAACAGATTATGTGCACAGTTTTCAGGGCAGCTAGATTATGCTCACTCAAGGTGAAGCATGTGCTGTGTGATTGTGATAAACAACATGCTTGGCATGTTACAGAGTTACAAAACTAAGAAGATATAACACACAATGGAATTTGGCAGGTGAACAAGGCTTAGCATTCAACACAGGTTATCAACAGGTTTGGCTAACCTCAAATTTCACAGATCATGCACAAAGGTGCCAGGGAAGATAGTTCAAAAAACTCAGTCAGCAGCAAACTTGGCTAACCAAGTTACAGCTCAAATATCACAAGTTCAAACAGTTGCAAGGGGTGAAACCATGCACAGGCTTTGTTGAAGCCAAGAGGTCAAAGGTGAAATGAAAGGCAGGTTCCAAAATCAGTTTATAGATGATGCTTAGCAGATTTGAGAGATTCACTATCATGCAAGTTTAGCACAGCTAACAACTAATTCAAACAGCCAATGCAAAAGGCAAATAGAGTGTAATGGAGTTTGAGAATGGCCAACCAGTTTTAGCCACAATGGCTATGCTGTTCTGCTCCTTGTCTTCCCTTTCTTTGGCTTTTGCAGAAGTATTGCAGGTACCTGTGAGCTCAAAGGAGAGATTCAGTACACAAATTTGCACAGATGGAGCAAGGGTATAAAAACCAACAGATGACAGCTGCAGAATATTGATGAATACAAATGCAACTAACTTCAAACAAGTTTGGCAGTGATGCAGTTCACGCTAATGGAGTGACTGAAATTGAAAGTTACAACTAATGACACTAAAGTGCAGATATGCAATGAAACTGAGAATCAAAAGTGAAAACTTAAGCTAAGCTACAACTAATATGAAACTAATCAAAAGTTAACTTAAAATGAAGATATGAGATTGAAGTTATACTATAACTAATATGTTAATGATCAAGCTGCAGCTACAGATGGCTATATATACAGGACAATGATGCTACTAAACCACTGATGGACTAACTACAATACAACAACAAAGTGGCAGGTGCAAGTGAACTTTACAATGAAACTAAACAATGATGCAGTTAAGCAAGACTAAGTGATAGGATACAATGATAGGCAGTTTAACTAGACCAAGATGCAAGATTTATGGACAGATGGATTAGACAAGTTATAAAAACAACAACAAGAAAATTGAACTGAGGGAAAACAACAAGATAAAAGTATATGCAGATGAAACTTTGAAACAAAATCTACAGCTAAGAAGTTACAGGCTAAGTTACAGACAAACTAGTTGCAGGGTGCAAACACTTAAACTAGATATGAGATGTAATGGGAAAGAAAACAAAAGAACAACTAAGAGATGACAGTAACAAAAGATCAACTAATAGAAGTATAAAGATGGTTTTGCTGAATTTTTGAGATGATTACAAACAACAGAGATTTAACAAAATTCTACTAATAGTCACAGGGTTTTGCAGATGAATATGGAATGATGCTAGTTACACAGAGAGATAGTGATGCAAAGATGAAGAAATATAAAGAGTTTCAGCTAAGTTATACTAAAAATGACTAAAAATATAAAGAATGCAAGCTAATATATACAAGACTAACCTAAAAATCAGTAAAGTGAAGCAAAAGAAACAACGTCACTACCACCAAGTCCCCGGCAGCGGCGCCAAAAACTTGGTAGGCTCAAGAATGTTACCTACGATTATAACTGCAAGTGCACAGTGTTGATTTGCAACACAGGGCAAGCACAGGTCGAACCCACAGAGACAAGGTGAGTGTATGCTGATGCTATGCTTTATCTAAACTGATTCTTAATGAGAAGTGACACAAAGGAGTTGTTTTGGGTGTCGATACGACAAGATATTGGTATTAACAAGTAATTAAGCAGATTGTAAAGTAAATATGCAAAACAGATTGTAAACAAAGGCTAAAGAGCACTAGGGTGATTGAATTCACCTTCTAACCCTATGCTAAGGCAATTCAACTCAAATTATGTTCTTATACATTCCTTTGAATGTCTCAGGTGGATGCTTTATCAACCAACTCCCCTAACTCACCCCTAGTATCAACTTTCTTCTTACAGTACAATTGGTCACAGGTTAGTTTGGTCATACAGTTAACTACCAATCCTAAACCAATACAACACAGCAAGAACAACACCAAGAAGTTGATTAACTTAACATAAAATTAGGGGTTTCATCTACACCCTAGCAAAGTGAATTAGAACATGATAACAGTAATTAAAACACAATTGATTTAAACTAACAATTAAACCCTAAAAATTCCGAGAGTTTCTTACACATAGAACAATTCTATTTATATCAAAAACTTCTTCTTTATCCCTAAAAATCGAAATTAAATGCAAACCCTATTCACCAAAGACTCTGAATTGGTTGTACCCTCTGCTAATTCGGCTCTGCAACTTCATTAATTCGTTGTTGGGGAAACCCTAACTCCATCTATCTCGAGCTCAGCTTCTAGGGATTTGGGAGAAGCTGTGGTGGAGATAGCTAGAGCTAGAGATGGTGAAGGTGGCTGTGATGGTGGCTGCTCAGAGGCGGTCGGGGATGGAGGTGATTGATGGCTCTGAGAAATTGGTCGGGAGAGAAGATTAGGGCTCTGGTTTTTGTCGGGAGAGAAAGAGAGAAAAATTGAGAGGAGTGTTTGGTTATTTGCTCGGTTAGGTGAAGGAGACAGGCGTCTAGGGTGTTGAGCAGGCGTAGTGAACTCTGATGCATGGCAAGGCAAAGACGTTGGATGCAGCTGCTAGATCAAATCCAATGGCTTAGGGTGGAGACAGGTTTGGATTCGGGTATGGGTTCGGATCTTGGATAGCTCAAGCCCATGTACTTGTAAACGGGTTGTAACTGATGCGCAATCGGGCTGCAACTTCTCTTCCATAGTCGTCAGTCTCCAATTTTCTGCTCTTTTGGCTCCTCAATTCATCCAAGCTTTATTTAGTACCTAAAAACACAAAATTAATTAGTATAAGTATTTATTCTTGAAAACAGAGAAAATACAGAATTTGGGATAATATATGATTTTAAAGCGCAAAAGATGAGTTAAATGCCAATAAAAAGGTGTAGAAATATGCAATATTTGGCACTCATCAACCGCCAGACCAATACCCTGATGAGTATCCCCCAGTTTGTGACATGTGTGATGTCTTGAGTGTTTTTGTGGAAAACATGTAGCAGGTTTCTATGTGGCAAGTCGAAGTCAAGAGTCTTGCCGTAGGAAAATAACATGTGATGCTATTAGGCACGTCTTGGCTAGTCGCCTAAAACTTGCCACAAATCCGTTAGTTCGGTGTCGAACTTGGATGGCTGAGATTTCATCTCATCAGGAAGGGTAGCCGTTGATTATGGCTACCTTCTATTGGCGCCTGGTAATGGCACAGTGGCGTTTTTGGTGTATACCAGTGGCACTGCGGCATGACAGGTATGGCTCGTGCATACCAGTGGCACTACGGCATAACTGGTATGGCTCGTGCATGCCAGTGGCACGGTGGTATAAGTGGCGCCTGGCGCAGCCATGGCCACGAGATTTAAGCGGCTGGTCGCCTAAAACTTGCCGCAATTCTGTCAGTTCGGCGGCGAATTTGGATGGCTGAGATTGCATCTCATGAGAAAGGATGGCCATTGATTATGGCCATATCTTGTTGTATAGCAAAGTGGCGCCATTGGCATAGTGGCGACTGGCATAGCCATGGCATAGCGGCATGCCAGTGGTGTAGCTGTGGCAGCTATTTTGACATATTGGTGTTAGACCCAAATATGGCTCTGGCAACATTGGCCCTGTTGCTAAGTTAAACTTAAGGCCTTAGGAAAATCACTTAACCTAGTTGGCATGGCGACTTTAGCTAAACTAGGGTTTGGCGTATCGAAACCTTAATTAGCACGTGCGCTGCGGCACGATGGCATGGCTGACATAGCTGGTGCATGCCAATGGCACGATGATGCAAGTAGCGCCTGGCGTAGCCATGACCGGTAGATTTTGGCACATTGGTGTTAGACCCGAAATGTGGCGTGGCAACATTGGCCTTGTTGCCACATCAATCCCAATGCTCCGGGGAACATTACTTGGCTTGGTTGGTGTATCAACTTTGCCTAAATTAGGGTTTGGCATGCTGAAACCCTAATTAGTGTGTGTGGCATGCGGACGCGGCATGGCGACACTTCTTGTGTAAACGGTGCCATAGCTGTGCCCAAGGAACTATAGCAAGGCCATGGTGTGGAAATGGCCACAAGAGTAAGGATTGTCGTGGGTGACTATGATATGGCGCCATTCCTAGGGATTCCTGGGTCCCATACGACTCGTGGCATTTTGTGGGGTCGAAGTGGCATAATTTGTGCCACGACTGGAAATTAGGGCTTTTGTTAATGCAGAGTCGTGCTTCTGACTAGAAAACCCTAATTTAAGCTTATCATGGCGTTGGCCACGAACAGGAGGTAGGTTAGCACGCAGGGCGCTATTTATGGCATGTTTTGGCATGCCGCTCATCTCATTGGCGCAACATGGCACGTTTGGCATGTTGGCGCGGTTTTTGGAAAGCCAATTGGCTTCGTGACCATCTAGCGCAGTTTCCCCTTTTAACACTATGGAAAGTTTAGAGCAACTTGATTGGTCAAAAAAGAGGGCCGGCCAAGCATGGGCGTGGCTACACTTCTGGTGTGAGTGTGGTGGCTTTAGAGCGACCTGATTTGTCGATGGGAAATGGGGCCGACAAGTATGGGCCTAGCCACAACTTATGTGCGTGTGGCGAGTTTAAGGCGACCTGATTGGTCGAGGGAAATAGGGCTGGTTTAGGATGGGGCGTGGCCAATGGCAATTGGTGCTGGCTGGCTTAAGGCATGGCCACGCCTCCCTTTGCTGCTGCTCCTATCTTGCGGCTCCTTGTTTTCTGATTCTGGGAAAGATTTTGCACCTACTAATCCATGGCGGATTAATTACCTAGTTTGCCTACGCTTAATTTCGACAAGCAAGGTCTGATATACTGCGCAAGGCGCAAGACCCTAACTTTTTCAAATTAGTCAGGTTAATTGATTGAATTCTATGTGTTGACGCAGAGTTCTTTTAATTTCATTGCCAGAGAGTAGCATGCTTTCTGATTGAATACCTTATGCAAAGACCTCATCCTTGATACTTGGAAATTCCTGCTACTCTGCTGCGAGTGAACACAAATTGTCATGCCATATCAACATTAAGGGTTCAGCCGGGGAACATAGCACAAAAAGCATTCAAAGAAACTTATATTAAGTGAATATAGGCAAGGTGCCAAAATTTACAGAATATCTGGGATTGTTGCTACATGCACCATTCTGGGTAAATTTCATAAGAAAATATTGAGTTGCTCAATGAATGTGTCAGTGAAGAGGTTGAACACTCATCACTCTGTCTCTTTTGCAGCGTGACGGCATATTAAATGCCGGATTTTACAATTTTAGCCCTGAGCTAAAAACTAACATCAACATTAAGTCCCCTGCTTAGCACGTAACAGTGGCATTGTTGCGGGGTAAGCATGAGATGGTGACAGACAAGAGTAAAATCTAAAGGGTAATACATGAAGAGATGGCTAAGAAAATTCGGCTGACCTTTGGCAAGAGGCATGAGGAATCCATAATCTTTGCACTGGCGGCTTGACATACTTCTGGCTTGGCCCTGTAGTATCAGTCTTGGCGCTGCAACTTCTTCCATGAACCGCTAATGCTGACGTTGCTACCTTAGTCATGGAACGGTAATGATAACAATGTTAGCTGGCCCAAACACAGAATGGCAAATAGGGCGCCAGTGGCTTTGGTTCGTGGAACAGTGGAAGGCGTTGCAACCCTGGAAGAGATGGCGCTTTAATCTTGGCTGTGCGGAGATGGCGCTACTGACCTCGGAATGGCGCTGCTAGCTTGGAATGGTGGATGGCGCTGCTTTGGAATGGTGGATGGCACGTCTAGCTTGTAATGGTGGATGGCGCTGCTTTGGAATGGTGGATGGCACGACTAGCTTAGAATGGTGGATGACGCTGCTTTGGCTGCGGAGTGGGCGGAGATGGCGCCGGCTGGGAGTGGTAAAGATAGAGCCATGGAGCGTTGGCACTGGCTTGCTTGGTCCGTGGAGCGATTCTGCAACCATTGGCCGTGCAGAGATGGTGTCGCTGGCTTTGGCCGTGGGGCATTGACTCCGCAGGCCCAGCTGCCTTCTTCTATACATGGCCTAAAAAGGAAACTTTCTTCTACTCAAACTCCAAAAGTAATATGTATATAAAAGGAATCGCCCATCTTTTATTTTTTGTAACATTGGCTTTGTTTCCACGTCTCCGCGTTAGCAGCAAAGCAGAAAAGCAGGCGAGCGCACTCCAGGTATGTGTTCCAACGTTTCTTCCCCTTTCTTTTTTTTTTGTTCGTTATCATGTTGGTGTAAACCCTAGCCATAGGCATATCTTCCATAAACTCGCAGAAATACTTCCATACGAATGATTCTTCTCTGCTACCAGTATTGTAGTAATATTAGCCATCACATTGATAGTAAGGAAACCAATTATTATGCAAAGTAGGCGTGCAAGGACTGGTGGATGCCATTAATTCTTTTCCCATGAAAACCTAGCTTTAGGGTTTCCCTTTTTCTTTTGTGGCCGTGCACACAATTTCCGCGGTGGGACAACTCTTCCTTTGGCCGAGAGTATACTTCCTGCTGCGAGACACAGTTTTGGCTAGGGGTGCGTTTTCCAGTGGCAAAACATGGCTTGTTGAAGCGAGTATCAGTCCCCACTCCTTTGGTTATGCGTGCTCCTTTTGGCTATGTGTGCTACGACTTGTGGCCAAACAAAGTTTCCCATAGAAAACTTGTCGTGGATTTTTGATCATAGTACTTGATTCTGACAAAACCTTCATGCCCGGTTTTCTCCAAAGTAGTAACTTTTCTGTTTTGCTTCATTGTAGTTACTTTAAAATCATAAGGAATTTTGTTAAGATGTCACCTTAAAGCAGTTATGACGCCGCATCGAGAAGTGCTAACAACTCAAAGCCGAACACAGATGATGAGTTTTTTACGAAGTTTTCTACGGTTACAAGGACCCATCCCAAATTCGTGGCAACTCTTCTGACTGATTCAGAGAATGATGGAGAAGTCCAATCAGTCTATCCAGGGCGTATAATGAGGTTTTGCCTTCAGAAGAAAGAGTATCTGGCTTCTCCCATAGACTTCAAAATCTGTCATAGTCCATTGCGCTATTATGACAAATAGATGAAGTTCATGATGAGACGAGACCATGTAAGAGCTAATCTGACTGGGGCGCAAATCGTGAATGCTGTCATGGCTTATGCAACACTTCAAATCAGGAAAGACGCTGCAGGCTTGATTACTTTCATCTCCAGATGGTATCCGGAAACTCACACGGGTATATGTAGATGGGGTGAGATGACTATTTCCTTGGAAAGCGTAGCCGTTCTGTTGAGTCTTCCAATAATTGGGAAACTTGACATTGTCTTGTCTGAGGAAGAAGAAGAAATACATGCCACTTTGGTCACGAAAGCAACAGGATATGTTCGAAAGAATTATGAGGAAAAGTGCTTCTATAACTGGTGGGTATCTGAGTGGTTCCCTGATGAGCCGAAGTCAGATCAAGTGTTGGATGATACACTCCATGTTGCTGCATTTTTAGTTTTGTGGATATCCAGAGACATTTTTGATGATGGCTCTGGCAAGAAGGAGATAAGTCAGAAGCTCATCAAATTTGCTATCAAACTAGCGAAAGGCGTTGCTCTTCCCATCAGCAGTTTGTTTCTTGGCTCTTTGTACACCCATCTGGATCACTTAGTAGTAGACATGTACGTCTCTAATGGGTATATGAAAGTAGACTCATATATCCATGTCGCCTTTCTCCAAGCATGGTTGTGGGAGCATTTCAAAAATTACGCTCCTAACCCGCAAACCTCATTTCCTGATACATATGGCGGCTCTAGCATACTCCGTTAGTTGGAGAGGCGTCCAAGACCTGGCTCAAAGCTCATTGATTTTCTTGACAACGTGCATGCAGTTAAATTTCGTCCTTGGGCTCCGGTCCATGCCTCCATATTTCAACCAGACACTTTTGCTTCCGCACCGAACGTGATATTGCATTCTGCTAACGGGAATATGAGCATTTGAGAAACTGTGTTCTTGCAAAGCTGCATACCTGGGTATGTGCCATCTTTTTTCAGAGGATCTTGTGGAGTAGTCTCTTACAACATTGACAGGGCTCTCGACATATGGTCTTCGATCAGGGAGTCTCATTCCGTCACCCACTGACAGCTCCAGATGAATTGCTACCCGCCATTCTTGATTACAGCGTCTTTGCACCGGATAAAAGACTTCCCTTCTTGCTCTCAAAACGAAAACCTGTGACGACTCCCAAATATAATGTCTTCTGGCAAGATGATTTTCTCTCCATTCATAAGTTCGTGCAGGATGTTATGACAGATCCACGTGGAAAACCTTCCTCTGCGGTTCTAGCAAAGCATAAGTTGTTGAAACAACTTCCTTCGGGCAAGCGAAAATCCTCTATCTCGGATGCAGACAGTCCCCAGGAAAGGGAGCAAAGGTCGAAAAATCGTGCAGGTGGCTTCCAATCGGATTCGACGGCTCTTGTGACTTTCAGTTCTTTCAATATGCAAGTACGTATGATCTTCTTTCTGGCTTGGTCGAATCCCATAGATTCTCCATTTCGCTGCTGACTCTTTTTTCTTTTTTGACTCAGGGTCTCGGCAACTCAAATGTTTTTGCCAGACTTTCCCACGGCCAAAAGATGGCGCCTCTTGAGAAAAGAGGCGACGTGACTGAATCTCCTGAAGAAGAATCCGAAGAGGAAGAAATCTCGAGATCCGGTGGCGAGAGGAGCACTTCTGAATATAATAGCGAGTCTTCTTCCAGTGGGCCCACAAATAAGTCGGTGAGTTTTCCACACTTTTTTTAGGACATTTATTTATTCGAAATAAATACTCAATCGGTGTTATCACAGGAATAGGCCATCGAAGATAACCCTGAGATAGAGATTCGTCGTGATGAAGATGTGGTTTTGTCTCCAATCATGGAAGTTGTACCTGCTAGCCACCCGGAGATGGAGATTGATTGTCATGAAGATGTTGTTATGTTTCAGATGACGGAAAACGCTCCCAAGGCTGCAGGTGCGATTTTTGCCAAGGAATCCCTGCTGGTCGCGGAATCAGTTGCAGGCGCCACTTTCGACCCTCCATTTTTGACTCCTCATGAAGATCATGTGCTGATTGGAGGCTTCAGTGTACCAGCTAAGTATGCGGAGTTGTATACGAGAATATGGGAAAGGTATGGTCATATCGCAACAACCAAATAGATCACGAGCCGGTTTGCGTTGGTTAAGCGGGTGGAAGAAACATTATCTTCAATTCATGATATGTGCAACGTGACTGGTCACACTGTTTCTGGAGATGTAATCTCAAGCTGGAAGTTCCACCGGGATATGTGTGTAAACTTTGAGTTTAACGCCTCCTGGTTCTGTGAGGGATTTTTCGAGATCCAAAGGCTTCAGGATGAAGCGGTTGATGGTCCTTCCGCGGATTTGATTAATCAACATGAGGTAGAATTCGAAAAGTTGTCCCAGGAGTTGAAGCTGAAACAGGCGTCTCTTCAAAGCATGAAGGACATTTTCTCCAAGAAGAACGAGTCGTTGTTAGGCAATTTTCCTTGAATGTTTTTGTTTTCTGAACTTCATTTTCTTAGGGTTTTTTTTTTTGAAAGGCAAAAGAAACGCCTAGTTTATAGTTTGGTTTTCTGGTTTTTTGATTGATAGATGATTGTTTCTTATAAGAGTTTTTGGATTATTTTGGAATAATGGCCCTTTGATCAATCGATATGTCAAAATCTGAATTGCGAATATAAGTAGCAAAATCATTCGGGAAAATTGTGAAACCGTGAATGTTGCATGAGAAAAGGAAAGATATGAAATCTTGGGATGATTGGGTTATCGGCTTCCATTGTAAATGTGAAAACCCAAACAATAGATCGTGTAAACATTGTCTGACAAAACTTACTCACTTTAGGGTCTTTCACAAACACTGAATCTTCGGGGAGTAAATCCGATTCTTTATGTGACGCCCTCCTTGCCACGAGAAGTCCCTAGTCATTCTTTATTTTTTGTGGAACATCTTTATATCGATCCGCGGTAAGGCGGAGAATCTCTAGTCCCCAGACGCAATTCTCCTGAATCCATCTTTTCTCGGACGATGCGCTTCAAAGCATTGCATTCACTGGTATGATGATGGAATTGAGAGTCAAATTTGCAAACGAGAGATTAACCTCCCACTGTGGTCGCCAATTGTTTGTGGGTGAAAACTGTCTCTCCTGATTTTGGTGATTTTGGGTGTGTGGATGAGAAACGAATCTAAACCCTAAATAATATACTGCACGGGAGTACTTTTGATTCGAGAGATCAATCTGTACAATCCTGGCATAAACCAAGAAATGACCATTCCATGCTTGCTTCAGTCACAAAGTGAAGGAGAATGGTTGGTCTTAGGGAGGGAAGCGAAGAGAGTGTTGAGACCAGAAGGGTTAATTCTGAAGATGTGGCTTGTTTTATGACTTGTATCAGAAAGTGGAACTGGCTTGCTGATAGGTGTTGTAAAACACCGTAATATCTATCTATTGTTTATGCTTTCTTTGCGAGTTTTCTTGTAAATTATGTATCTTATGTTTGCTTTTGAGTTTATTAGGTGCAATAGAGTCGTTGGGAGCAAAAGAAGGAAAAACCATTCATTTGGAGCATAAAGGGCAAAAAGGTCAATTCAGGGGCGAGCTATACTTGGAGTCGGCTATGTGAGGCAGCAAACGAGGTGAAGAATGAATTGTCAGTTCCACACAACTGACAATTGAGCAAGAAAGAGGTTATGCGATCGGTTACGTGAAACCGACAGTGGCAAACATTAACTAGGCGACCCCTTATCTTGATGCGTGGGGTGCCAATAACCGTCTCACATATTTTGACCTTATCAACTAGGTCGTGAAGAAAGATTATAATTTTCTTCCCCAATTTTAATCTGTTGTTTCTGTGAAAGAAGAGGGAGGTAGGATTGGGGAGATTTTAACCTAAATCGAGATTGAGCTGTTCTTGCAAGGATTTCAGTCAAGGAGTTGTGTTTGAGATAGAAAATACAGAAGGAGAAGAACAAGGGTTTCATGTTCTGAAGCACAACAGTTTTGGGTTGAGTTTGCAGCCGGAGAAACAATGAATGAATGGGGGACTTGTTGATGTTGGAGTTAGGGTTCGTAACAGGAAGAAGATGATGAACTCAGATGAAGAGAAGGATTAGGAGAAGAAATTCAAGCTTCTTCTGTTGAATCGAAGATGGGTTTTTTGTTGAATTGAATATTAGAAGAGGTTGGGAGTGAATCTGAGTTGAGCAGTGAAGAACATCGATTGCAGGTTTAGATGAATGTTTAGGACAGGGGTTCGTGTGATGAATTCTGGGTTTTAATGAGATGAACAAGAAATTTGAGAAGAAGATATAGAATCTGATGTATCTGGTGATGACTCAGATGGATACACGCTGTTGTTAGTGTTTTTGAACACAGAAAAAAATGGCTTTTGTGGTACCTGCAATGGAATTGAGAGGAGTGATGGTCCTGTTGGTTGTCTGAGTTGAATTAGAGATGAAGAACTTAAGATGAAGATATTGCTTTGAGCTGTGAAGCCACGAGGTTGTAGTTGCAGTTGTGAATGAATGTATGGGATGGTTAGGGAATGCATTTAACTAGTTAGATGGGTTGGAATTGGTTTGATGATTTACAGGGTTTGGCGATTACTGATTATGCAATAGTACATATGGTGATGCTATGTTAATGGATGTGACAGATGGAGGTGGTCTGGTGTTAATCGTATTGAACTCATGGAGGTGTTGGTAATGGCAGTCCTGGTGTTGTGTACAAATGCTCAGATGCTATGCAATAGCAGACAATGGAGTTGTTGGTGTTAGAATGTTTGAGTGACGGAAATTGCAGTGGTTGAGTTTAAATCTTAGAAAAATCAATCAGTTGAGATGGGTTTTGAGATGAATTAGAAACATGGGCATGTCTCAGATTCAAGTGTACATCAAGAAGGTACAGGTGATGCTGTTACAGGGCTGAAGAATGTATGAGTTACAAGGCTGAGTGGCTGTGGCAGTAGTATGTGTTGAAGGGGACTCGAATGAGATTTACAGAGAAGAGTTAGAGATGGTTATTGCTTGAGGTCATTTCAGGAAATGGTGACTTGGTGGTTGGCTTTGTGTTAAATATGTGTTGCTGCCAGTGGTGCTGGTAAATTGTGTTGTGCTATGAGAAAATCTATAGTTACTGCCGATGAGGTGAACTGCAAATGGTTGTGTTTGATCTCATGGGCGATAACGCTGCTGCTATTGCCATGTTGAGCTGGAGATGTAGGTGCAAGTGATGGTAAGATGCTGTGGGTTGCAGTCAAGTCAGGTTCTGGGTTTTGCGCAGCTTGAAGGATATTGCAGGTGAAGGGTTGTTGTTGCTGGGGCAGTAGAATGGTGTTGGCGGTGCTGCTTCAACAGTGAGCTGGCAAGGAGGAACTCAGGGAGGTGCTTGAGCTGCAATAGGAAATGGAAGTGTTAAGTGGTGAAACTAATTGCAATGGCTTGGGTTGGTAAAAATGACGCTCATAGAGGAAGCCAAGGTTTGTTGTTTCAGTCGTCGCAAAAGTTGAAACTGGTGGTGTTGGTAACAGTTTGCAGTGTCAGAAATTGACAAGGCATGAGAAGATGAAGTTAAGGTGTGACTGAAGTTTTGGCAGTGAGATATGGTTTAGTTCTTAAGGGTTTATGTGGATTGTGCATGGATTGAACACAGGGAATGTGCAGTACTGCATAAGCTTAGGCCAGTGCAATGGCCTTGGCTCATGCCAAGCCCAGTCAGGCTAGTTAGAACATGACTCCATCTGACTCGGTACTGACTGAGTTGACCCGACCGAGTTCACTCAGTTGACCCGATTGAATCGTTGACCGGTGACCGGGTGGACTTTGCCGGTCACCTGAGATATATTTTCCGGCCAACTTCCGGCCACAATACCAGTTTTCCGGCGACAGTTTTTGGGGCATATTTTCTACATGGGTTTTTATCACATATGGGCTTGGTGGACTTCTATCTATTGGACCTTTGAGATTAGACCTAATTTTGGAAACAAGAGAGCTATTTAAAGGAAAGACTTTTACAACTTTGGGGATGACGTATTATTCTTGGAACTTGGAGAGAGCCGTTTTTGTTTACGCTTCTAGGGTTTGCTTTTGTTCATCTTCTTCTATTCAATTAATATTTTTATGATGAACTCCATAGCTATGAGTAGCTAAACACATATTATTGGTTATGGGATAAAGTTGATTTCTCAACATGGTATTTGAATCTATGAATTAGTTTTGTCTCAATAATTTATTGTTTGTGATTCACAATTAATAGTGTTATATAGTTTGAATGCTTGTTTAGTCGAGTCCGGAATCGATTGAGTTTGCCTTCATCCTTATTGCTAGATTAGGGTTTTCAATACGAAAAATTTGTTTATCCCTGATTCTAAGTAGCATAATTGTGGGTAGTGCTTGTAGTGATATATCCTACTAGTCACAAGTGAATCATAACTTTTGTTAAAACGGATTAGTGCTTTTACACGTTCGTTTGCATTGATTAGTCTTATTCCATAGAACTTATTGCTTTTAGGGAGTTAAACTTGATTGTGCTTTTACACGTTAGGTTGCTTTCTAGGAAGAATTCACATATACATCTTTTAATGTGGTTGTGATGAAATCGGGGAATTAGCGGGATATTCTTGCGATTAAGGTATCCTAGGACTTTTAGTAGATGAGAGATTAAAATACCAATTCTAGTCATTGATGAGAATACATGTTTGTGAATGATACTATCCCGTGACCAATATCTTCTCTTTATTGATTATTCCAATTATTTGCTTCGCTTTATTTTATTTTTACTTTAGTATTTCGCTAAAACAACAAAAATCCCCCCTTGGTTACCTTAGAAACTGAAAATCACATAACAACAATTGCCTCTCTGTGGAAACGAACTCTTCCTTACCTTGTACTTCATTTATATTTTGTGAGTAAGAAAGTGAAATTATTTTTGCTCGGCTGACAACCGGTCAAATTTTGGCGCCGTTGCCGGGGAGGCATACGACTTGTTATTAAGTTTTTAGTTTCTTTTTATAATTTCTGCTTTATCTTTGCTTTTTGTTTCTTTTCTTGTTTCTCACTTGTTTGCGAGAATTGTTTTCAGGTACCTAATCCCTGGCTTCTAAAGATTGGAACTACCCAAGGTGCGGGATAGCTACTCGAAGAGGCACAATACTCCAACCAAGTCAAGACACAACAGAAGATCAAGAGTTAGAAGTGGGAGAAGAGTTACAACTAGAAGGAGAACAAGTGGTTCCATTCGTAGACGAACCACAAGTTGAAGAAGAAGAAACAATGGGTGATCCAAATCGTACACTCAAGGACTTGGCTTCTCATAGTCTTGATACACAACATGGGTGTATTCAAACAAACTCTACTTTTGAGATCAAGCCGGGGTTGCTTAGAGAATTACCAAAGTTCCATGGCATGGTGAATGAAGACCCAAACAAGCATCTTATGGACTTCCACCATTTTCATGGCCATGGCCATGCTTCCAGCGGATGTTGAGGCGGATGGTGCAATGTTGAAAGTTTTTCGTTTCTCTTTGATGGATAGTGCTAAGGATTGGTTGTACTATTTACCTTCCGGAAGTGTCACGACATGGAATGGGTTGAAGAAACTCTTTTTAGAGAGATATTTTCCTGCATCAAAGGCTACTCAAATTCGCAAGGAGATTTGTGGGATGAAGCAAAATGTGGGAGAATCCTTATATGAATGTTGGGAATGATACAAGAGATTGGTGGCAAGCGCCCTTACCACCAATTCAAGGACGCTATGATCATCCAATACTTCTATGAAGGACTCCAATCAAGTGATAGGAATCTTCTTGACGCTGCGGGTGGTGGTGCACTAGTGAGCAAGACGGCGCGGACGGATGAGACAAGCTAGAGAGTTGATTGAAAACATGGCAGCAAACTCCCAACAAGGTTGGTTTTTGAGTCGTGGTTGATGTGCTTTAGGAAAGTAAATGAAGTGAGCGAGGTTGAGGAACTCGTCAACAAATGGGTAACATGAGCACAATGATGCAACAAGTTGAGTCACCAAGTCTCCAATTCCAAATGGGTTTGGTCGTGTAGATAGATATCGTCTTTGCAGCAGCGGTGATACCGGTCAACACCGGAGTGTTATCCCCGCTAGCTCCGTCCGAATTGATTGCTGATCCAGACGAGTTCCATCTTGAAATGAATTGATGATTGAACATCTACCCTTTTGAAATTGATGAAATTGAATCGGATTCCAAAGAAATTGATTTTACAACCGAGAGATTAATCTCCCAAAACAATTGTTGATGGGTGAAAACTTCTCTGAGAATTTGGTAATTTGGGGTGTGGATGAGGAATGAATCTAAACCTCCACAAATGCCTGCAGCGGTGAGTGCTTGTAGATTCGAGGCCAAGAAATGGCCGTTCCGGACTTGTTTCGGTCACAAAGTGAAGGAGATGGGGTTGATCTTAGGGAGGAAAGCGAAGAAGGTGTTGAGATTGTTGAAGGTGTTGGCTTGCTTATTGATGGATAGTGTTTGCTAACAGGATTGGTTGTAGGCGGAGAACCCATTTATACAAGTATTTACCTTCCGGAAGTGTCACGACATGGAATGGGTTGAAGAAACTCTTTTTAGAGAGATATTTTCCTGCATCAAAGGCTACTCAAATTCGCAAGGAGATTTGTGGGATGAAGCAAAATGTGGGAGAATCCTTATATGAATGTTGGGAATGATACAAGAGATTGGTGGCAAGCTGCCCTTACCACCAATTCAGTGACGCTATGATCATCCAATACTTCTATGAAGGACTCCAATCATGACCCTGATAGGAATCTTCTTGGACGACCTGTAACCAACCGGTCAAGTGGTGGTGCACGGTGACTAGTGAGCAAGACGGCGAAGATGGATGGGCACAAGCTAGAGAGTTGATTGAAAACATGGCAGCAAACTCCCATATCCGGCAAGCTAAGGCCGTGTGCTGGGGGTGATGGAATTTTTGAGTCGTGGTTCGGATGTGCTTCTTAGGAAAGTAAATGAAGTGAGCGAGGTTGAGGAACTTCGTCAACAAATGGGTAACATGACGGGGAAGGGATTGTTGCTAAGAATGATGCAACAAGTTGCAGCCGCAAATGGGTGATACCAAGTTCCTCTCAAGCTTATGAAGATGAGCAAGCTAATGCGGTCTTTCCAAATCAACAAAGACGGTATGATCCCTACTCCAACACTTACAATCCGGGATGGAGAGATCACCCCAATTTTAGTTATGCCAACAAGCAAGGTGCAATCCAACAACCTACTTTCAATCGTCCGAGTGGATTTCAACCACAACAACAACAATTTCAGCAACCACAAGCACAACAATCAATGCAAAATTAAGGTTCTGATATCGATTCAAAGCTTCAAACAATGATGCAAGGCATTTCCACCATGTTTAAAGAAAGTCAGCAGGAAACTAAGAGTGCTATCAAGGAGTTGCAGACAAAAATGGGCTCCATGGCTATTGAGTTGAACCAATTGAAGGCACAAAATAGTGGGAAACTCCCTTCTCAACCTATTAACCCAAAAGAGGGTGTCAATGCTATTACATTGAGAAGTGGTACAAAACTTGTGCAGCCCTAAGTTACTGATTCGGGCAAGGTGGAAACACCAAAGGAACCTGTTTTGGAGGAAAAGAATGAGGATTCTCCCCAAACTTCTGAGGTACCTATTCCTAACTATAAAACTCCGGTTTCTACTTATGTTCCTCCTTTACCTTTTCCTCGCAGATTTGCAAGTTCTAAGAAGGCGGAATTAGAAAAGGAGATTTTAGACGTTCTAAAGAAGATCCATGTGAACATACCACTCATTGATGCTATTAAGCAAGTTCCAAAGTATGCAAAGGTGTTGAAGAACTTGTGTACCAATAAGCAAAGGCTCAAAGGTAATGAAGTGCTAAGTGTGGGGGAGAATGCTTCGGCAATCTTACAACACAAACTCCCACTTAAGTGCAAGGATCCCGGTAGTTTTGAGATTCCCGTCACAATTGGTAACATAACATTTAACAAAGCTATGTTGGATTTAGGTGCATTCGTTAATGTTATGCCTACATCAATGTATAATTCACTTGATCTTGGTCCTCTTAAAAAGGCTGAAATTGTATTGCAATTAGCCGATCGCTCTAATGTCTACCCAATGGGTATTGTTGAGGATGTTCTTGTGCAGGTTAATTAACTTGTATTTCCAGCTGACTTTTGTGTGTTAGAGATGAATGAAGGGTCACCGGACTCGTCTCTTCCATTGCTACTTGGGCGTCCCTTCATGAAAACGACGAAAATCATTATTGATGTGGACAAGGGAACGCTAACTATGGAGTTTGATGGAGAAACAATACGTTTCAACATTTTTGAGACGATGAGATATCCTAGTGATGTCCACTCTTGTTTCTCCATTGATGTTATGGATACATTGGCACAACAAATGTTTGAATTAAATGGTGATGATGCTTTGGAAACCGTGTTAACTACATCCATGGATAATGGTGTAGAGTGTGGTAATGAAGTCAAGGAAGCCCTTGGTGATCTTAATTCACTACAAGGATGCCCGGAAACTCATAATATCTCTTTTATTTCTTTACCATGCAGTGATGAAAAGCTTGTACCTTCAATTGTTAAATCTCCAAAGTTAGAATTGAAACCTCTTCCCGATCACCTAAAGTACTTGTACTTGGGTGATAATGAAGAGTTACCTGTGATTGTTTCTGACAAGCTTAGTGAATTACAGGAGCAAAAACTTCTAAGGGTGCTAAGGAAGTACAAGACGTCCATAGGATGGACAATTGCCGATATCAAGGGTATAAGCCATGCCGTTTGTATGCACAAGATTCGTTTGGAGGACGATGCAAAGCCTACAAGGGAAGCGCAACGTCGTTTGAACCCTCCCATGATGAAAGTTATGAAAAATGAGATACTCAAGATTTTGGAAGTGGGTGTTATCTACCCCATATCCGATAGTAAGTGGGTGAGCCCGGTACAAGTAGTACCAAAGAAATCAGGTGTGACAGTGGTGGAGAATGATAAGAACGAACTTGTCCCAACTCATGTGCAAACCGGTAGGAGGGTTTGTATTGATTATATAAAATTGAATGCCACCACTAGGAAAGATCATTTTCCATTGCCTTTTATTGATCAAATGCTTGAACGTTTAGCTGGACACTCTTATTATTGCTTCCTTGATGGCTATTCAGGTTATAATCAGATTGTGATAGCGTAGGAGGATCAAGAAAAACCACTTTCACTTGTCCTTTCGGTACTTTTGCTTATAGAAGGATGCCTTTTGGCTTGTGCAATGCTCCAGCTACCTTTCAAAGGTGTATGGTAAGTATCTTTTCAGAATATGTTGAAAACATAATCGAAGTGTTCATGGACGATTTTAGTGTCTTTGGTGATTCATTTGACTTTTGCTTGAATAATTTGTCTCTAATCCTTGAACGATATGTTGAAACAAATCTTGTGCTGAATTGGGAGAAGTGCCATTTTATGGAAACTTATGGCATAGTTTTAGGCCATATAATATCTTCTAAAGGCTTGGAAGTTGATAAATCTAAGATAGACCTTATTCGTGCTTTAACCCCTCCCACTACGGTGAGGGAGATACGCTCTTTTCTTGGTCATGCAGGTTTTTATCGAAGATTCATCAAGGATTTTTCCAAGATAGCATCACCACTTTGTAACTTATTGCAAAAAGATGTGGTTTTTAACTTTGATGAAAAATGTATGGTGGCATTCAATCGTTTGAAAGAACTTTTGATTTCAGCCCCTATCATTAAACAACCGGATTGGAGCAAGCCTTTTGAGCTCATGTGTGATGCAAGTGACTATGCGGTTGGTGCGGTGCTTGGGCAAGGTGTGGGGAAGATACCTCATGCTATTTATTATGCTCCTAGAACGTTAAATGAGTCCCAACAAAACTACACAACCATTGAAAAAGAATTGTTAGCCATTGTTTTTGCTTTGGAAAAGTTTCGCTCTTATCTAATTGGTACAAAAGTTGTTGTCTTTTCTGATCATGCAGCACTTAGGTACTTGCTAATGAAGAAAGAAGCGAAACCGAGGATCATACGGTGGATTTTACTCTTGCAAGAGTTTGATATTGAAATCAAGGACAAGAAAGGAATTGAGAACACCGTTGCGGATCACTTGATCCGTCTTGCTGTGGACAAGGAAGCTATCCCATTACGTGATAGTTTCCCGGATGAGCAACTATTCTCAATTGCCTTTGGAGAACCATGGTATGCCGATATTGTCAATTACTTGGTGTCTAAACAAAAACAAATCCCAAAGAACTTGTCTCGTGCTGAGAGGGACAAACTAAAGAAGTTGTGGAACCAATACATATGGGATGATCCATACTTGTGGAAACATGGTAGTGACCAAGTAATACGAAGGTGCGTTCCCGAATCTGAATTTAATTCTATCTTGTCTTTTTGTCACTCTTATGCTTGCGGAGGACATTTTGGGAGTAAGAGAACCGCTCACAAGGTACTTGAAAGTGGTTTTTATTGGCCAACCTTGTTTAAGGATGCACATATATTTTGTACAACTTGTGATAGGTGCCAAAGAACAGGCAATCTAGGTGCCCGAAATCAAATGCCACAAACTTTTATTCAATTTATTGACGTTTTTGATGTATGGGGTATTGATTTTATGGGTCCTTTTGTCAACTCCCATGGGAATTTTTATATCTTACTTGCTGTTGATTATGTCTCTAAATGGGTGGAAGCTAAGGCCACCCCAACTAATGATTCTAAAGTGGTTTCGGATTTTGTGCAAGCTAATATTTTTGCAAGGTTTGGAATTCCAAGAGCCATAATTAGCGATGGGGGTTCTCACTTCAAAAACAGGATTTTACAAAGCTTGTTGAAGAAGTACAATGTGTCGCACAAGATTGCAACACCTTATCATCCCCAAATAAATAGACAAGCCTAGGTGTCTAACCGAGAGGTGAAATCCATTCTAGAGAAGACGGTGAATCCAACAAGGAAAGATTGGAGCATGCGACTTAATGATGCTTTGTGGGCGTATAGAACCGCATACAAGACACCTATCGGGATGTCTCCCTTTAGGCTTGTGTATGGTAAACCTTGTCATTTACCCGTTGAAATTGAGCATAAGGCGTTTTGGGCTATTAAGCAATGCAATATGGAGATGGATGGGGCTGGAAAGCAAAGGAAGTTACAACTCCAAGAGCTAGAGGAGCTTCGCAATGATGCATTTGAAAGCTCATGCATTTATAAGGAAAAGACGAAAGCATTTCATGATAACATGATTTCTAGGAAACAATTTTGCATTGGGCAGAAAGTGCTTTTGTTTAATTCTCGCTTGCATTTATTTCTGGGTAAATTAAGGTCACGATGGATCGGACCTTTTATTGTTACTAATGTGTTTTCTCATGGTGCAGTAGAAATTCGTAGCATAGCTACAGGAAAAGAACTTAAAGTTAATGGGCACCGGTTGAAACCATATTATGAGAATTTCACTTCCGAAGTGGTGGAAGGAGCTAACTTTGTGGATGTACTCCCTCTGGAGGAGTCATAGAAAGCAAGGAGATAGTCGGGTTGACGACTTTAAACCAAGCGCTAAATGGGAGGCAACCCATCGGATAAGTATTTCTTATCTTGTATTTATTTCTTGTTTTGTTTTCAGTTTTTTTTCTTGTCTTGTTTTTATTTTTTCTGATTTCTTGTCACATATCATGTTAGAATTTCCCACCTTGACTTACTTTGGACGATTCAATTTACATTGAGGACAATGTAAAGTTTAAGTGTGGGGGAGTGGTTAAGCATTTGCATTGTAAAATTTTCATGAAATTTTCAACTTTTGTGTAAAATAGTGAATAAGAAAACTCCAACTTGTGGTTAGTATAGAGTCACATAGTATACATGTCGCTAAGATTACATCGAGATTCTCATAAGAGTGACTGAACTTAGAGATGACAGAGAACATGATCGGGTTTCTTAATTGTATGAGAGTTAAAGTTGGATTTAACCATGCCAGTGGCAAATAAGGTGCAGACTGAATTCGGTATTAGAGTAGTGGTCCCCTATAGTGGAGACTACCTATGTTACATCATGCGAGGCACCGACCTTCAATTCTTTGTACCTGTCTAAATATGTGCTTTTAGAGTGTGTGTCACCGTACGTAAATTCCGGGCAGAATGGTGAGCTGCCCAACCTCCCACCAATAGATGCACTATTTTGATCTCTTGAGTGCTATTTTTATCAACCATGATGGTGACATCGAATTGCTAACTTACATACCACTTGTAATCTTGTTCGCAGTTAGCACCATCCACTTTATCTCTCTCTACACCAACAAGTCCATAGAAACACCATCATCATCAACAAGAGGAGCATCACAAATTTGAAGGAAAGTTGAAGACGTTCAAGGTTTACAAGCAACGGTACAGACATGAGCAAATTTCAGACTCAAGTAAAGCAACAAGACAAGGAGCAGAATTTTTACAAGTTTAAGACTATTGTACAAGAGTGAAAATTATAAAGATGAGAGTTCGATAAGTTTATGATATCGAGACATATAAGTTGTGAAGAATCAAGCGGTAAAGTACTTACACCATGGCCTTTGTACTTACATTTTTATTTTATTTGTATTTATTTCTCTTGTCTCATGAAAAAAAAAAAAAAGAGATAAGAGAAAAAAAAATTTAGGTTCATTACTAGTTTTATTGTTTTGTTTCGTTTTGTATTTGTTTTATTTTTCTTGTCTCATATTAAAAAAAAAAAAAAAAAAGAGACAAGAAATTTTTTTTATTTTGGGTTTGTATAGTTCGTTTTTAGTTTTGTATTCTTTCAATGAAGCCAATGGAAGAAGGAATATCTACAATGAAGTTTCAAGCAATAAGGAATTAGAGGAAAAAAATCACATTGTCAGGATTCTACGAAGTTCAAGAGTTATCATCAAGAGTTGAAGACCGAAGACGAAGATGAAGACACCGATTGAAGACCGAAGACGTTTCTATGGATGCTGTGAGAGTGGTGCTAGCTGCACGCCGAACAGATAACGAGGTAAGTAAGCATATTCCCACCTTCGTTAAGTGGTTGATTTCCTTTCTTAGAGATCGTCAGAAAAAATGGGTTTTCAAAATATTAAAAGATGTGGGTTTTCAAAACAATTTGGAGGGTTTTGCCTTCCTACTATTCAACGTGTCGCAGGATTCTCTCTTCATTCCTACCTGGACACATGTGTGACCCATAAAAAGTTGTTTATTATTGAGAGCAATTTCATAAAACCCTTTCTTGTGAGGCAGAGTCGAGACTTTCGATCACTCCGAACGCGAATTTCTTTCGATAGGGGATGGTTATCTCTCTCTCAACTTTTAAGGATGAGATTGTGTTCATTTATGTGTCTAACTTCTTATGACTAGTGCGCAGAATATCTATGTCTTCTTAGCACGTTGGATGCTATCATTTCGGAGAACTATTAAGTTGGAAAAGTAGGTTTTGTGAGTATATCTCTAGTAAACCCTCACGAGACTATAACTCTTCCACTAGGGACACCTAGGGGTTTAAAGGCTTGTTATACGTGCTAAGTGTGACCGTAGCCTCGACGACACGGAGTTGTATGTATGTTTTAGAATTTGTTTTGTTTGATTTGCTCGAGGACTAGCAAAGTCTAAGTGTGGGGGAATTTGATAGGTGTTGTAAAACACCGTAATACCTATCTATTGTTTATGCTTTCTTTGCGAGTTTTCTTGTAAATTATGTATCTTATGTTTGCTTTTGAGTTTATTAGGTGCAATAGATTCGTTGGGAGCAAAAGAAGGAAAAACCATTCATTTGGAGCATAAAGGGCAAAAAGATCAATTCAGGGGCGAGCTATACTTGGAGTCGGCTAGGTGACGCAGCAAACGAGGTGAAGAATAAATTTTCAGTTCCACACAACTGACAATTGAGCAAGAAAGAGGTTATGCAGTCAGTTCTGTGAAACTGACAGGGCAAACATTAACTAGGCAGCCCCTTATCTTGATGCGTGGGGTGCCAATAACCGTCTCACATATTTTGACCTTATCAACTAGGTCGTGAAGAAAGATTATCATTTTCTTCCCCAATTTTAATATGTTGTTTCTGTGAAAGAAGAGGGAGGTAGGATTGGGGAGATTTTAACCTAAATCGAGATTGAGCTGTTCTTGCAAGGATTTCAGTCAAGGAGTTGTGTTTGAGATAGAAAATACAGAAGGAGAAGAACAAGGGTTTCATGTTCTGAAGCACAACAGTTTTGGGTTGAGTTTGCAGCCGGAGAAACAATGAATGAATGGGGGACTTGTTGATGTTGGAGTTAGGGTTCGTAACAGGAAGAAGATGATGAACTCAGATGAAGAGAAGGATTAGGAGAAGAAATTCAAGCTTCTTCTGTTGAATCGAAGATGGGTTTTTTGTTGAATTGAATATTAGAAGAGGTTGGGAGTGAATCTGAGTTGAGCAGTGAAGAACATCGATTGCAGGTTTAGATGAATGTTTAGGACAGGGGTTCGTGTGATGAATTCTGGGTTTTAATGAGATGAACAAGAAATTTGAGAAGAAGATGTAGAATCTGATGTATCTGGTGATGACTCAGATGGATACACGCTGCTGTTAGTGTTTTTGAACACAGAGAAAAATGGCTTTTGTGGTACCTGCAATGGAATTGAGAGGAGTGATGGTCCTGTTGGTTGTCTGAGTTGAATTAGAGATGAAGAACTTAAGATGAAGATATTGCTTTGAGCTGTGAAGCCACAAGGTTGTAGTTGCAGTTGTGAATGAATGTATGGGATGGTCAGGGAATGCATTTAACTAGTCAGATGGGTTGGAATTGGTTTGATGATTTACAGGGTTTGGCGATTACAGATTATGCAATAGTACAGATGGTGATGCTATGTTAATGGATGTGACAGATGGAGGTGGTCTGGTGTTAATTGTATTGAACTCATGGAGGTGTTGGTAATGGCAGTCCTGGTGTTGTGTACAAATGCTCAGATGCTATGCAATAGCAGAGAATGGAGTTGTTGGTGTTAGAATGTTTGAGTGACAGAAATTGCAGTAGTTGAGTTTAAATCTTAGAAGAATCAATCAGTTGAGATGGGTTCTGAGATGAATTAGAAACATGGGCATGTCTCAGATTCAAGTGTACATCAAGAAGGTACTGGTGATGTTTGTTACAGGGCTGAAGAATGTATGAGTTACAAGGCTGAGTGGCTGTGGCGGTAGTATGTCTTTGAAGGGGACTCGAATGAGATTTCTGAGAGAGGAGTTAGAAATGGTTATTGCTTGAGGTCATTTCAGGAATTGGTGACTTGGTGGTTGGCTTTGTGTTAAATATGTGTTGCTGCCAGTGGTGCTGGTAAATTGTGTTGTGCTATGAGCAAATATGTAGTTACTGCCGATGAGGTGAACTGCAGATGGTTGTGTTTGATCTCATGGGCGATAACGCTGCTGCTTCTGCCATGTTGAGATGGAGATGTAGGTGCAAGTGATGGTAAGATGTTGTGGGTTGCAGTCAAGTCGGGTTCGGGTTTTGCGCGGCTTGAAGGATATTGCGGGTGAAGGGTTGTTGTTCTTTGGGGCGGTAGAATGGTGTTGGCGGTCTTTGTCTCAACGGTGGTGGCAAGGAGGAACTCAGGGAGGTGCTTGAGCTGCAATCGGAAATGGAAGTGTTAAGTGGTGAAACTAATTGCAATGGCCTGGGTTAGTAAAAATGACGCTCATAGAGGAAGCCAAGGTTTGTTGTTTCAGTCGCCGCATAAGTTGAAACTGGTGGTGTTGGTAACAGTTCGCAGTGTCAGAAATTGAGCAAGGCATGAGAAGATGAAGTTAAGGTGTGACTGAAGTTTTGGCAGTGAGATGAATGGTTTAGTTCTTAAGGGTTTATGTGGATTGTGCATGGATTGAACACAGGGAATGTGCAGTACTCATAAGCTTAGGCCAGTGCAATCGCCTTGGCTCATGCCAAGCCCAGTTAGGCTAGTTAGAACCTGACTCCATCTGACTCGGTATTGACTGAGTTGACCCGACCGAGTTGACCCGATTTAATCGTTGACCGGTGACCGAGTGGACTTTGCCGGTCACCTGAGATATATTTTCCGGCCAACTTCCGGCCACAATACCAGTTTTCCGGCGACAGTTTTTGGGGCATATTTTCTACATGGGTTTTTCTCACATGTGGGCTTGGTGGACTTCTATCTATTGGACCTTTGAGATTAGACCTAATTTTGGAAACAAGAGAGCTATTTAAAGGAAAGACTTTTACAACTTTGGGGATGACGTATTATTCTTGGAACTTGGAGAGAGCCGTTTTTGTTTACGCTTCTAGGGTTTGGTTTTGTTCATCTTCTTCTATTCAATTAATATTTTTATGATGAACTCCATAGCTATGAGTAGCTAAACACATATTATTGGTTATGGGATAAAGTTGATTTCTCAACATGTTATTTGAATCTATGAATTAGTTTTGTCTCAATAATTTATTGTTTGTGATTCACAATTAATAGTGTTATATAGTTTGAATGCTTGTTTAGTCGAGTCCGGAATCGATTGAGTTTGCCTTCATCCTTATTGCTAGATTAGGGTTTTCAATACGAAAAATTTATTTATCCCTGATTCTAAGTAGCATAATTGTGGGTAGTGCTTGTAGTGATATATCCTACTAGTCACAAGTGAATCATAACTTTTGTTAAAACGGATTAGTGCTTTTACACGTTCGTTTGCATTGATTAGTCTTATTCCATATAACTTATTGCTTTTAGGGAGTTAAACTTGATTGTGATTTTACACGTCAGGTTGCTTTCTAGGAAGAATTCACATATACATCTTTTAATGTGGTTGTGATGAAATCAGGGAATTAGCGGGATATTCTTGTGATTAAGGTATCCTAGGACTTTTAGTAGATGAGAGATTAAAATACCAATTCTAGTCATTGATGTGAATACATGTTTGTGAATGATACTATCCCGTGACCAATATCTTCTCTTTATTGATTATTCCAATTATTTGCTTTTCTTTATTTTATTTTTACTTTAGTATTTCGCTAAAACAACAAAAATCCCCCCTTGGTTACCTTAGAAACTGAAAATCACATAACAACAATTGCCTCTCTGTGGAAACGAACTCTTCCTTACCTTGTACTTCATTTAAATTTTGTGAGTAAGAAAGTGAAATTATTTTTGCTCGGCTGACAAACGGTCACTTGCAGAGTGAAAAGCTATCAGTTCTTGGTGATTTCTGGATACTATGTTGTTGCCGACCAAAAACTTGTTTTTTGGTGGAAATAGGTGAAGCCTATTTATAAAAGTCATATTTAAACGTACCCTGGTCTCGTATGAAGTGGGATCGATTGGGTGATGGAATAGTGGAGTAACGTATAACCGTCGGAAACCCATGCTTCCATGATGAAGGAAGTGGATCCGTTTACACTCGTTACTTCTTGCCGCCACTAATTGTCCCGCTTCATGATACTTTATTATAACGGGCGTACTGCACACCACACGTTGTAAACCACCAGACCAATGATGTCTTGAGTGTTTTCATGGAAAAGGTGTAGCAGGTTGCTATGTGCGGCAAGTCAAAGTCAAGAGTCTTGCCGTAGGAAAATAGCATGTGATGCTATTAGGCACGTCTTGGCTGGTTGCCTAAAACTTTCCACAAGTCCGTCAGTTCGGTGGCGAACTTGGATGGCTGAGATTGCATCTCATGAGGAAGGGTAGCCGTTGATTATGGCTACCTTCTGTTGGCGCCTGGTAATGGCACAGTGGCGTTTTTGGTGTATGCCAGTGCCACTGCGGCATGACTGGTATGGCTCGTGCATGCCAGTGGCACGGTGGTATAACTGGCGCCTAGCGTAGTCATGGCCACGAGATTTAAGCGGCTGGTCGCCTAAAACTTGCCACAAGTTTGTCAGTTCGGTGGCGAATTTGGATGGATGAGATTGCATCTCATGAGAAAGGATGGCCATTGATTATGGCCATATCTTGTTGTATAGCAAAGTGGCGCCATTGGCATAGTGGCATCTGGCGTAGCCACGACATAGCGACATGCCAGTGGTGTAGCCGTGGCAGCTTTTTTGGCATATTGGTGTTAGACCCAAATATGGCTCTGGCAACATTGGCCCTGTTGCTAAGTTACAAACTTAAGGCCTTAGGAGAATCACTTAACCTAGTTGGCATGGCGACTTTAGCTAAACTAGGGTTTGGCGTATCGAAACCTTAATTAGCACGTGCAATGCAAGACTGCGGTGGCGTGGTGACATAGGCTGGCGCATGCAGTGGCATGATGATGCAAGTAGCGCCTGGCGTAGCCATGGCCGCTAGATTTTGGCACATTGGTGTTAGACCCGAAATGTGGCGTGGAAACATTGGCCTTGTTGCCACATCAATCCCAATGCTCTGGGGAACGTTACTTGGCTTGGTTGGCGTAGAAACTTTGCCTAAATTAGGGTTTGGCATGCCGAAACCCTAATTAGTGTGTGTGGCATGCGGACGCGGCATGGCGACACTTCTTGTGCAAACGGTGCCATAGTTGTGCCAAAGGAACTATAGCAAGGCCATGGTGTGGAAACGGCCACAGGAGTAAGGATTTCCGTGGGTGGCTATGATATGGCGCCATTCCTAGGGCTTCCTGGGTCCCACACGACTCGTGGCATGTTGTGGGGTCGAAGTGGCATAATTTGTGCCACGACTGGAAATTAGGGCTTTGGTTAATGCAGAGTCATGCTTCTGACTAGAAAACCCTAATTTAAGCTTATCATGGCGTTGGCCATGAATATGAGGTAGGTTAGCACGCAGGGCGCTATTTATGGCATGTTTTGGCATGCTGCCACAAAGTGGCATGTTTGCATGCCGCTCATCTCATTGGCACAACGTGGCACGTTTGGCATGTTGGCGCGGTTTTTGGAAAGCCAATTGGCTTCGTGACCATCTGGCGCAGTTTCCCCTTTTAACACTGTGGCAAGTTTAGAGCAACCTGATTGGTCAAAAATGAGGGTCGGCCAAGCATGGGCGTGGCTACACTTCTGGTGTGAGTGTGGCGGCTTAAGAGCGACATGATTGGTCGATGGGAAATGGGGCCAGCAAGTATGGGCCCAGCCACAACTTATGTGCGTGTGGCGAGTTTAAGGCGACCCGATTGGTCGAGGGAAATAGGGCCGGTTTAGGATGGGGCGTGGCCAATGGCAAATGGCGTTGGATGGCTTAAGGCACGTCCACGCCTCCCTTTGTTGCTACTTTTATCCTATGGCTCCTTGTTTTCTGATTCTGGGCAAGATTTTGCACCTACTAATCCATGACGGATTAATTACCTAGTTTTCCTAGGCTTAATTTCGACAAGCAAGGTCTGATATACTGCGCAAGGCGCAAAACCCTAACTTTTGCAAATTAGTCAGGGTAATTGATTGAATTATATGTGTTGACGCAGAGTTCTTTTAAGTTCATTGCCAGAGAGCAGCATGCTTTCTGATTGAATACCTTATGCAAAGACTTTATCCTTGATACTTGGAAATTCGTGCTACTCTGCTGCGAGTGAACACAAATTTTCATGCCATATCAACATTAAGGGTTCGGCCGGGGAACATAGCATATAAAGCATTCAAAGAAACTTATATTAAGTGAATATTGGCAAGGTGCCAAAATTTATAGAATATCTGGGATTGTTGCTACATGCACCATTCTGGGTAAATTTCATAAGAAAATATTGAGTTGCTCAATGAATGTGCCAGTGAAGAGGTTGAACACTCATCACTTTTACATGGCTCTGTCTCTTTTGCAGCGTGACGGCATATTAAATGCAGGATTTTACAATGTTAGCCTGAGCTAAAAACCACCATCAACAGTGGCTTAGAAAGAATCCTTGATCATTCTCATCCTCATATTTGCATTATTCTTATTCAGAAATTGAATCGACAACTTGACTCAACTCTCCCTTAGGAACGAACCTGCTTGTCATTGTACAACTAGTTAGTGTAAGAGAAATAAGGAATTTATTTTTGCGAGTTCGACACCTCGTCAAAATTGGCGCCGCTGCCGGGGAGCAATCAGTAGTTTGAGTTGTTATTTAATTTTCTGTTTTTGCATTTAGTTTTCATTATCTTTTACTAATTTGTTTGCTTAGAATCTTATTTTTCATGTACAATAAATAACTCATTTTACGTGTGCACAATTGGGAACAAGAGGTAAGTCTCTGAACAAGTTGTGCGCATAAGTTTTCAAAATGTATCCTTTCGGAAACAACATATATGGTTCACAAGACCAAGCATATTTTGGTAACAATACTGATTTTCGGTCTCACTCTTACAATAACTTCCAACCATGCTTGGGATATAATCAAAACCAATCTTTTGGCTATGATGATTATTCTACAAGACCTTGTGATTATTCTCATACATCGCAACAACCTTTTGGTGGTTATGTAAGTGGACAATCACAAGGATTGGGGGTTAGTTATACTTCTCATATGTTCCAATCTAGTTTCATGCAGATATTTGAGGAATTCAAGGATTTGCGACGTACATGGAACCAGATTAACTCAACTCCCAACGTGTCGAGTTTCGTACCAAGTGAAACATATGATAGTGTATTTAGACCTGTTCCGGATCGTACTTATGATCTTTCACCATTCAACGGAAGAGACGTGGTCTAAAGAACCTATTGTTAGTAGTAGCGGAAAACGTGTCAACATAAAGAAACTCTTTAGACAATATGAGCAGTTGGAAGAAGAGGGAGCAACGGAAGAGGCTCTTTAAGCAATTTCTAGGGCCATACATATGGATGTTAACCGCCGTGTGGATAATGGAGAATAGCCCCAAGAAGAAGATTCCGAGGATGATGAACCTTTGGAAAATGTTGATAATGACGGTGCTACTAGTTCAACTCATGACTTTAATGATCATTCTCCTATTCAAAAGGAAAAAGTTGAGTCTAGAAACACTACAATTATTGATGGTAAGACTTATGTTGTGTATGAAAGCGATGATGATTACGACTTCTTTGTGCATCCTACCCAAATCTAGAGATAGTCGATACTTTGAATGAGAAGTCAACTTGTGATGAAGAACGTAAGGATTACGATATTTTGCTTATGGAAGATTCTGATTTCTTTTCCGATGAGGAGGACTTGGTTATAGAAGAAACCAATGGATGTCTTGCCAAGAGTTCGAGTGAGAATTATGATACTTATGATGTGGGAACGGAATTATCCAGCAGTATCGAGGATTCCGAAATACAAGAGGTTTTGCAAGGTTTGTCTAATCCTTTACATGAATCTCTATCTAATGATGATCCTCCCAAACTTGAAGTAGTTTCTCATAGAGTTGTTAACCCGATTTTTAAGAAAATACCTCATTTGGGGATGGAATTATGTGCTTCTAAAATTTTATCTGAATTTCTTGCATCTAAGTATCCACCATATATGTTTGAGTCTAATACCATGCAGGTTTTCCAAGAGGAACAAATAGAAGTGCCTTCCACTTATGTTTTGTACACACTTTCGAGTGTAGAGAAGACTTAGTGTGGGGGTAACTCTTATAGGATGATAATTTTACTTTTCCCACAATTTGCTAACATTCTTGTGAAGCTTTTGCTATATATGCAGATTGTTTTGTGGGTGGATCCTCAAATTTTCAGATTGTTGATAAGCACGTAAGTGCTGTATTTTATACCCATATTTATATTAGCTAGGACTCGATATTTTGGCTAACGATACTATTTTAGTGCTTTTGTAGAAAGTACAAACAAAACTGATCACCGGTACGATAAATGGCTAAATGGGAGTTAAAATGCCGCTTGCGACAATATGCACCATTGTTACTCAACAATATGCACCAAACAAAGCAAGTTAAAATGTCTGTGCCTTATTATTTACCAGTAATGCTGCCGTGGTTTGTACTTTTGTCCACATATTTAAGGGAACATGGGACGTGTGTCCATTCGATGACCATATTTGCATGGGTGGCCTTATGACAAGAATCATTCTTTCCCGAGAGAAGAAAATTTCTCATTTCTAAAGTCTGGTGGCGTTTTTGTTGAAAGGAAAGGGGATATTCTTAGGCAAAGTAGCTGCACTTCTATAATGTTTTCGAGCTGTTCTTGAGATTGTCTTGGCTGGGAATTTAGACGAAACATCGATGTGAACTGAAACGCATGGAAGAGAGGCGTTGTTTGTGTTTTTAGAGGGACTGCTACTGGAGTAATGGTAAAATGAACTGAGTCTACTTCTGTAGAGTTACCGGAGCTGTGTGCATTCGATAGTGAGGCACTACATCTGAGAAAGATGGATATGATGGCTGAACTGTTAGTGGTGATCGAATTCGATTAATGGAGTTGAGAGCTGGTGGAGAGGTTGCGTACTTGGTGGGTTAATTTGAGCATGGAAAGGAGTTGTATTTGGATTCCTAGTCTTTGTCGCTGGATGGCTTGGCAGTAAATGAGTAACTTGGCAGAAGTGGAAACGCATATGTTGGCTGAGAAGTGGGTTTGCTGGTGACGGTAGCCTATGTTTATCAAGAATCGGTGTAGATGGTGATGCTGAAGGAAGGTGCAGTTGAGAAAGATTATCGAATCAGAGTTATGCTTAGATCTTAGATACGGTCAGGGAATAGAAATTTGTGTGCTGCCAGAGCTGGTACAGAAAGAGGTGATTGGTTGTGACCATTCTACGTATGAACAACAACAACAAGCATAAAGTGTCGTAGCCGAGATGGTAGAACTTGGACATGGCTGAGATGATTTGTATGAGCTAGTGATGCTAGTGGTCGAAGTGTCGACAGCAACAAGGTTGGATTTCTTTGGATAATGGAGATGGGGTCGAGACGAGAAATGAAGATCTTTGGTTGAATGGGTTTTCTCCGGTGGTGGTGGGTGGATAAACGGACAAAGATCGGGGAGAAAGTGTTGTTGGTTTGAAGGAAATGAGGTGAATTGGTGATACACGGGGAGAAGAGGAGAAGCGTATGGAGTCAGTGATGTAGATTGGTTGATGCCATTATTGGCAGTTGACAGAGATGGTTGTAAAAGCTGGTGTGTACAATGAACTGCCGAAAGCTTGGATGCATGAAAGGAGTTGGTGGCTAGATGGAAACTTAATTGGAGGGAAATTGTTGGAGATCAGTGGAACTTTAATTGGAAATTTGGGTTCAAATTTTTGGTAAAGATGCCATTTACAATGTTAAGTGCCGTTAAGCTGGCTAGCCATCGAAGTCCAAACCAAGTTGGCATTACATGAGACTAGGGGAGATAATGGCACTCGTATTCATTTGTTTTTCAAACTTCAAGTTCAAATAGAATTCAAAGGTGGGAACGTGGTAGAAAGGGGTGGAAGTGTACTGATTGTATACTAATCGTTTGGATTCCCATGGAGACTTGCCACTCAACACATGTTTGAATGCGAAAAACTAAAGTCAACGATACAAAATGGTTAAGTGATGCTCTTTTGTGCTCGTGGGTTCCTTGAGTATGCCATTTATGGCATAAAGATAATACTACTCCACTTACCATTTTTGGGAGATTTTTGCATTGAAGATATTATTCAAACCAAGGATAAGAGAGGATATGGGCGGAGGTTTGGGTGTCGGCTGGTTTGGGTACTGTTGGGGAGTTTGGTTCTGGAAGTGACGCGAAGCTGTGAAGGAGAAGAGCACAACAAGGGAAATGAGAAGAGGCGATTCGATTGTGGTGGCCTTACGGTCGATTGGTTTATTTTCATTTTCCTAGCAATTTATTTCTATGGGTTTTAAGAAATTCATCTCCATGTTTAGTTAAATTTCATAACTAGGGTTCTTAGGTGGAAACCATTTCTAGCAATAGACCATGATTAAATTGATAATATTCGGTTTTTGGCAATTATGAATTGATTCAAATAATTGTATCTTTACGCTCTATTGATTTTATTTAGAATACTTGTTGTTGCTTCATTGGCTTTGTAATACAATAGCCTAAGTGCATTAATTTATATGGTTTTGCAATTTTATTTGTTATAGTATTTGATAATCCATGCTTAGGTTAAATCATTTGATGGGTTATACTTAGACGACGCAAATAATAATCGTAAATGCATAAATACGTAGTTTCAATTATTTGCTTGCCATTATAATTTGATAAGCCATGCTTTGGAGACTTTGATGGGTTATGCTTAGGAGATGCAAGTTATATTAGAGAAAATATACCGATAATAGGTGTTGCCTTGACAACAAAGATATAGACGCGTATTTAGAATTATGAATCATTTTCGGCATCGAATAGAAATAATGGTGGAATCCGTAGACCCTGGTTACCGTCACTCTCTCATTGCATTTTTTTAATTTCTTTTAATTTCTTTTTATTGTTTCAAATTCAATTCTTAAATCCCAAAAAATCATTTCTAGTTAATTCTTTAGAGATATTGATTAGAGTATTTCCACCAGCTCCTCGTGGGTTCGACCCGTACTTGCCTCTGTCTACTAGTTAGACACCGTGCGATTGCGGTTATTTACATATAGGCATCTCCGGATCCTATCAATTTTTGGCGCCGCTGCCGGGGAGCGGCTAAGGAATATTGTAATTAGTATTTTTGATTTGTAAATAGTTAGGTTTTTATTTTTGTACAGTATTTTTATTTTAGCATTTCTTTTTCCTTTTGACTTGTTTTGTTTGTTAGAATTTTATTTCAGGTACCTTTTGAGGATGCCAAGCGCTTCTCAGGAGACGTCATCTAAGATGACACTTGGAGAATATATGCGTAGAAGTTCACATCTCGGAGACTTCATCTCATATGACGCTTGGTGAATACATGTATGGGTCACGGCATAAAGAAGTTCTTGCTTATAATCGTCTCAGGTTTGGAACTTGGAATCCACGTAATTTTTCTATGGGTGGTTATTCAGATAAGTGTCAACCCCAATACCATGAGGGTGAAAATGAAATTGACACTAGAAGTGATTTTAGGAATTATGATGCTGATATAATATCTGAATCTATTGTATCTTACTCAACTCATGATCATTTGACTGATTATTTGTCTATTCAAAAGGACGAGAGTTGTGTTAGAGACGTCATTTATTCAGATAATGATGATTTAGAAGAACATGTTTATACGAGAAGATACTATTGTTGAGTCTAACGACTTAGAGGCAATAGACGTTCATAATGAGGTACCTTCTAGTCATTCGAATAGTGAGATTCTAGTTGCAGATAATGATGAGCCGATTCATGATATTGTTGCCCCATTGAGCTCCTCTTTCGCTGATCCATCTTGTGATTTTATGAATGCAAATGTGAATGTTGAACATATTGATATTGGTCAGATAACTTGTACTGATGATTTTGAGCCTTTATATGTTTGTTTAGCACACTTTGCTGATTCGGATGACCTGATGCTTATTGATATTGTCAATGCATTGCGACTTTCAATAGTTAATCAAGGTAACTCACCAACGGAAGTTATTTCCGCGGACTTAGAACCAGACTTAAGAGTTACTAATTTTGACAAACGTGAATCACTAGATGCATGTTTAAACCATTATGCCGAGTTAGATGATTTTGTGCCTTTTTACGTTGTCAATGCATTAATTCCTATGATTTCTAGTGAAGATAATGAGTCGACCGAACGTATTTCAGCTGATTTAGAACCTGATTTAGAGCGTGTTTCCGAAATAGAAAATAATATGCTTGTTTTCCATGAGAGTGATATGCTTATCTTGACTAAGGATTGCTTTCTATTGAGAATGGATTTACACGTTTGTTTTGAGGTTAATAGTGTTTGCAGGTTCACATTTGCAGCTGACCTAATTTGTAGGATTGATCCCCAACTTTTCAGACTTTATATATATGGTTTGCAAGGTACTTTGGTGTATTATCACCCGGTTTGAGATTCTTTGCCTGCAAGCTGGGATACGAAGATTATGCTTTATGGGAATCAACCCATATGATTTCGCTTCATGGGAGTCAACCCATCAGATTTGTTTTCTTTCCTCTATCTTTTATTTGTTTGCTTAAATTTCCCATCTTAATTTCTACATTGGATGACTCAATTACATTGAGGACCATGTAATGTTTAAGTGTGGGGGAGTGGCATTTTCATTTGGGTCTCTAAAAAAAGTAAAAAAAAAAAAAAGTTGCATAATATGACCAGCTGTGTAGCGGGTCTTTAAAAAAAAATAGTAAAAAAAAAAACAAAATTTGATCAGCTGTGTAGCGGGTCTTATAAAAAAGTTATTATCATTATAATTTTTTGGGTTATGACCAGCTGTGTAGCGGGTCTTTTGTATGGTATTTTTTATGACCAGCTGTGCAGCGGGTCTAACTCTCTCTTATGATATGACCAGCTGTGTAGCGGGTCAATTCTTTGTTTTGCTCGAGGACTAGCAAAATATAAGTGTGGGGGTGTTGATAAGCACGTAAGTGCTGTATTTTATACCCATATTTATATTAGCTAGGACTCGATATTTTGCCTAACGATACTATTTTAGTGCTTTTGTAGAAAGTACAAACAAAACTGATCAAGACGATAAATGGCTAAATGGGAGTTAAAATGCCGCTTGCGACAATATGCACCATTGTTACTCAACAATATGCACCAAACAAAGCAAGTTAAAATGTCTGTGCCTTATTATTTACCAGTAATGCTGCCGTGGTTTGTACTTTTGTCCACATATTTAAGGGAACATGGGACGTGTGTCCATTCGATGACCATATTTGCATGGGTGGCCTTATGACAAGAATCATTCTTTCCCAGAGAAGAAAATTTCTCATTTCTAAAGCTGGTGGCGTTTTTGTTGAAAGGAAAGGGGATCTTCTTAGGAAAAGTAGCTGCACTTCTATAATGTTTTCGATGGCGTAAATCATTTCAGGTTTTGATTGAAGCAAGAGAAGTTGTTCATGAGATTGTCTTGGTTGGGAATTTAGACGAAACATCGATGTGGGTCGAAACGCGAGGAAGAGAGGCGTTGTTTGTGTTTTTAGAGGGACCGCTATTGGAGTAATGGTAAAATGAACTCGAGTCTGTCAGCAGAGTTCTGAGTGTGTGCATTCGATAGTGAGGCACTTTGCATCCGAGAAAGATGGATATGATGGTTGAACTGTTAGTGGTGATCGAATTCAGTTAATGGAGTTGAGAGCTGGTCGGAGAAGTTGCTGTTGGTGGGTTAACGGATTTGAGCATGGAAAGGAGTTGTATTTGGATTCCTAGTCTGTCATTTGGATGGCTTGGCAGAAACGAGTAACAGGAAGTGGAAACGCATATGTTGGTTGAGAAGTGGGTTTCTTGGTGACGGTAGCCTATGTTTATCAAGAATCGGTACAGATGGTGATGCTGAAGGAAGGTGCAGTTGAGAAATATTATCGAATGAGAGTTATGCTTAGCTCTTAGATACGATCATGGAATAGAAATTTGTGTGCTTGCAGTCGGGTACAGAAAAGAGGTGATTGGTTGTGACCATTCTACGTATGAACAACAACAACAAGCATAAAGTGTCGTGGCGAGATGGTAGAACTTGGACATGGCTGAGATGATTTGTATGAGCTAGTGATGCTTTGGTGGTCGAAGTGTCGACAAAGAACAAGGTTGGATTTCTTTGGATAATGGAGATGGGGTCGAGACGGAAATGAAGATCTTTGTTTGAATGGGTTTTCTCGGTGGTGGTGGTGGATAAACGGACAAAGATCGGGGAGAAAGTGTTGTTGGTTTGAAGGAAATGAGGTGAATTGGTGATACGGGGGAGAAGAGGAGAAGCGTATGGAGTCAGCGATGCAGATTGGTTGATGCCATTATTGGCGGTTGAGAGATGGTTGTAAAGCCGGTGTGTACAATGAAGAAAGCTTGGATGCATGAAAGGAGTTGGTGGCTAGATGGAAACTTAATTGGAGGAAATTTTTTGGAGATCAGTGGAACTTTAATTGGAAATTTGGGTTCAAATGTTTGGTAAAGATGCCATTTACAATGTTAAGTGTCGTTAGGTGGCTAGCCATCGAAGTCCAAACCAAGTTGGCATCACATGAGACTAGGGAGATAATGGCACTCGTATTCATTTGTTTTTCAAACTTCAAGTTCAAATAGAATTCAAAGGTGGGAACGTGGTAGAAAGGGGTGGAAGTGTACTGATTGTATACTAATCGTTTGGATTCCCATGGAGACTTGCCACTCAAAACATGTTTGAATGCGAAAAACTAAAGTCAACGATACAAAATGGTTAAGTGATGCTCTTTTGTGCTCGTTGGTTCCTTGAGCTGTGCCATTTATGGCATAAAGATAATACTACTCCACTTACCATTTTTGGGAGATTTTTGCATTGAAGATATTATTCAAACCAAGGATAAGAGAGGATATGGGCGGAGGTTCTGGGTGTCGGCTGGTTTGGGTACTGTTGGGAGTTTGGTTGGAAGTGACGTTTTGTGAAGGAGAAGAGCACAACAAGGAGAAAACAAGGGAAATGAGAAGAGGCGATCGATTGTGGTGACCTTACGATCCCGATTGGTTTATTTTCATTTTCCTAGTAATTTATTTCTATGGGTTTTAAGAAATTTATCTCCATGTTTAGTTAAATTTCATAACTAGGGTTCTTAGGTGGAAACCATTTCTAGCAATAGACCATGATTAAATTGATAATATTCGGTTTTTGGCAATTATGAATTGATTCAAATAATTGTATCTTTACGCTCTATTGATTTTCTTTAGAATACTTGTTGTTGCTTCATTGGCTTTGTAATACAATAGCCTAAGTGCATTAATTTATATGGTTTTGCAATTTTATTTGTTATAGTATTTGATAATCCATGCTTAGGTTAAATCATTTGATGGGTTATACTTAGACGACGCAAATAATAATCGTAAATGCATAAATACGTAGTTTCAATGATTTGCTTGCCATTATAATTTGATAAGCCATGCTTTGGAGACTTTGATGGGTTATGCTTAGGAGATGCAAGTTATATTAGAGAAAATATACCGATAATAGGTGTTGCAACGAGTAACAAAGATATAGACGCGTATTTAGAATTATGAATCATTTTCGGCATCGAATAGAAATAATGGTGGAATCAAGTAGACCCAGTTACCGTCACTCTCTCATTGCATTTTTTTAATTTCTTTTAATTTCTTTTTATTGTTTCAAATTCAATTCTAAAATCCCAAAAAATCATTTCTAGTTAATTCTTTAGAGATATTGATTAGAGTATTTCCACCGCTCCCTGTGGGTTCGACCCGTACTTGCCTCTGTCTATTAGTTAGACACCGTGCGATTGCGGTTATTTACATATAGGCATCTCCGGATCCTATCAATTTTTGGCGCCGCTGCCGGGGAGCGACTAAGGAATATTGTAATTAGTATTTTTGATTTGTAAATAGTTAGGTTTTTATTTTTGTACAGGATTTTTATTTTAGCATTTCTTTTTCCTTTTGACTTGTTTTGTTTGTTAGAATTTTATTTCAGGTACCTTTTTGAGGATGCCGAGCGCTTCTCAGGAGACGTCATCTAAGATGACACTTGGAGAATATATGCGTAGAAGTTCACATCCTCAGGAGACTTCATCTCATATGACGCTTGGTGAATACATGTATGGGTCACGGCATAAAGAAGTTCTTGCTTATAATCGTCTCAGGTTTGGAACTTGGAATCCACGTAATTTTTCTATGGGTGGTTATTCAGATAAGTGTCAACCCCAATACCATGAGGGTGAAAATGAAATTGACACTAGAAGTGATTTTAGGAATTATGATGCCGATATAATATCTGAATCTATTGTATCTTACTCAACTCATGATCATTTGACTGATTATTTGTCTATTCAAAAGGACGAGAGTTGTGTTAGAGACGTCATTTATTCAGATAATGATGATTTAGAAGAACATGTTTATACAGAAGATACTATTGTTGAGTCTAACGACTTAGAGACAATAGACGTTCATAATGAGGTACCTTCTAGTCATTCGAATAGTGAGATTCTAGTTGCAGATAATGATGAGCCGATTCATGATATTGTTGCCCCATTGAGCTCCTCTTTCGCTGATCCATCTTGTGATTTTATGAATGCAGATGTGAATGTTGAACATATTGATATTGGTCAGATAACTTGTACCGATGATTTTGAGCCTTTATATGTTTGTTTAGCACACTTTGCTGATTCGGATGACTTTGATGCTTATTGATATTGTCAATGCATTGCGACTTTCAATAGTTAATCAAGGTAACTCACCAACGGAAGTTATTTCCGCGGACTTAGAACCAGACTTAAGAGTTACTAATTTTGACAAACGTGAATCACTAGATGCATGTTTAAACCATTATGCCGAGTTAGATGATTCTCAGTGCCTTTTACGTTGTCAATGCATTAATTCCTATGATTTCTAGTGAAGATAATGTGTCGACCGAACGTATTTCAGCTGATTTAGAACCTGATTTAGAGCGTGTTTCCGAAATAGAAAATAATATGCTTGTTTTCCATGAGAGTGATATGCTTATCTTGACTAAGGATTGCTTTTTTATTGAGAATGGATTTACACGTTTGTTTTGAGGTTAATAGTGTTTTGTTCACATTTGCACGGTGACCCGATTTGTAGGATTGATCCCCAACTTTTCGGACTTTATATATATGGTTTGCAAGGTACTTTGGTGTATTATCACCCGGTTTGAGATTCTTTGCCCGCAAGTCGGGATACGAAGATTATGCTTTATGGGAGTCAACCCATATGATTTCGCTTCATGGGAGTCAACCCATCAGATTTGTTTTCTTTCCTCTATCTTTTATTTGTTTGCTTAAATTTCCCATCTTAATTTCTACATTGGATGACTCAATTACATTGAGGACAATGTAATGTTTAAGTGTGGGGGAGTGGCATTTTCATTTGGGTCTCTAAAAAAAGTAAAAAAAAAAAAAAGTTGCATAATATGACCAGCTGTGTAGCGGGTCTTTAAAAAAAAATAGTAAAAAAAAAAACAAAATTTGATCAATTTGTGTAGCGGGTCTTATAAAAAAGTTATTATCATTATAATTTTTTTGGTTATGACCAAATGTAGCGGGTCTTTTGTATGGTAGTTTTTTATGACCAAATGTGCAAATGGGTCTAACTCTCTCTTATGATATGACCAGGTGTGTAGCGGGTCAATTCTCTGTTTTGCTCGAGGACTAGCAAAATATAAGTATGGGAGTGTTGATAAGCACGTAAGTGCTATATTTTATACCCATATTTATATTAGCTAGGACTCGATATTTTGGCTAACGATACTATTTTAGTGCTTTTGTAGAAAGTACAAACAAAACTGATCACCTGTACGATAAATGGCTAAATGGGAGTTAAAATGCCGCTTGCGACAATATGCACCATTGTTACTCAACAATCTGCACCAAACAAAGCAAGTTAAAATGTCTGTGCCTTATTATTACCAGTGATGCTGCCGTGGTTTGTACTTTTGTCCACATATTTAAGGGAACATGGGACGTGTGTCCATTCGATGACCATATTTGCATGGGTGGCCTTATGACAAGAATCATTCTTTCCCGCAGAAGAAAATTTCTCATTTCTAAAGCTGGTGGCGTTTTTGTTGAAAGGAAAGGGGATCTTCTTAGGCAAAGTAATCGCACTTCTATAATGTTTTCGATGGCGTAAATCATTTCAGTTTTGATTGAAGCAAGAGAAGTTGTTCTTGAGATTGTCTTGGCTGAGAATTTAGACGAAACATCGATGTGGTCAAACGCAGGAAGAGAGGCGTTGTTTGTGTTTTTTAGAGGGACTTTATTGGAGTAATGGTAAAATGAACCGAGTCTGCGTGTAGAGTTCTGTGAGGCGTGTGCATTCGATAGTGAGGCACCGCATCGAGAAAGATGGATATGATGGCTGAACCGGTTAGTGGTGATCGGGTCGGGTTAATGGAGTTGAGAGCTGGTCGAGAGGATTGCAGGTGGTGGGTTAACGGATTTGAGCATGGAAAGGAGTTGTATTTGGATTCCTAGTGATCGCCGGGCCGATGGCTTGGCAAGAAACGAGTAACAAGCGTAGTGGAAACGCATATGTTGGCCGAGAAGTGGGTTTGCTGGTGACGGTAGCCTATGTTTATCAAGAATCGGTATAGATGGTGATGCTGAAGGAAGGTGCAGTTGAGAAAGATTATCGAATGAGAGTTATGCTTAGCTCTTAGATACGGTCAGGGAATAGAAATTTGTGTGCTGCCAGAGCTGGTACAGAAAGAGGTGATTGGTTGTGACCATTCTACGTATGAACAACAACAACAAGCATAAAGTGTCGTATCCGGGATGGTAGAACTTGGACATGGCTGAGATGATTTGTATGAGCTAGTGATGCTGGTGGTCGAAGTGTTGATAGCAACAAGGTTGGATTTCTTTGGATAATGGAGATGGGGTCGAGACGGAAATGAAGATGCTGGCTGAATGGGTTTTCTCCGGTGGTGGTGGCTGGATAAACGGACAAAGATCAGGGAGAAAGTGTTGTTGGTTTGAAGGAAATGAGGTGAATTGGTGATACACGGGGAGAAGAGGAGAAGGATGGAGTCGGCGATGCAGATTGGTTGATGCCATTATTGGCGCTGTGACAAGAGATGGTTGTAAAAGCTGGTGTGTACAATGAAGCAATAAAGCTTGGATGCATGAAAGGAGTTGGTGGCTAGATGGAAACTTAATTGGAGGGAAATTTTTGGAGATCAGTGGAACTTTAATTGGAAATTTGGGTTCAAATGTTTGGTAAAGATGCCATTTACAATGTTAAGTGCCGTTAAGCTGGCTAGCCATCGAAGTCCAAACCAAGTTGGCATCACATGAGACTAGGGGAGATAATGGCACACGTATTCATTTGTTTTTCAAACTTCAAGTTCAAATAGAATTCAAAGGTGGGAACGTGGTAGAAAGGGGTGGAAGTGTACTGATTGTATACTAATCGTTTGGATTCCCATGGAGACTTGCCACTCAACACATGTTTGAATGCGAAAAACTAAAGTCAACGATACAAAATGGTTAAGTGATGCTCTTTTGTGCTCGTTGGTTCCTTGAGCTGTGCCATTTATGGCATAAAGATAATACTACTCCACTTACCATTTTTGGGAGATTTTTGCATTGAAGATATTATTCAAACCAAGGATAAGAGAGGATATGGGCGGAGGTTCTGGGTGTCGGCTGGTTTGGGTACTGTTGGGGAGTTTGGTTCTGGAAGTGACGCGAAGCTGTGAAGGAGAAGAGCACAACAAGGAGAAAACAAGGGAAATGAGAAGAGGCGATTCGATTGTGGTGACGCACAGTCGATTGGTTTATTTTCATTTTCCTAGTAATTTATTTCTATGGGTTTTAAGAAATTCATCTCCATGTTTAGTTAAATTTCATAACTAGGGTTCTTAGGTGGAAACCATTTCTAGCAATAGACCATGATTAAATTGATAATATTCGGTTTTTGGCAATTATGAATTGATTCAAATAATTGTATCTTTACGCTCTATTGATTTTCTTTAGAATACTTGTTGTTGCTTCATTGGCTTTGTAATACAATAGCCTAAGTGCATTAATTTATATGGTTTTGCAATTTTATTTGTTATAGTATTTGATAATCCATGCTTAGGTTAAATCATTTGATGGGTTATACTTAGACGACGCAAATAATAATCGTAAATGCATAAATACGTAGTTTCAATGATTTGCTTGCCATTATAATTTGATAAGCCATGCTTTGGAGACTTTGATGGGTTATGCTTAGGAGATGCAAGTTATATTAGAGAAAATATACCGATAATAGGTGTTGTAACAGAACAAAGATATAGACGCGTATTTAGAATTATGAATCATTTTCGGCATCGAATAGAAATAATGGTGGAATCCGTAGACCCTGGTTACCGTCACTCTCTCATTGCATTTTTTTAATTTCTTTTTATTCAATTCTAAAATCCCAAAAATCATTTCTGGTTAATTCTTTAGAGATATTGATTAGAGTATTTCCACCGCTCCCTGTGGGTTCGACCCGTACTTGCCTCTGTCTACTAGTTAGACACCGTGCGATTGCGGTTATTTACATATAGGAATCTCCGATCCTATCAATTTTTGATATATAGGGAATCTATTTTGAATGTTACTCGTATGCGTCAATCAGGTGAACAATTCCAATTCTTACTTCCTTGTCCTTTTCAAGTATTCCTCTTATTCTTTTTGCAATGGTTTGAAACATTGAGGACAATGTTTGATTTAAGTGTGGGGGGTAGGATATAATAAGAACAAAAATTGACGTATACAAAACTCCAACTTTTAGAGATTTTTGAACAATTTAGAATAAACACTAGCCTTTCTAAGTACATGGAATTTTTTCTTGACGATGAGGTATATATTGGCTGAGTTGGGATTAGATTCCAACTAAATAGTTTGTTTAGTGTTTATCATCTATTGTTCAGAAATAGCTATGAGTTGGAGTATCAGTTTATGTAATTTGTATATAATTTGTAAAGTTTGATGCCTTTAGAAAAATAAATAAATTGCATGATAAACTTCAAAATCTAGAAACTCGTGCCTTCAGGATGACACTAGACAATATAAGTGGATGGAACCATCTTGGTTACAGGAGTTGAGGAACCCATTAACTAAAACGACAGAGCTCATGTGTTAGAAATAACATGATAGTTGTTACCATATCTCGGAATCGTCATCATATCACCTTCAGTTTTTATTTTTGCAAACTTTTTGTTTCGCGAAGTGATATGGTGGGTCACTAACATCGATTGTTATTACTGTTAGGATGAAATAGAGTGATTGAGTTACTAAAAAAAAATACACTTGGATAGCAATATATGTGTGATCTCCTTTGTCTCTGTCGCTCAAACAAGCGTGGAATGTAGGATCCACGGGAATTACCATGTAATCTGCTGACAAGAAGCATGCGCTTGGATCCAAAAGATCTAATCATGTTGTCAGTTCAAAAAAAAAAAAAAAAAGAAAGAAAGAAAAACAATAAAAAAAAAGAAAAAAAAATTATTATTATTATTGTTCAATTAATAAATCGACTGCTGGTTCCCTTGTATATGCCAGCTGAGTTGATCTAGAATTAGGATTATCGACCAACGGGTTCCCGTGTATATGCCAGTTGAGTTGATATAAGATTTCATACCAGTATCTCAATCCATTAGGATTCATAGGTTCATCTTGGCAGTGACCTTCAGACAGATATGGGAAACACCGTTCACTTTAGTCAACATCGCAACCATCTATCTCTATATCCATCTTCTTAATCTATTCATATGTGATTGTGGTTAGTTAGATTTCGAGTATTGTGGTTTGTTCAACTTTCTAAGTAGAGCTTTGTCACCTATATATGAATTTGATTCGCATCTGGGTACTTCCTCCTGTAATCATTTTGGATTCGTTCATAGATTCTTCACAGGTAGTTGGAATTTGGAGTAAAAGGTTTTGTAGGTATACCTCTTGTAAACCTTCACGAGACTATAACTCGTCCGCTAGGAAAACCTAGAGGTTTAAAGGCTTGTTATTTATGCTAAAGGTAATTGTAACCTCGACGAGATGGAGTTGTTGTATTTTAGTTTGGTTTTTTTCTCTCTCGAGGACTAGCAAAGATTAGGTGTGGGGGAATTTGATAGGTGTCTAAAACACCTAATTCTAGTATCGATTCCGCACACTTTTCTTATTAGTTTTCCTGTAATTTTATATATTACGCATCTTTTTTATGTTTTTAGGTACAATGGCTTGAAATTGCATAAGAAAGAAAAAGTGTCGAAGCGGAGCACATCCGTGTAAACAATGAAAGCTCGCATCAACAAATGCACTAATTTTGGAGGCTAGCCATCAATCCTAGCTGAGATGGCTCCATTAGTAAGTTCTGAAGCTGCAGAGAAGGCGTTACATTTACACGAGTCACGAGCCTGGTGGACTACAGGTGCTAGTTCATAAGCCTTGTACTAGTTTGGCTAACTTGTACCAGCTGGAGTAAGGTGCATCAGTTTCAACACAAAAGCATCAGTGGAGTTCATGCAAGGGAGCCACACATGTGGGCTGGTGGAATGAAATTAGGTTTCATAAACCAAATTGAACAGGTGAATACTCAATTCTTATTTCAGTTTACAACAATGAGTCCCCCTCTCGTTACAGCCAGTTTTAGCCTGCCGTCGACCAAGCCTATCATCACTGCCAGCCATGGGTTCGATGGCCATATATCAAGGATCAAGAGCTCTATCTGAGACCAGCAAAGAGAAGCGGAAATGGGTTGAATTCGTGGTGGTTGTAGCTCAGGGTTGCAGGCTGAGTTGGGGTTCAAAATGATGAAAAGTTGGTGGAGTCTTAAGACATAAACCAGTTGAATGGAAATGGGTTATTGTTTGAATGTGGGATTGCTTATAGGGAAGGAGATTGGCTGGCCTAAAAACATCACAGCGTAGTCATCTCCTACACCACCAGGTAACATGTTCCGGTAATTGCCTGAATGAACTTTTCTTCACCATTCAAGCTCTAGTTGAATCTGTTTGCTGAGGTTGTTGTTGTAACTGATGTGGTACGAACCAGTGGAGTTTTGGGTTGCTATTAGACCAAGAATTTGAGCTAACCAGATGGGGGGTTGATGTGTGATGCTGTCCATTATGGATCTGTGATAATACAAGAGAAGAATAATGATGATGTTGTTTCCGGCCTGAATTGTGTGAATGATTTTGGTGGAGTTTTGAAGGCAAGGAAGAAGTACGCTGTGTGCAGGACAAGGAAGAGGAGTTTGTGGTTCTTCGCCATGGTTTATGGGCAAGTTTATATGTAAAACAGTCAGGCAAAAGGTGCTGGTGCTATTGCCATGGTTCACTGGCAAGGACTGAGTTGCTGAAATTGATTATGTTGCTGCCGGTGTTTGAGTCATAGATGGCAGAGATTGGCTAGTGAATGGAAGAAGATGAAGCTGCGAATCCATATGAATTTGGGTTTGTTTGGTGCAGCCAACACAGGGGATCTGTGGCCACTTGTTATCAAGGGTTTGTGTGGTCGTTCAAAGGGGTTGTCACAGATTTTAGATGCCATGGTTCAAGGGCAGTACACGAGGGTTCTTAGACAGCAGCTCGGAGTTTATTTTGAAGCTGAGATATGGGAAAGCAGATATGGCATTCCAGATTTAGTAATGTTTAAAGGCGAGAAGTCAGCAGCCAAGATGTGAAGTTATACGCTTTTGCAGGAAGATTTGGTTATAAAAGCTCAAACCTAAAGCTACAAAAGGATTCGTACCCCATACCCCTCTAGAACTGCTGCTGGCAACCCTAGTTTCAGCGAGCTTTTGCTGAACATCCACCGATCATCTCTGCACTTGCATCTCCATCACCATCATCTGCATACCATCAGCAGTCCTCCATTACATCTGCATTGCATTCTACACCACCTGCACTCCACCTGCATACATACACCAGCCTTCATAGCCACCTGCATATCACCTACAACATCACTACCATCAGCTGTAGTTCATACTACCAGTCACAACCAACCACAGCAGTACTTGGACCTGACGAGCACAACAACAGCAGCAGAATTCCACTTCCAGTCCATTCCACCTTCGCAGCACCAAGTGACATCCATCACCATTCCAAGTCTTCATAACCACCTATTGCTGTTTGGTTTGCTAGTTCAGTTTCATATGTTTTGCTTTATTTGATTATGAACTCCAGTAGCTAAGCATCTTGATTAGGGACGACTTCGACGTCCGGAACTTGAATTCATATTGATATTTAAATTGCATGTTTTTATGCAATTATCTTATTATTGTTCATTCTCTACTGTGCCAATTGTGATTGTATGAATTATTTTCTGATCGTTTAAGTTGCAAATTGAATGGTTGCTTGATATTTCTATTGCTAATTAAGACCTCTTTGACCCGTAATTGTCTAGAGATTCTTAATACAAGTAGTAATATGTGGTTATTGAGTAGATGATGGGATTTTGTTAAATATCCATATGTATTGAATGACACTAGTAGATGAGTCGAGCTTATGTATTTGTCACTAGGAATAACCTATCTCACGGAACTTAATGCATTTGATTGAGTCACACCTAGAGATAGCGATACTCTAGAGGGGACACTTCTTATAGGAAACTTGATGAATAGAATAACCTTAGTATTGATGAGTGGGTTAGCGATATTCGAGATAGTATTTGAATTTTCAGGTGAATTAAGAGATTGGGACGAATCCCCGGAATATTTGAGTATCGGTGCTTCATAGGTACTAAATATTCTAGGGTTATTAGTAACAAGGTACTTTGCAGAAACATAGCTATATCAATAAGATTCACGTTTCGTGGCTTAGAAATAATCATTGATCATTCTCATCCTCATATTTGCATTATTCTTATTCAGAAACTGAATCGACAACTTTGACTCAACTCTCCCTTAGGAACGAAAAGTAAGGAATTTGTTTTTGCGAGTTCGACACCTCGTCACCAAGGTGTCTGTTTTAGGCTATAAAGAGCTTTCTTCAGTTTACACACCTTTGAACCAAATTCCCCCTAAAACCTTGCTGGTGCTGTAATAAAAACTTCTTCTTCTAGATTACCTTTCAAGAATGCATTCTTGATATCTGGTTGATGTAAGGGACAATCAAGGTTGTATGGAATTGACAATAAGACTCAAACAATATTCAGTTTCGCCACAAGAGTAAATGTCTTAGTGTAGATCTATGTTGTATGTTTGAGTAAAACCCTTTCAACCAGTCGTGCCTTATACCTCTTTATGGTTCCCCAGCCTTGTATGTATTTCACTATTAAACACCCATTTGTATCCAACAAGAGATTCTCCTTCCGGTAAATCAATATTTTCCCACGTTCCATTCTTCTCAAGAGCAGTCATCTCTTCAAATATTGCCTTCTTCCACTCCGGAATTTCTAGAGCATCATGTACATTGTTTGGAATATTCACAGAAGACACATGAGTTGAAAATAAGAGAAATATGATGACAGATTTTTCAAGGAAACAAACTTTGACATGGTATATAAAGGATGATTTATACAAGACCTAGTATCATTTAGAGTGGCAATAGGAAGACTCAAATCATCTTGAGTACTCAACTCGTCTTCAGCGGACTGACTTGACAGAGATGAAGAAGTACTTACATTAGTTGGAGGTTGAAATAGTTCAGATTCATGGCAAGGTGGGAGATTCGTGGAACCTTCATTCGCTTTGTAAGGAGTTCTTCTTGAATACACCTGCCTTATTAAACGATTTCTAGGCTCTATTTCTTTTTCTGCTAAGGGTTTATTCAGAGAGTTTAAAGAATCTTTTGAAATGGAAGGTTGGATATTTTGATCTCAATTTAAATCAATTACTTGATCTAAATCTTGAATACAATTATCTATAGTTTCATAAGGCGAACTTGATAAGTTTGAAGGAGTTTCTGAAGATGGTCTGGATAAGTTTGAAAATTTTATGGAGGTGGACTATAAGGTGAGTTTGAAAGATTTTTTTTTGATTTGGTGGGTGGTTGTTGACTAAAACATAATTATCAAATATCTTTATATTCCAACTTCATGCCATATCACCTCTATTTTCTTGCTTATCCAAATTTCTCAAAGATAGAGCAAAATCTTCATTGAATTCTAGTATATCTGGATTCGAGACTGAATTCAGATTATTTAGATTTTGTGAATGCAAAATTTCCTCAAAAATCAAACTGTCTAATGAATTCTCCACCTGAAGATGAGACTTGAAATATGGATGAGTTTCGAAAAACTTGACATCCATTGTTATAAATGTTTTGCTTGGGACAGGATCATAACATTTGTAACCCTTTTGGGTGGATGCATAACCTAAGAAATCACCTTTGATGGCTTTTGGATCAAGTTTGTAGCTTGTTTTATCCAATACAAACACTATACAACCAAAGACTTTAATTGGTAAGGCAGAAGACAATCAATTATCTGGAAAATGGTGGTTGGAGACTTGGAAGGGTGTTTGGAAATCTAGAATTCATGAAGGCTTGTGATTGATTAATAGATGGTTGTAAGTATTGAGTCCCCCCAAATATATTGTGGAACATGGGTTGTGAACCTAATGGCTAGAGAAACTTCTAAGAAGTGTTTATTCTTTTGCTCAACGACACCATTTTGATTTAGAGTATCATTACATGAGATTTGATGAACAATACCTTTTTTCCATGAAAAAATTGCCTAACATGCTATTGAAGAATCCGTCCATTATGACTTCGACATGTTTTAATGATGATGCTAAATTGGGTCTAAATCATGGTGTAAAAATTCTTAAATATCGCTGCTACTTCTGATTTTTCTTTCATCAAAAACACGCATTCTATCCGAGTATGATCATCCGTGAATGTAACAAACCACATTTTTCCTGAAAGTGTTTGGATTCGAGAAGGTCCCCAAACATCACTATGGATTAGAGTAAATGGTTTTTTGGTTTGTATGGATGGATAGGATAAAATTAAGGATGGTGTTTAGCCAAAGTACATGTTGCACACTGAAAAACAACTGGATTTTTATTAATAAATATGCTTGGAAACAAACATTTAAGATAATAAAAACTAGGATGACCTAAACGAAACTGCTATAGGATTATTTCATGATCTGAAGAGATAAAAATTGACTAAAACCATGAACTACTAGCAGGGTATAAAAGCTTAAAACCATCCACAAATTGATAAAGGCCATCAACCACCTGAGCATTGTCAATCATCTTCCTCGAGACCAGCTTCTGAAATTCACAATGAGAAGAGTAAAAAATGACGAAGAACACTAGTTAACTTACTAATAGAGAGCAAGTTACAAGAGAGCTTAGAGACATGGAAGACAGTATCAAGAGGTAAACATGGAGAAAGCCGAATAGAACCTATCCTAGCAATGGCTGAAAAAGAACCATCTGCAATCCTGATTTCCTGATTACCGGCACATGGCCGATAGAAATGAAATAACTATGAGCAATTGGTCATATGATAGGTTGATCCGGAGTTAATGATCTAAAAAATTGAATAGGTAACATTTAAAGAAATAGGACAACGGATGTTACATTGATGAGCTAAGGAGCATGAAGGAGTAGCAGAGACTTGTTGAGATCGAAGAAGACGTAAGAGATGGTCGACTTGCTCCTTAGTGAACGGAGATGTTCCAGAACTGACCTACTGATCTTGAGTATCTGACATGGTTGTTCGCATAGCTATGGAAGAACTGTTTCTCTTGGGATTTGGTGTTTTCAAGTCTGGATTCAGTTTCCAGCACTTCTCACGAATATGCCATAGATTTTTGCAGTGATCACACCATGGGTTTTTTTTGTCTTCTCTCCATCTACACCAGATCCATGGGATATCATGCTGAGCTTTCAGATTGAGGGTGTATCATAAATCTCTTTCGATTTTCTTCTTACCTTAGATCCGAAATACATCCATTAAACCTGTCAATGGTTTCATCCCCAATATACTTCCTTTTACTTCATCTAAGCTTGGATTGAGTCCAACAAAAAACAAGTATACACGATCATTTTCTTCTCGAATCATGATCATTCGTGTTCTCCCATTGGTCATCATAACACTGGTATAATTCCTTCCACCAGGACACCATCTCATTATAATACACAGTAGTCTCTGTAACCTTGCTCGGAACGCCATAATTTGGATTTCAGGTCAAATATTTGTGATGAGTTCTCTAAATCTGAGTACGATGCACAAACATAGTCCCAAATCTCTTTAGCACTACCCATAAACATATGTAATTTGGAGATAGAACTCTCCATTCACTGAAGAAGCCATGAACTGACCATTGAATTCTCATATCTCCGGGATTTAAATTTAGGATCAGTCTTAGATGGTTTTTTCTCTTCACCAGTAAGATATCCTATTACCATTTAGTCGATGAACTGTAACATAAAAATAAAAATGGCCAAAAATATAGCCAACACTTCCAGTTGACGTTGAAGAGATGTATGAGGTTTTCTCTGAGGATGGGGTTTGAAAAACATGTTTCACCAATGTTTCTTCCTAGGGTTTTCTAGATGTCGCTGATACTAACTTGGTTTCAGGAAGATTTTTTTTTTTTTTGTTTTTAATCATTTATTCATTGGATATTTAGTAGAACAAGGTTAAACATTAAATAGATAACAAGAGAGATGACATATTAGAACTGCTTCCTAAAAATAAGCAAATAACTAACAAACTTAAACTAGATTCAAAAGTCTAAGTCTTACAGAATCCTATAAATATTTGAAGACTGACTTATCTTATATACTCATCGTATCTTCTATCTTATGAGATGCGCTGTCGTATGATTTTAGTATATTTAATATTTCAAAAAAGAAATTTTGAGTTCAAGCTTGTCTTGGTTAAACTTTCGATACATGATTCAAGTAATGGATGTTCATAGATCCTTAACAATCTTAGTTAGAACAATTTATTATTCATTAACTATTCTTGTTCAAGTTGATCATTTGGAAATTTCCCAAGCGTACAATGCATATTGTCTATGGCTATTGAGAATGTCTCAAATTTAAGAATAAGAGAATTTCAGAACTGCTTGAAGCAAGGTACGCATACCTAGTCAGTATGGATTCCGAGAACTGTAGAGGTTTGCAAACCCGATTTGCACACCCTTTACATCAAATCGGAGGAACATATGGTACATCTTCAACAAGTTTTATCCTTTGCTGAGACAACATTCCTTGTTTCCTAAGATGTCCAAATGCTCTTTTGCTCAAACCACTTGAAATATTTGGGTCATTTGGTTACTTATGAAGATGTGGCATCTGATCGTGACAAGATTTTTTCTATGCAATCATGGCCTCAACTAACAACCTTGAAGCAATTTAGAAGGTTTCTTGGTATTACTGGTTATTATCCAAGATTCATTCAAGGATATGGGACAATTGGTAAACCCCTTACTGATATGCTCAAAAAAGATGCATTCTCTTGGAGTAATGATGCTTATGTAAATTTTTCTAAACTCAAGACTGTTATGATTTCTTCTCCAGTCCTTGCCTTACCAGATTTCATTAAACTATTCATCTTGGAGACTGATGCTTATTCTAGAGGAGTTGGGGATGTCCTTATGAAGGAAGAGAATCCTATCACATGCTTTGGGTCCAAAAGCTCTAGCACTCTCTACTTATGAGAAGGATTTTCTTGCTATTGTTATGGATGTACAAAATTGGAGACATTACTTGAGCAATGGCCAGTTCATCATCCACACTGACCATCAAAGTTTGAAACACTTAAAGGAGCAGATATTGTCCACATTACTCCAACATAAATGGTTACTTAAGTTGATGGGGTTTGACTATGTTATGAAATATAAAAAAGGGTTATATAACAAGGTTGTTTGTGCTTTATTCAGACTCCCTTCTACTTCAACGTAATGTCATGCATTATCTCTCACTCAACCTCAATGGATACAAGACCTCATCTCCAGTTATGCCTCATATAGCATGGTTCAACAACAGGTTTCTCAACTCTTTGTTACACCAATGCATCCACATTTTAATTGCCAGCATGAGATTCTAAGGTACAAAGGCAGGCTTTATATGGGTTCAAGTAATGGCAATAAATCCAAATTATCCATTCTCTACATTCTTCTGCAATAAGAGGCTATTCTGGCATTGCTGGTACTTATAACAGAGCTAAAGCTCATTTGTTATGGCTACTTGTGATGTGTGTCAGTGCAATAAAGGTGACCATTCCTTTCCTGGTGGTATATTACAGCCTTTACCTATACCTGATACTGTTTGGCAATATACTTACATGCTCACTAAATATAATCACTTTATCTTTTCAATTCAATTATATACTATCGTTGCTGTGGTTAAAGAGTTTTTTTTCTCATGTTTTCAAGTTACATGGCCACCTTAATTATATTCTCAATGACAGAGATAAAATCTTCATTAATCAGTTTTGGCAAGCCTTGTTTAAATCTCTGGGAACTACATTAATATTGAGAAGTGTTTATCATCCACATAATGATGGACAAACATAGAGAACTAATGCTTGTGTCGAGCAATATATTAGGTGCATGACAAGCTCCACTCTAAAACCATGGGCTAACTGGTTGGATTTAACAGAATATTGGTTCAACACCAACTATCATATAGGTCTTAAATGTCCCCATTTCAAGCATTATATGGTTATCAACCACCCCATTTGGTTTTCCCTGTTTCTTTTTCTACTTTTGTTGTCGCAATGGAGGAGTACTTACAACATAGAGATGTTATGCTCCAATTGCTCAAGAAGGAATTGTCTAAAGCTCAGGATAGAATAAAACAATTTGCAGATAAGAAAAGATCTGACAGGGATTTTGAGATTGGAAATATGGTGTTTCTCAAGTTGCAGCCATATAGACAAATTTTAAGCTCTCTCCTAAGTACTTTGGTCCATTCGAGGTACTCCAGAAAGATGGTGTTATTGCTTATAAACTCAAGCTACCTATTAGATCGAGAATTCATCCAGCATTTCATATCTCACATTTGAAGAAGAAGATTGGTCTACATGCACATATTATGCCTCAACTGCCAGTGGTTGATCACAAGGGTCTCTGTGTGGTGGAACCAATAGCTGTATTGAACACGAGAACTACACTCCGAGTGGTCACCAATTCAGGTTTTAATTCAATGGTCAAATTCTGCACCTGAAGATGTTACATGGAGGACTTTGCGCACATCCACATACAATTTCCAGACTTTATCCTTGAGGACAATGATCTTTAATAGGGGAGGCACTGTCATGAACCTTTGCCATGGGCTAAGGACTTGAGTCAGTTCTAGATAGCCGGTTAGGTGAAGGGAATTATAAACTTAAATGAGATTAATTATCATTAGTTTTTTTTTTTTTCCGGGAGTGTAGTGTTGATTGAGTAGTTGTAATAATAGCCGTTATGATGTCTTAAATTCATGTAGACTATTTATAATTAATGATTGTAAACGTTTTAGCAGTTAATGAAAAACTTATTTCCTTTTGGAAAATACTCAGGCTCTGAATCTCAGAGAGAAGGTAGCTTGCTACCCTTTATTCATCATCTTTCGTATTGATCTTCATATCAGTACACAATATCAATACATTCAGCAGAATGGTATAATAGATTATCATTACCATGGATAGCGTCAACAACACCCTTGCTTCTTATGTATGTCGACATAACAAAATAAATAAAAAACATGAATCAGATTAAGATTTGAGATGTAGGTTTGATGAAAAGAGAGAGTAAGAACAACCGTTTCTCTTAAGAATTTTTATTCGATAAGGAACCGTTTCTCTTAATATGAAAGGATAAGAGACGATAATAAGTTTTAGGTTTAGGGCTTAAAAAACGCGAAAAATATGTGGAAAGTTGGGAACTTATGTGAGAAAAGATAGGAGTCGCTCTCCTTTCACCAATTGTGTGTTTGAGCAATATTATGCAATATGGATGTGTGGGTATTTTTCTCTCTTACCAAATGGGGAGTTTTGGTCACCGTTCAACATGACGACGATATTGACTTATCCCTTTAAAAGAGTAGATTGCCAATATTCTTTTTTTGTTTGATGTACAATGACGATGTTCTTTTTTTATTTTATTTTTTGATAAACAAGTAACCTTTTGAATGATGGAAATACGAGGATACAGTGAGTTCAAGATCGAAAATAAAAGAACACAAAGTAACAAGAACATGCTGTAAATGTACAATACCGAGAAATCCTCCAAGAGATAAAGAAGGATTACCGTAGTAAGACAAATACTAGTATAATTAAGATCCGATTAAATTGGAGGAAGAATGGTTTTTCTCGGAATTAAAATCCAACAAGTTAGTTTGTTTTTCTTCTTTAGAAAGATGTGCTCCCAAAATAGGAGTTTGCTCAAATCTCTTGTAATTAGTGATGAGGCTTTCGTCGTCAAAAAGTTCACCGACAAAGATTTCATCACCAGATAAGTTGATGATGAAGATTTTGTTACCGGAGACAACAAAGATGAAGATTTCATCATTGGAGAGCATCATCATTGATCTAAAAACCCAACCCAATAACCAAGAAACACCATTAAAGCGAAGATCTGGATTATAAAACACAGTTTAGATAAGTTAGGCAAGATAAAGGACGCTCCGGATTTATTCTTGGGAGAGCTTAATCGATGGTTGTGGTTGTTTACATCATTATTGTATCATGAATTTCTTATAATAAATTTTATTAATCACTCATTATAAATGTCTTATAATTATCTTAATCTTAATAAATATATTTCACTAAATAAATAATAAATTTGTTAATATGAAACATAATAACTTGTAAAATTCTCTTTCCAAGCCTTTACATTTTTCCAAACATATATCTTTATATAATATATAATAAATTTGTTAATAATAATATCAATAAAAATTAAGGATGACCGGGGTGGTGTTTGTGAGTGGTGGTGCATGGAGCCGGTGATGATAGTGATGGTGGTGGAAAAGGTAGTGGTAATGGGTGGTTCTGGTGGTGGTAGTGCAGGTTCAGTGTGGTAGTGGGAAAATGAATATTGTATATCGTTAGGACACAAATAACATTATTGGAAGTTGTGGTTGGAATTTTTTAATGTGAAAATAAGCTGGTTAAAAAGAAAAGGAAAAAAAAAAGTACAAGCTGACCGCAATTTTTCCCGAAAAAAAAATCGAACGATGGTAGGGTAATGGATCTACCATTGGGATAGTAAAGGTTTTCAGTTGGTACCACTACATGTTTCACTCGGTGGTTTCTTCAAGACAGATATTTCGGTCAACCTAGCAATTCTCCAAAAGAAAACATAATAATTAAAAAACATGGAGAACAATTGTCAGTTTATATAGAGCCAACACAAAAATAACAAGGGTCAAAATTGACATAATCTTTTTAACTTATTATGGAGGTCGCGCTGTTACGGCAGGGATAAAGTTCTAGCAAACCTCTAAAGAATAGATAAAACCACCATAGTGTATGTACGTATTAAATTTTCTTAAAATATGATTTAATAATTGGTTGTATTTCATCCCTAATAGTTCGTAGTTGAAAAGGCGTGGGTACCCAAATATACCTCAAGCTAAAACTTTTCCTACCTATAAGTCCTTTCTCCGAAAATGATTGTTTATGGGCTGAGTAGACAATACAACTAATCGGTTCACACTTCGTGTGATCGTCTATGGATACGAGATGGAAACAATACAACAACGAAGTATGTTACTTGATAAAAAGGTTCGGACTTAACCAAACACAATATGATTCACTTATCAAGTAAATAGGAATTAACGTTTGTGTAATTTACTTTAATTATAATAAAACAATTATAATGCGGAAATATAAAAACCCCGGGACCTTGTCCAGAATTGAATAATCTCAGGATTAAGCCGCTACACAAAATTACACCTAACTTCGTATAGTTGAGACCAAGCAACTAAACCTATAGTTCACCTAGTTTCGTCTGTATTCCCACGCCTCCGACCTTAGTCACGTACTTGGAATAATTCCTTTGGTTCGTATTCCAAACAGTAAAGGAACAACAAATCTGTTTGGTATCAACTCTATTCAACCAAGTTGTATGAGTTGGACAAAGGCTCTTCCGTTTATCTTAACATAAACTCCTTCGTTAGAATCTTAGATCTATCTTATAATCAATTACCTAAGTAATCGTTTATGATTAAACCAACAATGCTATTAATCCAAAGAATTGTGTTGATGCCGATCTACTCAATTAATCAATCCAATCTATCACAAAGATAAACTGATTATTAATTGGATCCCCTTTTACCGAAACAAGTATTGTGCACACCAAAGATTATGAACCCACAAATCAAAAATCTTCAATATCTTCTTTGTCTTCAAATCTTCTTAGATCTTTAATAAACACCTGCACACAATCACTTGAATCTCTTGTGATCAATCACGCACAGAACGGAGTCTGTTAACAATGGATTATCACAAGATCGTCTTTAGAACTAACAACAGTCTAAAGATCCCTGTCGAAACTCTGAACTAGTTTGAGTGAATCTTATATCAGAAGAGAAGATTCTCAAGCACAAACAAACTAGGTACAATCAAATTTCAACCACCATTAGTCAATCAAATCAAAGAAAATAAAAGATAAACCGCAATTATCTAGTTTCCCACCAACGGTACTAATAGAGCTTCTCAATCCCAAAAAAGACTTTAAACTGAGCGGCCGTAAGAGATTTCACCTAATTAGGTTACTCTCCTCTCCGAATAGGCGGCTACACCAGTAACAACATAACAAAGAGGAAGTCTGTTGTTACGAAGGATTAGTTTTCTAAAAAGGCAAACTTCAAGTATTTATAGACAAGGAAGTTTGGACACCAAGGAATTTCCAAAACCGGAAATATTCTCAAGATATTCATTAAAGCACAAATTCGATTTCGATAATTCATGGAAATGCTCTGTCCAAAAATAATGATCGAAATCTCACGGAAAATCTCTAATTAGTAAATGCGCATTACTAATTCTTATTTCCCTACAAAATGAAGTTAAATACCTTAATTAAAAGATTTTTAACTTATTTATGTTTTGATCCTGGGATTCTCTTCCCTTAGATATTAAGGAATAACTTTGAACAATTAAATAATAAACATTCACAGCACGTGTTCAAAGTATGTCGACATCTTAACTTTGTAAGTTCTCTTTCACACTTACAACCTTGAAACTGATTTGCCACACTTCCAAAAAAGTTTAGAATTGGTTCATCGACTTTCAAGAACTATGCGATTGATCAAATAACATTCAATCACAAATCATGGGTTTAACGGTTCTACCAAAACAAGTTTCGGTTCTACCTTCCATGTGAGTATTGTGCATAGTCACACTAGCTTTCCAAAATTCGGTTGACTAGGTACTAGGATCGGTTCCCCACATATATATGGTATCTAACTTATATGTGTTGCACATGTCCATAGGATAGGTTCCCCTTTGCCTAAAAACGTGTTGCACATGTCCATAGGATCGGTTCCCCTTTGCCTAAAAAACGTGTTGCACATGTCCATAGGATCGGTTCCCCTTTCTGCTATAAACCTTGATGCACCTCATACAAGGATCGGTTCCCCTTTGTGATGTACTGCACCTCTTACTAGGATCGGTTCCCCTTTCCCATATTTGGTCAGACATAAAATCACAAACCCGATCATACCATCTCAGGTGATTACTTAAGATCGGTTTCACTAATAAAAGTCATACCAATACATAAGTCAGGCCTTTGTGAATAGTTCTACCAAGAACACATCAAGTCGTGAACGGTTATACTCAATCACACATATTGGTCGTTCATAAGATATGCAATGAATAACAAAACCAATAACGCCTGGCGATTTCCTTTTCGATTCACAAATAAGTTTATGAACTTACTTCCTTAGAACACATGTAAAACATTGTTCCCTAGGATGAAATCCTCACCTCATACCCATACATAATCATAATAGCATTCAAATGATTATGGAGATGTCTTATCTACAAAGTTTAATGGTTAAGCAATAAACTTCGTATTGTATTCCTTAATACTATGTCTATCTAGAGTTCAAATATGCTTCGCTGTTTTGTTTTCAATATGCAAGACTTGAAATATACGTTAGGGAATGAAACAGTTCAAGTCAAATATCACTAACCTCAAGTGGAAGGATGATTGTTGTCGTTGTAGCTCCTTGCTTCTTCACATCTTCAAGTCTTCGCAATACTTGTAAAGTCTCATATCCTAATACTTTCAAGCTAACCTATACGAAGTTGACTCTAGTACATAATCAAGCGACTCTTAACATGAGTTTTGATTCACTAAAATATGACAACCAAACTTAACATACCAACGCTTGGTGGGTTCAACCGATCTATACTCTAACAGTAGTGCACCCAAAAGACCCGGACTCACATTATCGTATTGCAACAAAAAGTGTTGAAGTATGATTGATATGGGGAATGCTTATATTTGTATTGTAATTAGTCAATAATACAAGGTCTCTATATAATTAGTCGGTATTGTACTTACAACCACAATTCTTATTCAACCTCCGGACTAAGAATTATTCTTTAAAATAATAATTTATTATTTAATAATATAAGACAACGATTATTACATGAAACTAGTTGGAAGCCTAACAAGCTAAGCTTCAATGACGTACTGCTACATTAATTGAACAGGTTGTCGTGCTAGCCTACCAGCGAGCCTCATGATAATATAATATCTCTTTAATACTCCCTCCGTTTCTGGAAAAGAGATACTTTCACTTTTTCAATTTGGTCTATTTTTAGGTTAAAATGAAAAAATGAAAGTATCTATGTTCCAAAAACAGAGGGAGTATAATAAATTTCCTAGGTCCCAAGCCTATTATTTTATAGCTACACCTCCGGCTCCACCTCCACGTCATATTTTTCACTATTTTTTCAAAAAAAAATCTCTACTGTTGGAGATGGTTTTTTAGATATGAGGTTCTATATTTACTCTATATGTAGACTCTATAAATTAAAGGCTTAAATAAAAAAGCCACATGGGATTTTTTGCACCTTCTGTTGGAGATACTCTAAGTATAACAACTAAGCTAAAACTACTAACTACTAACCTAAAAAACAAAAAAAATAGTGAAGAAATCTGTTCGAACACGGTCCAAAATATACCAGGTCTGAACAGAGAAAGGTTGTTGGGATGGTTTTATTAAAGAGATAGAGGAGAGGGGAAAATATTGTCGATCATCAAATCTAATGCCAATCAACTGAACTATTTTGACCTACTTCTTATCAAAACAGTTCTAAAGTTTGATACAAAGTATTAACGAATAACTTGCACATCCCATCGAGGACATCATGAGAACTGAGTAGTCGGTCTTTGCCGGGGCTGGCTACAAACCCGGCGCTCTTAAGCATAGTTAAGATTACTGTGTCGGTGATGAAGATGGTGGGGAACCACGATCTGTTGATGGGATTTTTCTTTCACAGTTATGATAAAGGTCAGTGGGGACTAGTTTTCCTAAAATTATCGTTTTTTCCTTCCTAGCCTCGTCTTTGGTTCCATAGATTTACATTCTTTTTTCTCTTTTGCATTTTCTTCCATATCTGCACCCATCTATTCTGCTTCAATTATTGACGCGTTCATATTAGTTAGGTAGCCCTCATATGATTTCATGATCTTGTTTGTTATTTCGCTTCTTCTCTTGAGCTGTGGCATCTAGGGCTGCACATGGGTGGGTATGGGCGGGTATAAGCTCAAACCAACCTCGCACCCACATGATGCGATTTTTTTTTTTCATAACCAACCCCGCACCCACAAACAGCGGGCGGGTTTTGTTACCCACCCGCTGCGGGTAGGGCGGGTTTGGGTTTAAACCCGCTTAAACCCGTAATAATTAGATATAATCCAAAAATTAGTGATCGGGAGGAGGAGGAGGAGGAGTTCCCTTTGCACCACATTGAAATTTTCAAGATTACAATCCATGAGTCTTTAATATATTTTGTTTGCTAATTATTGATAGCAAATTTCGCTTCTTTTTATTTTTGATGGTAAAGAAATCTTCGAACGTTGGGCTCTTAAATTGGCATCTTTGGATATGTTTCCAAGACACCAACAACCATTGAAAACGTGAAGTCTCTCGGAGAAAGGGACAAAAGAGGTGGTATATCGCTGAACTTCTCAAGGCTAGTGAAGGATTTAAAATTGTATATTGAGCGGGATATTGTAAAACCAACCTTGTTATCTTATGTTGGACAAAAAATCGGGTTTAGCGGGCAGGTATGGGTATCGTGGGTGGGTCTTGTGCAGCCCTAGTGGCATCTTTGGATTCCATTTTCTTTCGGTTTCATCCGATGATTAAAATTGTGATATTGTATTGTTATCTTATGTTAATCTTAGAAGGATTGTGTTGAAATTCCGCTGAAATTTTTCGAATTGAGTGATAGAACAGATGTAAAACTCTGAATAGGTTCCGACATCGTCGTTCTAGTTTCTGGTTTGTTCTCCGGTGTCTCTGTAGGTTGGTTTAGTTTCCGGTATCACTGTAGGTTGTTGTGTTTGCAAGTAAAGAACGTGCAAGTTAAGAAAAGTTTTAAGTGGTTGTGTTTGCAAGTAAAGTGCTTGCAAGTTAAGTTAAGGATAATAATTTAAAAACAGGGTTGAATTAGAAAAAAGAAAAGATAAAGGTCTCCGACCAATACAGTTTAGATCGGTGGTGATGTGGCTTCCTAGATTAGGGTGTCTAAAATCTATCCACTTCTTTTGAACGTGTCAGGGCGTCAGTCATTTATAGGTGCTTTTATGGGCTTACTGTTAAACGTGTCGGTCATTTGTAGAAGAAGGAAAAAAAAATTGTTAAGCTTCTCTTTTTTGTGATTCCTATGCTCCGTTTGTTTGGCTCATGTCGATTGACTTTATATTTCTCTTGTACCTTTACGCTATTTTTGTACTCCAGAATTCCATAGGTACAGTTGTAGCTTTAGTTCTCCGTAAATTTCTAAATTTTGGATGATTTTTGTGTGAGTCCCCACATTTAACTATTGTCACCCGATTAATCCCCAAATGCCCCATCATCCTAAATCGCACACTAATTTTGATGACGATTAAAGAGCGTTGAACAAATTTGCCAGCCCCGGTGAGTTACAATATCTTAATATAAATTCTCCTATATTCTTATAAATTTAGATATCTCATTTATATTTATCTTCCAGCTCAACTAGTCCACCCACATAAATTATTTGAACTAAGCCTTCTCACATTCTCCAAAACTAATTAAACCCACTCTCAAAAAATAATTAAACCACATCATGAACATCCTAGCATGGAATTGTCAAGGCATCAACAATCAACCAACGATACAACATTTAAAGGGATTAGTATCTTTACATAAGCCCAATATCTTATTTCTCTCTGAAACTTTAGCCAATGATCGTCATATGTCAAGTCTTGCTCAATCCTTTCAGTTTCAAAACCTAACCTCCGTTTCCAAGGCGGGTCGTCGAGGAGGTCTATGTTTCATGTGGAACAACCTAAACATTCAAGTGTTACTTCAGTCCCAAAGTTACATTCACGTCCTTATCAAACCTCCACCCCCCGCACAACCATGGCTCTGCATAGGCATATACGGTCCTCCACACCCGGATGCAAGAACGGATTTTTGGCAAGATTTCCCAACAATCTTCCCTAATATCAACATTTCAACGGAATGGCTTCTGATAGGAGATTTTAATGACATAATGGATCAATCGGAAAAAAAGGGAGGAAGACAAATCACATATAGTCAAACCCAACCATTTCTAACGATGATTGATCAAATGGGTTTCATAGATTTAGGATTTCGAGGGGATCCATTCACCTGGACAAACAACCAACAGGGTCAAGACAATATCTTGGAACGGCTTGATAGGGCGATTGCAACCCAACATTGGCGCACAACAAATCCTCATGCGGGAGTTACTCACCTCCCAAGGATTGCTTCGGATCACGCTCCCATCCTGCTGCACACGAAAGCAATCGATTGGCAAGGACAAAAAAATTACAAGTTTGAACATCTATGGCTAACACATCCACAACTCAAGCAGATTATCGAATCAGCATGGACGCAACAAAGTGACCCAGACTCTGCTCTAGACCTTCAACTGAGATTAATCACAACGGGACAAACTCTGATGGAATGGAACAAGAACACTTTTGGTCACCTTCCAAAATTAATTAAAAAAATCAACGGCATAAATTCAAAGGGCTCAACATCATTGCGCTATTCACACCGGCGAGGAACTAAATTTCTGGATACAACGTGACAAAGAGCTGCGCAATCAACACCTCACATTACTCCAATGCCATGCAACATACTGGCAACAAAGATCCAGAATTCAATGGCTTCAATCGGGAGACAATAATACGACTTTCTTTCATACAAATGCAACCATCCATCGAAGCCGTAACAACATAAAACAATTACAGGATCATCAAAACAACTGGGTCAGCGATAAAGACCAGGTCATCCAGATCATCCTGGACCATTTCACTACCCAATACACTGCCCCAAATACAACGATAGATGAAACACCCTTTGAGGAAATCACTCCAAGATTGACATCGGCACAATGTGACAGTCTTTCTGCAAAAGTTACAGTGAAAGAATCAAGCAAGCTCTATTCTCCATTAATTCAGAAAGTGCTCCAGGACCTGACGGATACACCAGTAAGTTTTTTAAAGTTTTCTGGGACACTACTCACTTACAACTTATAGCTATGGTACAGAGTTTTTTTGATTCCTTAAACATACACCCTCTCATGAATCACACAAACGTAACACTCATTCCAAAAGTCGACAATCCAACAAAACCATCCCAATTCAGACCTATCAGCCTATGTAATGTCAGTTACAAAATCATATCCAAAATCCTTGTCAACAGATTACGCCCCCTTCTTCCATTCTTAATAAGCCCGTACCAAAGTGCCTTCGTTCCTCAAAGATCAATTCATGATAACATAGCAATTGCCAGAGAGCTTTTCCACCACATCAAAACGTCTCCAATCTCTAAAGACCCCAAGATAGCTCTAAAACTAGATATTCAGAAAGCTTATGACAGCCTTGATTGGGGATTCATCAAAAAAAGCTTTTACACATCTGGGATTTCCATCAATATTTGTGGAGTATATCATGCTATGTATCAAGTCAGTCACTTACTCGGTCAACATCAATGGTACACCTCACGGATTCATCACACCTACTAGGGGTATCAGACAGGGTGATCCCATATCTTCCTACATCTTCATTATTTGTGCAGAAATTCTATCAACAAATCTTGCTATTCTTGAAGAAAAAAATATGGTCGGAGGTCTCCGAATATCAAAAAAGGCACCGCCCATTTTACATCTAATGTATGCAGACGATCTACTGATCACGTACAAAGCTACCCAGGAAAGTAGCAATCACATAAAGAGGATACTTCAATCTTACAGCGATTCAGCAGGACAAATAATCAACACAACGAAATCAACAATCATACACCATCCGAGGCTACAACAGAATAACATAGACTCTCTGAAACAATTTTACGACATGCCAACCACATCAATTCCACCTATATATTTAGGAGTTCAATTCAAGCACGGAAGAAACTCTCGACACATCTTCGAACCTCTACTCCAACGACTGGCTCGTAAAGCTCAAGGATGGATGACAAAATGCCTTAACCAAGTAGGTAGGCTAGTACTTATTAAAAACTCTCTAACACCAACATCCAATCACATTATGCAAACCCAGCTTTTCCCCACCCAGGTACACAAAAAAATTGATCGGATTGCTAGGAATTTTTTTTGGGGACATGATTCTTCTGTGAGAAAGTTTCATCCAATAGGATGGAACAAACTACACAAGACGATAGCAGAGGGAGGTATCGGAATCAGAAAGAGTAGCCACTACAACAAAGCTCTTTTCATGAAACGGATCTGGAACATTCATGCCCAGCCACATTCCTTCTGCACCGGCCTTTTCAAAGAGAAGTACCTCAAACATCAACTAATATTCCAAGGTGAGATCACAGTTCCCTCTAATGCCAGCCCGCAATGGAAACAAATGGCGTCTCTCATACCTACGGTAAAACAACATTTATTTCATCAAATAGGAAATGGTTTAGATACCCTTATCCAAGCTAATTGGATACCATACTTTCAAAATCTCGATCTCACCCAGTGCTCACCTATACATTATGTAGCTGAATTAATTGACCCTTTTTCTCATAATTGGAGCCATGATCAGCTAAACAACCTCCCACCTAATTCCATCCAACACATAATAAACATACACCTTCCTAATGTCAACACCCCGGATAAAATAATCTGGCCCCACACTAAATCAGGAAAATACACCACTGCATCCGGGTATAGTTGTCTGATCCAACAAGATAACATCTCACACCCAAACCTCCTCCCAACAACCAAATTTTTATGGACCTTACCATGTCCTCCAAAAATTCAGCTTTTCTTGTGGAAAGCTATCAATGAAGGTTTACCAACCTTATCTAAGCTACATCACATCAACCTTTCCAATACCAACATGTGCCCCCGATGCAACTCCGCACCAGAAACATCTGAACACATGCTTATTCACTGCTCGGTCGCAATATCCACCTGGACCAGCCTTTCAAACCTCATATCAACAAACCAATGCCAAGGTAACAACCAATCAATTACCGTAACCCCCCAAACAACAATTTCACAAATACTCCAAACTCGGGGCAATACATCTTCTATCACAACATGTTGTTTTCTATTCTGGTCACTTTGGACGACAAGAAATGAACTCGTGTTCAATCAAGCACCATCCACTCTCGCAGACATTATGGAAAGAGCTTTGGCACAACAAAACGAATTTGAATGGGCTCTAACGATCTCCCCTCCAGTTCTCCCAGGAGAATCGCCGCTTCGAACTGCTACGAACATAACCAGAACAAACATAACCATTCAAGTGGGTTGGTGCAACCCAGCACCAGATTGGATTAAAGTCAACACTGATGGAGCTGCTAGAGGCCACCCAGGTATGGCGGGAGCAGGTTTCATTTGCAGGGACTCGAACGCGCAAACGATAATGGCTCTTGCTCAACCTCTAGGATTAACCTCAGCACTCACAGCAGAAAGATGGGCAACAGTATTAGCAACCAGAACTGCCACAGAAAGAGGATGGTCTAAAGTATTATTTGAGGCAGATTCTGAAAGTCTCATACACTTCATTAAAACTCCAACAGAAGCCCCTTGGTATATATCAGAAATGGTTACAGAAATTAAACACCGGATGCGCCAAATTCCATGTTGTGCTATTCAGCACAATTACAGAGAAGTAAACCAAGCAGCAGATGGTCTAGCGAACTATGCGGCGGACGGTAGCCAAGCTGGAAACTACTCAACCTCAATATGGGACCGGGCAAACCCGGCTTTTCTTAACCATATTCTATTAAGCGATTCTAGGGGTGAGAGAAACCTCATTACCTCCTTTCATGAATTAATTAATGGGTATCATTGCCTGTCCCATATGTTAACATGATAAAAGTGCCCACAAAATATTATGTGTTCTTCAATTTACAGGGGGAAAATCGTTCTTTAGCCATTGTCGAGAGGATCGCTCGAACATATGATGTGTTCCCGTATGAATCGGAAAACAAAGTGGAGCACCTCAACCCATTTAGTAAAGTAACAATTAGGTACTTCCCTTCGCCTCCCGATCCGACTGGTCCCACGAGAAAGCCCTAGCCGTGGTTTCATTTCATAGTACGTTTTTTTCCTTCTTTGCTCAGGCATCTTAGTAATGGTCCCAGGTAATAATTTCTGTATAGTTAAATCGCTTTGCTTTTGATTTTGTTGATCTGGGCAATTAGTGAATCTATTTCTCCAATCATCGGCCCGAGCACACTGGTGGAGAGGGTTGCCGCGACATGTGCGCCGATATCCACGGTCTCGTTGAAGGCATTAAGACTCTGAACGCTTGAATTCAACATGGAAGAACTTATGAAGACCCAATCCTAAACCCGATCCATCTTTATTGGATGATTCCACGAAACCCCATCGCGTCGGGCTGCATGGTTTCGAGCAGTCGATTTGGGTCCTCTTGGTCTCTTCCAAACTTCGTCTTCGCCGAGGGGAAGTATGCCAGTCGGCCAATAAACGATGTCAAACTGCTTTAATCCACTTAGAGACTTTAGTAAATTCGCAAGAACGGAAATGCTTCTTCACACTCCTCAATCCACTTAAACTTCTCTCCTTTTCATTTCCCGAAGAAGTCCTTTTTGCACTTTGATTTTATAATATATTCAATCGTTGCACGTCTTTGACTGTTACAGGCGATGGCATTTGAAGGCGATTTTATCTGGGTTTGGCTTTCACCCTTTGTCAAGTGATTATGTATCCTAAAACTTTCGAGGATTAGCAACTTTTTCCTCTTGAGCATGTGAGGGTCTTTGATGAAAAGTATGGTGACACAACAATCACGCAAAAGGTGGTGAGTGTGTCACCACTAATTTTTAGTTGAGAACTTATGACGAGGCTTCTTTCCTTTCGACCCAAATCCTTGCCGAAAACCGTGGGCGCTTGTCTCTTGCATCTTGCGCTCCTTCCCCGCGATGTAGTGCTCTGCATCTTCCGGATCTCAAAATTTAGCTATCAAGAGATCTCGCTATATTGTTATGCATTGAAAATCGCATAGCAAGGTTTTGCTGGAAGAATTTGCACAGAGGTCGCCCGTGCCGTCAAACCTTTTCCTTGAGCAAGGTCTTCCTCGGGGCTTGTCTAACTATCGTCCCCGTCGTTTCTCAGTTTTTGACCATCGAGCCACTGATTAGGTCGGGTAGTCTTTTGGCTTCCGGAGTGTGGTTGTTAGATGATTACCACTTGCCTTCAATCACATTCCCTCGTGCAATAACAGTTTAGTTGATTTTATAATATATTCATGCTTAAAAAAAAAAAAAAAAAAAAAAAAAAACGAATTGAAGGGGCGAATTTTAAACCAGTTCGTAAAATTCGCAAATAAAGTGGGCAATCCACATAATTCGCGTTTTGGTTCGGATTGAAACGTCCAATTCGAGTAAATTCACGAGCAATTTGGGAAAATTGCATCGCTAGCTAGGGCTCCAAAATACTAGCAAAAGTGAAAAAATGGAGAACTTATCACTTTAGAGATTCGGGTGGTGAAAAAAGCAAAAGGGTTTCCAATTCGAAAGCCATCTATTATCTCACTTTACTTTTTTCCTTGAGCATGTGTCCCTTACTGTTCTCGATCCAATTAGTGACGGTTGTACCACTTTTTAGATGATTACCTATTCGAAGAAACTTGCGTCGACGGGATTTAGCTAAAGGTTACTGTGAGAGAAACCTCATTACCTCCTTTCATGAATTAATTAATCAATGAATTAATTAATCAACGGTGACGGAGCCAGCGCTTTTAGATCGTGGGGTCAAATAAATTTGTTTGGCGCCGTTTACCGAATGATTTTCGAAACTAGTTCTAAATTACAGTTCAAGGTACTACAAACCTACACACTAGTATTAAAACTAGATAAACTTGCATAAACCACCGAAGCATGAATAGACTCGTAATTTTTTCTTGGATACATTAAGGTTAGAATGTTACTAATTGGGTAGGCGACCGAAGGTCGCAGAATTTTTTTTAGAACGGGTCGCAATACCAGTGGACGACTGTGACTTGCTTACAGAGAGGGTACTCGATATATAGAATGAAAAATATCAAAATGAACAAATTTAATATAACAGACAGAGAAAAATTATATTAATGAGAAAAAGAAACGTTATCAACTTTACACAATATCGCAATGACACTGGTTTAAGTCTTATCAGTTCAATGCAGACCTATAAATATTCAGCAAATGGTGTGTATAGTTCTGACTGCAAATCAGATTTACCTACTTAGCTAAGCTAATTACTACCAAGGTAGTGATATAATAGAACTTTGCTTCAGTCCACCTAATGCCTATAAATTATTGGAAATGTTGCCCAGAGTGTAAAATGGTACGTTTTAAGTCCAAGTTATCGTCAAAGAATCTCGCATATGGTCCATTTGTTGTTTTTAATTTAATTAAGAGAGCTAGTCGGGTGATAAAACGAGATTTAAGCCGTGTTAGTTGCACTATGACCCATTAGCTATAGAAGTTTCAACTATACCATAATGTTTGCCCCCACAACTCATTAAAATTACGGAAACATCAAGCCTATTTTAGCCAAAGTTCAAAGTCAAGTGGGGTATCCAGACCCCATTTGTCCCTTGTTGCCTCCGTCCCTGTTAATCAAATTTATTATTTAATTTGGTTTGTCATCACTGTTAACGAAACCGCCATCAAGACTATCCTTTTGAGCCAGTCGACGAAGGATCACTATCGAACAAACAGAAATGGATGAGTTAGCACCAAACTCTTGGTACTTTCAATATTTAAGTAAACGTAAAAGAGATTCTATGGTGACTACGTAGCATTATCCTTTTTATTACACTAGGGGCAAGGTGATATAAAATTGTGGATTGTCCACAATTGCATGCAAATCTCTATATAAAGTATATTTCCATGGATAAATTGCGGTTAATAATCTATTGAATATATATATATATATATATATATATATATCTTTTAGCGTGAGAGTGTACACAAACTTATGCAGATCTATGAAGGTATGTTACCGACTATTCAATGTCTTATCAAACGGTCGAATAATGTATTAATATATTGAGAGATCCCAAATAACTAAATGGTATTAGTATATGTCAAAGGTGATGGAAGGTCTTGACGTGTCCCAAGTAATTAGAAAAAGAAAGGACATTCAAAAAGGAATACCCTATGTGTATTCCAAAGTACACACCGGGTGGAACGTGGAACCCTTGTTAGCAATTTGGGATTGGAGGAAAGTTCAGGATGACGAATGGACTGGTATTACTCCTTTTGACGGAATGTAAATTGGTCCATCATTTGACCAACGGTTTTTAATCCGGGAATAAATCGGAGCGAATACATATGTGTATAATTCATTTTGGAAATACGAATTAGGCATACAATATTCAGCATATATTAGCATGTAAAAAAATCATTTTCAATATTATCTCGTCTTAGGTATTGTGATTTAATGAATTAAATGAACTGTACATATGATATATACAATATAATCAGCAAATAACATATATATTGGCGGTATATGGCTTAGATTGGTGTATGAATATTTTAAAAGTCAAAAATGTGATACAAAAGAGTCCAATTTTGTGCACACTCCTTTAAAGAGTGTGCACATAACAAATCAATCTTATTGGTTCTCCCAAATTGATGGTTATCTTATGTGATTAAATTAATTTTTATTTTATTTAAATTTAATTTAAATCTTAATAAGGCAACCATACTCACCTCTAGACCTAATAGAAGAAAGAAACAATTAGTTTTAGTAGGATATGGATGTCAGATGGCTGAAATAGGTCTATGTCCAATTAAAGGGTCTGTTGATCCATGCATTACAGAGGGATCGGAAAATCACATCATACCAACACATGATTTCTTTCAAACAGTTATTGTTAGTAAAGATAAATTGATTCAAGGATGAATAAAAGAAAACATTATATAAATCAAGAAAGATTATTGTATGGAGGATCCAATCCATAATAGCAATGTGCAGGTCCATCAAATCTATCATCTCAAACTCAAGCAGGAGTAATAAATATAGATTTAGGGCAAATTCCAAAGACTACTGCAGGGGAAGGAATAAATTCATGTAACTTATCAGTCATCACCAGTAATGGTTCCGTGGCAACCATAGTACTACGTACCAACGCTTCATTTTTATTTAGATGACAAATAACATTGCTTCTTGCAATGGCAATCTTTGAACATCTGTTGAGGCACTTAAGAATCGGGGCACGAACAGATTTATAAGGAAATTCACTATAAACCGGGATAGTAATAAATACGATTACCTTTATTAGATTTCAATTAAATTAAAATAAAACAATAACTAATTAGATAATTTGAGATAACGGTTTGTTTAAGAGAACCAATAAGATTGATTTGTTATGTGCACACTCTTTAAAGGAGTGTGCACAAAATTGGACTCGATACAAAATGATAATTTGGTGATGACGTGACAAAGTATTATACAGGCAGTATTGGAAAGTATTTTTTGCTGTTTTTGAAAAGATTTTCCAAAACATGTTACTAACCTTAATTACGTTTTTAATTGCAGTAATTGTGGTATAATTTATTTGAGCGTTTTTTTTTACTGTTGAATGAAATTTTTATGGTAGCAATTAATTCAATATATTCTCCATTAATTTCGTGTTTAATGCTTGGGCTATAAAAAGCAGTTTTGAGAACATAAAATACACAAGATTTTACCATTCAAGATCAGACCAGTTTATGAGCAAGATTAGAAAGAGTGAAAGTTTTCAAGGTCTCATTGTGTGCGTGAGAGATTGAAAGAGAGTTTTTCTCGGTTGATTTATCTTGGGGACGTCGTGATGAAGAAAGAGCTGCTTGCACAGAAACTCAAGGAAGAGCCACGAAATGTCTTAAAGTGAGCGACTTGGTCGTGACTCAACCGTCATCTTGATTTTTGTGTTTAACCTTTGTTTTGCAGGTGTGAAATCAGCAATTGTTTCAACAAGTTTCGTGAATCCAGGTCCAACTATCTTTACCTTGAAAGTTCGTGTATCCTGATTTGTTCTTTCTGTTATCGGGTTTTAGTAATTTCTTTCAGGAACGAGATAGATATAAATCACAAAGTTCTCTTCGTCTTAGACTTTGTGATTCCTCAAGATAGATCTCTGAAAACTATTCTAATTGATTAGTTCACGATTGTTGTTGAGAGGTGGTTAAGAATCCAGGCTTCTCAGCTAACTGAGTGTAAGTGTTCCGGATTTGTGAGGTTTGCTAGATTTGTCTATTGCAAACAGATTTCCTCGCCTTGATCTATTCGATTTGAAGGGAAATCAAATTGGCATATATGTTAGAGGCAGATTGTTATCAAATGTCTTCGCTTAGGCTGAAGAAACTCTTAGGATGTAAAGGACGTCATATAAGGGAATCAATTTCATAGAGCCTTGCGAGGTTCAAGAGACGTATGGAGCATGACTACAACTGAATTACTTGGAGGGCGAATTTGTTCTCAACTATATTCCAATCAGAAATATGATAGTATGCTAGTGTCTGTAGAGGCTTAATACAGTTTGGTGTTCAAATATGGACGAGGTCCCAAGGCTTTTATGCAGTTGTAGTTCTCCTCGTTAACAAAATTCTAGTGTGTGCATGCTTTTACTTTTTTTGCATTTTTTTGATGCTAAAAGTACTATACAGGTTCATATTCCTGTAAAAACGAAAAAATTTGGTGGTGTACTTGGTAGACTCTCCTTTTCAATTAGTATCAGAACGGGTTCATGTACTACGGTGTCACATCCGAAATGACTATCTCTTTCTTTTATAAGATCAGTCTATTTAAAGATTCTGAGTGTGTTCTAAAAACCATCGATGACGATCTGTGTATTGATCTTTGAATAAAGTCATTGATAATCTTTATCATGAGAAATAACAATTGATAAGGAAAATTGATGGACTTTATTGTGAACTATATATCAAGAATTATGATCTTCGAGAAGTATCCAATTCCTCGAAGGATTCAATTCATACATCTCTTGATCCTTGTTTATAGAATTGTCGACATTCAGGAGATAGAAGAGGCCTTGGATTTGTTAAACCTGACATGACTCAAGTTTTATGGTTCTTGTATGTTTTGTGGACCTAATGATATATCCACCAATTCTGTTGGCTCATGTATGTTTTGTGGTTCTTGTAAGGTCTTTCGACAAAAGTTAAAGGTTGCTAGAGCTCTTCAAAAGAGCGGAAAAACTTCCTTGCAATATTAAAAGACTTACAAAGAATCTGACAAGATATCCTAATCCAGGGAAAAGTAATGTCAGCCTGGGAGCCTTTGATCTAAACTCCACTTTACCATTTCAATGGTTTCTTGATATTGGTTGTAGCCGACACATGACAGGTGACCTTTCATGGTTCCTGAATGTAAAAGATTTTAAGGGAGGACCTGTAACTTTTGGAGATGAAGTTGTTGCTATATCAGAAAAAAGGAACGATCAAGTTTCCTGGAGTGCCTGGAATTCATGATGTTGTTTACGTCAAAGGTATGTCAGCTAATCTTCTCTCTGTTAGTTGAATTTGTGACAAAGGCCATAAAGTTATCTTCACTGCTCAAGCATGTGATACTGAAGATAAGTCATGAAAAGTAATTTTCCACGGCAACTGTTATCTTCTTGATATTCAGTTTAATCTTTGTTGTAACTTGACTAAGGTGGAATCTACACATCTTTATTTTTTTTTCTCGGAATCTACACATAGGGGTGTACATCGGGCCGGGCAGGCCATCCCAAGCCCGATTATAGCACAGGCCGGGCCATATGGGATAGTAGTCCTTACTACCCATTAAGTTTAACAGGCCAGGCCGAGCCGGGCAATAACAAAAATTTAATGCCCATGCCCCGTCCATACCCGTGAAATAATACAGGCCAGGTCGGGTCGGGCAGGCCTCGGGCCCAAGAGATAATTCAAAATTTTAAAGTATATGTGTTTGTTTTTTTGGCTTGATGAATGATGATATATCTGTAACTCGTTCAAATGATAGTTCAAGCAATTCATATTGATTACTGTGAAATGTAGTTCAGAATTTTCTCTAACCCCAATAAATTGTCCACATATGAAATTTAAGTTCTTGAGAAATCCATCACACTAGTAGAAAAATTTATTCGAGGCTATTGTCGGTCAGGCAGTAGGGTAACTAAACAGGAGCACGGCAAGGCTAACAGGCTGGACTCCAATATTTGAACAAAAACCCGGGTCCGCCCACTTATAATTATCGGGCAGGCCGGGCTAGCCCATGACAGGCTGTCGGGTGCCCATGGGCTCCTTCGGACCCGGGCGGTACATGGCAGGCCGCAGGCTTCCGGGCATTCTGTACACCCCTATCTACACATCTTTGGCATGAGCATTTTAGTTAATCAGTTAGCACCTACTTGGAAACATTATTAACAAAAAAAAATTCAGGGGTGTACCAAAAATCAATATCAAGGTGGATGGTGTTTGTGGTGCTAGTCAGAAAGGTAAACAAGCTAGAATTCCACATAAATGATCACGAGACATTGCCAACAAAGCTCCATTTGATTTTATTTATATGGATCTCTTCAGCCCAATCCAACAACCCACTATTGGAGGGAAGAAATATGCTTTGGTAATGGTTGATGATGACACCAGATTCACCTGGATGGCGTTCCTAGCTCATAAGAATGATACCCTAAGTGAATTTAAAATTACTGTGAATATAATCCAGAATGAACAAGGTCACAAACTAAAGAAAATCAGGAGTGATCGTGGAACTAAATTCAAGGATACTAAAGTATTCAAATTTTGTGACACACTGGGTATTATCCAAAAATATTCTCCACCCATAAATCCACAATCTAATGCGGTTGCAGAAATAAAGAACAAAATTATCCAAGAAATGGCCAGGGTAATGCTCCATAACTAAAATTTACTTTTAAAGTTTTGGGGAGAAGCTGTCTTTACAACATGTTATCTGATCAACCGAGTATACTTATGGTCACAAACCCTAAATAATCTTTATGAGTTATGGTATGGTAAGAAACCAAACTTGAGTTATCTATGTGTGTTTGAAAACAAGTGCGACATTCTCAAGGATCGAGAACAAAAAGGGAAATTTGTCGTGGTTTCCGAGTATACAACCTCATAACCAATGTCATGATGAAAATATTATTATTGATGATTTGAGCAATTTTCATCATGATAAATCTCCGGCTGAGTTGCCTCCTATAAAGACAGCTAAGAAAGTCAAAGAAGTACCAATATCAGTAGAAGTTGTACCAATTATTACTGATCTTGATGTGACTAGTGACGAAGAGAAAATCCCTGACAAGGGTTTCCCAACCGATCGTACCACTGCTCGACATATATAGGTTCAAAGGGATTATGATACTAATAATATCATTGGAGGAACGGACTCAACAGCTAAAGCGCGAGGTCAGCTTCAAAATATATGCAACTTTACATGCTACCTATCGCAAGTTGAGCCAAGAACATTGATGAAGCTCTAAATGAACCCACCTAGGTTAATGTTATGCATAATAAGTTAAATCAATTCAAGCGACGAGATATTTGGAACCTTGTCCTTCCAATATAAATATTATAGGTACCAAATGGATATTTAAGAACAAGTCAGATAACTTTGGGACGGTGGTTCGAAATAAAGCAAGACTTGTTGCTCAAGGCTATTTACATATTGAAGGGATTGATTTTGATGAAACCTTTGATCATATTGCACGCCTTGATTCCATATGTTTGCTATTAGCTCATGCTTGTTTTCTCAAGATTAAGCTACATCAAATGGACGTGAAATCTGCATTCTTAAATGGATGCCTTAAGGAAGAGGTCTATGTTGCTCAACCTAAAGGATTTGAAAGTCCATAAAATCTCGATCATGTTTTTAGTCTCGATAAGGCATTATATGAACACCTCGATCCTAGTATGAAAAGCTAACAACTTCTTTTCTTAGGAAGGTTTCTCAAGAGGTTAAGATGATAAAACACATTTTACCAAATGGAGTGGAAAGAATAATAGCTCAGATATTATATATGACATCATTTATGGATCAATATCCAGGAAACTCTCTAAAGAATTCCAAACCTCTGGGTAAGGAATCTGAGATGGGAAATGTTGGTGAATCAAGATACTTTTTGATTTTGCAGATTCAACAACACAAGAATGGAAATACATCTCTCAAGAAAAATATGCCAAAGAACTTGTCAAAAAGTTTGGCCTTGAGATTCACTCCAAAGATAACTCCTATATCCATCATTGGGAAACCACAAAGAGACAATAATGGTGTTAAAGTAGAGTAGAAATTCTACAGATCTGTTATTGGAAGCCTGGTATATCTACAACTAAACCTGATATCACTTTTAGTGTTGGTTGTTGTGCAATATTTCAACAATATCCCAAAGAATCTCATCTTGCAGTTGTAAAAAGGACCGACATGTTAAACATACTACAAGTTATGGTTTATCTTACACGTTCGAGACTAACATTGAGCTTACTGCTTATTTAGATGCAGATTGGGTAGGATGCGTGAAAGATCGAAAGAGTACATCAGGAGGATTATTTAATATGGTTCTAAATCTTTCTGCTTGACATAGCAAGAAACGAACTCACAATCCTTATCGACATGTGAAGCTGAATACATCGCTACAGGTTCATATTGTGCTCAACTCTTATGCATGAAACAAATGCTTACTGATTATGGAATAGACACTGGAACTATGTAGATCTTTTGTGATAACTCAAGTGTGATTCGAATTACTGAGAATATTGTTGAGCACTCAAGAACAAAGAATATTGACATAAGATATCATTTTATCATAGATCTCTTTGAGAATGATATTATCAAAATTGAGCAGTTTGTGCCTTCTGAAAAATGATATTCTCACCAAACCTTTAGATACCCGAACGTTCCAGAACCTTCAGTAAGCTATTAGTGTTGTTCTAGTTCACTAATCCAAGCTGGTATGTTTTCCCCTGATTATATTCATATATTTTGGGCAATAAAGCTTGTGTTTCAACGAGATTCTCAGTAATTCGAATTCCTCTTTGTTGTGTCATACATTGTTTGATAGTCACTTCTATCTGTATGATCCTTGTTTATGTCTCTTTCATTTTTACAGGACCTAATATTCATCTTTAAAATGTTGAGCCTCGCTCCAAAAAGATGTGTCATGTATTCAGTTGATTACGTAACCTATTGAACTCATAGGTTTGACTATTATTAAAAATCGTTCTCTTAGCACCATTACTTTAATATAATGAATATAAAATGGGTATCAACAATTCTCATGCTCTTAGTACTGAATTCTCCATGCTTATCTGACTCCTAAGCAAAAGACGACAACATGATCCATGAGAATTCTTACTTAATGAGCTGAGAAATAAATTCACTGAGATTCATGTATCATCATTATGTTGATATTTAAACTTATAATGAGTTTTGAGTAGAAAGTATACAATATATCATTGGAATTCTAAGGATTGACTTTCACTAGAGGCTGACCTGAAAAACACTTCTTCATAAGAATTGTTTTCTAAAGAAAATTGAGAATTAATTCAATTTCGATTCCTGTATTTGTGATCCATAATTGTGTATGTAGGTCTGCTGAATGTTTTCTGTAAAAATATGTTTTTCTGATGATCTTCCACATAGTATACCTGCTTAATATACTAGTGTATGGTTTTAAGGTCAATCAAAAAATCTTTTTCTTTAAAAGGTCGTTGTGTTTTTGTTTTGGGAATGACATCAAATGGGGGAGAGTTCAATTTGAACTTGTGATTAATTGTCTTATCTTTGTGGGGAGTGCAGTTGTGGGATTGTAAGAGATGCTTGTACCTATTTATATCCTTGATGAAGACACTAAGTTTCTTGGTGCAATCGTCTAAATAAAAGTTGGTACGCGTTCTTTATTCTTGATGACTCTTTTGTTTAATTCATTATAATCTGTGTTTTTCTCCTTTGCCAATTTTGTTGACAAAAGGGGGAGAATTAGTAAGTAGTATTTTACTACAACATATGGCTTTTCAGAGTATCATGTAAGGGGGTGCGGATTATGAACTATAGGTTTTACCTATCATGCAAAAAAAGTAAGTATTGACTAAGGGGATGAACATACCACCGTAGTATTGGTTCAAATATATCATTCTAATAAAGCTCTAATTGAGTGTTCTCATAAGTTGTTATCGATACGGATCTTCAACAACAAAGGTGACGAACGAACACATGCAGAACCATAGAAGAACTTGAAGTACGAAGAATTCTAGACGATGTTGAAAAACCAATCAAATCAAGCATGATAGATTTGGATATGAAAGATCAATTTATTTTGAATCCATATGTATTAATAGTTTTGTCACTAAAATTGACAAGGGGGGAAATTGCTAGAGAATTGCTCGGTCGAACTCGCAAGTTTTTCTATCGCAAGCTTGTTGTTAATGTTAGATAAACAAAAATATACCTTGATTTTTAGCCTACTAAAGTCAAGTCTCGGACTAGGTATAGGAGTTGGTAGTTGAGTATAAGACATCACTGAATAGCCCTCGAAGACTAAAGATCAACGAAGACATTTGGAGAACATCATCAACAAAGAGGTATGTGAAGACTGAACCATTTTATTTACTCACATGCATTAGCATTCTATCTTTATGAGACTATTTCATATGACTTCTAGTAATTTAATATTGCAAAGAAGAAATTTCAAGTCAAGATTGTCTTGTTAAACATATCGAAATATGATTTAAGTAATGGATGTTCATTGGTCCTTAGCAATCTTTGTTCGAAACAATTTATTGTTTAAGAAATATTTTTATGTCATGGATCATTTGAAAATTGCCTAAGCAATGATATTTTATATCCATGGCAAATGTGAATGTTTCAACATCAAAAGAGAGTGTATCTAAACTCCAAAAATATGAACTCAGGGTAGGTTGGTGAACCATCTCGCAAACCATGGATATCTGAAGTTCCGTAATATAGGTAGGTTCACAAAACCAGTTCACAAACCGTAGAGTTGTCAATGGGACAATTCACAAACTGCGGTGATATATGAATTTGTAAAATAGCTAACAGTTTACGAACCGTAGACATATGAGTTCGGGAATTATTGAATGATTTACGAACCATAGTTCACGAAGCATTTCACAAACAGTCATAGTACATATTAACAGATATTTAAAGACTATTTTGTTAAATATGTTTAGCATTGCTATGACTCTCATAAACACCCTAATACATCTATTATCACTAAAAAACCTTGTGTATGTGCATCATATTCAAGTCTAAAGTGTTTAAATGAACACTATATTTCTTATAAGTTTGAAAGGTATTTGCCAAGAACTATCATTGTACACGGTTCCATAACCCGGACCGTAATATATATTCTTCTATCTGATTTCAAGACAAGTTTTTCACATGCTTACTTGAAACCCTAACTAGAGTTTCATCTAAACAGAGAAAACGTTTGCTTGAATCTCAATCTATCTTAACTTGAATTCTAAGAAACCCTCATTATTGAAAATCTCTAAATAGAGAGACTCATTCAACTCGGAAATTCAATCCCTGACATTTCTGAGTTGCTGAAGTCGTCTTCTATTAACTTAGGTTTCATCTGAGAAATATAATTAGGTCTACGACTGAAATACTTCACTCAAGGATTGGTAAAGCTAGGTTCTACTATCTTTACCTTGATAGGTCGTGTATCCCGATCTTGTTCTTTGTGTTATCGCGGTTTTAGTAATTTCTTTCAGGAATGAGATATATAAAAATCACAAAGTTCTCTGCGTCTCAGACTTTGTGATTCCTGAAAATAGATATCTGGAAACTATTTTTAATTGATTATTTCACGATTGTTTTTGAGAGGTGGTTAAGCATCCAGGCTTCTCAGCTAACTGAGTGTAAGTATTTCGGATTTATAAGGTTTGCTATCTTTGTCTATTACAAACATATTTCCAAGCCGTGATCTATTTAATCTAAAGGGATATAAAACTGTCTTAACTGTTAGAGGCAGATTGGTATTAAAATTCTTTAGTCAGGTTGAAGAAACTCTCAGGCAGTAAAGGACGTCAGTTAAGGGAATCAATTACGTAGAGCCTTGCGAGGTTCAAGAGACATAAGGAGCACGACTGCAGCTGAATTGTATGGAGGGTGAATTCAGTCTCAATTACATTTCATTCTGAAGTCTGATAGTATGCTAGTGTCTGTAGCGGCTTAATACAACTCGGTGTTCAAATCTGGACGAGGTCCCGCGGTTTTTCTGCAGTTGTAGATTTCCTCGTTAATAAAATTCTTTTGTATGCGTGATTTTACTTTTCCGCATCTTTTGATTGTTAAAAGTACCATACAAGTTCATATTCCTCTCAAAATGAAAAAGTCGGTGGAGTAATTACTACCCACTCCTTTTCAATATTGAAACAAGGAAGAACACTTCAAGTTATGATTTCCATACGTGATTAGGATTTTTTTTATGTTCATCAAAAAAACAACATGTGGTTTCTTTGTTGACTGTAGAAGCGGAACATATGGTTGTTGCTTCTTGTGTTATTCAAGACGTATGGTTAAAAAACATGTTGGAGTCACTTAATTATGAGAAAAATTCTTATAAAGATTGTGTGCGATAACAAGTCAGCTATAACACACAAAGAATCCAGTTTTTCATGGAAGAAACAAGCATATTGATATCAAGTATCACAACATTCCTGAGATAGTTAATGAGAAGAAGATAATAATGGAGTTCTGTAAAAGTGGTGAATAAGTTGCTGATATTTTCACAAAGTTGTTGAAGACCAAAACGTTTCTCAATCTGCGAGAGATGTCGGGAATGAGTTCCTTACAGAGTCTCGGTTGTGATAGGCAGATGGAAATCATGTCTAACCGAGATTGAGATTGATAATGGAAGTATGGTAATATTAGGTTACTAAGCTATATTAGGTTATTGAGTTTTAAATGGAATTGTGATTTGGATTTTGGAATAGAAGTCTGCTTTGAGGAAGCTTATTAGAATTATCTTTAAGTTTTTTTTGATAGGTGGTACAAGTATATATAAGGTGTTATGCCATAGGTTCTTTATGTCATGCTCTTTAAGACCAATTTCAATGCGAGAGATGCGGGGAATGAGTTTTTATTTCTGATAGGCTAATTATATAGAGAGATGGAAATCATGTAAATTGAGATTGTTTCTTTGGATTAGGTTTAGTTAATATTAGGTTATTGAGTTTTAAATGGAATTGTGATTTGGATTTTGGAATAGAAGTCTGAACGACCAATATGTGATTGAGTATTTGAGGAAGCTTATTAGAAATCTTTATGGTATGATCGGGTTTGTGATTTTTTTTTGATAGGTGGTACAAATATATTTTTAATTTAATCAATTTAATTTTATTTTAAGTAAAGTGTTTCTTTTGATATTAGTTAATATAAAGTTGATCAAAAGAACGTGAATCATTTTTAATAACTTATTAAGTTTGGACAAAAACATTTTGGACTTATTAAGTTTACAACATTTTGTTTACAACATTTTGGATTTATTTTGAAAGACACGTTTCAAACTCCCCGACTTACATTTCTTTGATTTATTTAAAAGAAAATTATTTTCATAACCCTGTAAATATTGGGCACTGATACGTAGTTCGACTACTATCTTACAGACAAACAAATTATTCCCATAAAAATGGATTATATAAGAAATACCTAAAATCGTAAAAAACTTTATTATCTCTGTGAAATTTTGTAACAAGCGTGGTAGTCATGAAGTAGAAAAAACCGAAAATAATTATTTTTCTAACATTGTTAATATTCAAAATGAAAATACCTAACATTGTTAATGTGATGTGATATCCCTTGAGAGTTTCACTTTGGTATATTAAACACAGAGTAGATAAGGTAATTGACAAAAAGACTATGCCCCATAGTAATTTTTTAATCTAGTTTTTCTCTGGTCTAAATATTATTGCCGCGTTAATTACCTAACCTTTATCAAAAATTCAGAGAAGTGTAATCTGTAATGATAATTCTTCAATAACAACAAAAGTAATAATATTAAATTAATCAACTTTATGCCATTTCTAATTTTGATCTTCATAAATACCATTAACAGTCTCTTAATTAATTTGTCCCCAACAAATTGTGGTTAAAACTTGGTGAGATATGGTAACCGTTGTGAATATTTCATGGTTAACCCAAGTCAGGAGATCATTTCATTTTTTCATCAACATAACTTTTCTTTTCTTACTTGCATTCTTCCTCACAATTTTAATCCATAATCCAAATTCTCATGATGTTCTTCAAGCACCCAAAAGATCAAATCCCATCCTCGACTATTTCTCCTCACCAGACCTTAACAACGTTGCTGCTACCTCAAATTGTAGCGAAATTAAGCAACATCATGATTACAAAGCCAAGTGTGAATTCTTAAAGTTTAACGAAGGATGTGGATCATCTGGATACATAGACTATCTCCAACTCTTCTATTGCATTTTTGGATCAATCTCAATAATAGGCTATATTATACTGATTCTATGGCTGGTCGTGCTATTCTACTTATTAGGTAGTACAGCTGACGATTACTTCGTTCCTTCATTAAAAAGTCTATCAAATGTCCTGGAACTCACCCCCACCATGGCTGGTGTTACCTTCCTTTCATTTGGTAACGGGGCTCCTGACGTTTTTTCTAGTATTGTTTCCTTCATGGGAACTAGTTCACGCTCGGGCGCTGTCGGTCTTAATAGCGTACTGGGTGCAGGTTTCTTTGTATCAAGTGTCGTTGTAGGTGCAATTTGTATTTCTGTAAGCTCTCGTGGTGTATCCGTTGATAAAAAGAGTTTCATTCGAGATATTCTCTTTTACTTCATCACTCTTTCTTCCGTACTAGTCATCGTAACAGTTGGAGCGATTAATATCTGGGGAGCCATGGTTTTTGTTTCTCTATACCTCATTTACGTAGTACTTGTCTACACAATGGATTCAAACGGACATGAAATACAAGTGAGTATAACTACAAAATTGTTGAATATGAACGTATTTTTTGCCTCAATCTAGAGATGTTCCATGTCCTTTTGCATCTACAGAGGAACCCAACTGTGAATTAACACAACTATTTTTTTTCTTCTTCTTAGGCAGGTGATCCACTGGAGGAATCGGCTGCACCGTTGCTAGAACATAGCAGCAACGGTGAAAATCTTGTTTCAATCGAAAACGGCGGAATAAATAATGGAAGTCATGAAGATGATCAGAATGGGAAAAATACGGTTTGCGATAGATTTAAACACATTATAGAGTTGGGATTTCTATACGGTATAGATAAACCGCTTTCCTTCCCCAGAAGAATGACAATTCCTTGTGCAAGTGATGAAAACTGGTCTAAACCTTATGCAGTTATTTCTGTTACACTAGCACCAGTTTTATTAGTAGCCTTAATCTGGGGATCTGATAAAGAAACTCTAGTTCCATATTTGATTGGTGGATTAGTAGTAGGAATTGTTTTTGGATCATTAGCTATTTTCACCACTAATAAATTTAACCCTCCAAGGTCAAAAAAGTTCTTAATGGTTTGGTTACTAGGAGGATTCCTAATGAGTGTGACTTGGATTTATCTGGTAGCAGGGGAATTAGTTTCCTTGTTAGGGACACTTGGGAAGTTATTTGGGATAAGTCCATTAATTTTAGGCTTAACTATACTTGCATGGGGAAATTCACTTGGGGATTTTATATCCAATTCTGCACTGGCTAAGAAAGGTGGTAAAGATGGTGCTCAAACTGCAATTTCAGGGTGTTATGCTGGTCCCATTTTTAATGCAATTATGGGTTTGGGTTTGGGTCTGCTTATCTCGGCTTGGTCTCATTATCCAACTCCTTTTGCTATTCCCAGAGATATTACTTTGTATGAAACAGTGGGATTTTTAATGGCTGGATTAATATGGGCACTTGTGATGATGCTTAGGAACGATATGAAGCTTGGTAAAGTTATGGGTTATGGTCTCCTGGCTATATATGCCTGCTTTATATCAATCAGACTGATTCAAGTCCTTCTGTTTTGAATCTTGAGAGATACATAGTTCATAATTGTATTCATATTATTTTCTGTAAAAAAATTTTTGAAGCATTTTTCTGTATTTGTTGGATTGATTGTGATTATCACATGTGTGTGAACAAGGTTTGAATAAAATTGTTGTTTGTTTTCTTTTTCTTTCTTTTGTGTTTTGCTTTTTTTTTTTTTTTTTATATCGTGAAATTTAACCTTCCTAGTTTGAGGCTTATAGGTTTTATTTGAGGCCTACCATTAGAAAACAAAAATAGATATTTTAAAGTGAAATGAAATACCCTCTTCTTCTTTTTTTTTTTTTTTTTTTTTTTTTTTTTTTTGATACGAAAAGATATTTCATTGAAAGAGATCAACCCCTCATATCAAGTTGGAGTTGGTCAGAGATACATCTAGGATGATGGTCAGACCATTCTTTTGTTAGCTTCTCGCACGTTTGTTTTGAAAGAATGTCTGCCACTTTATTTAGTTCCTCTGGAACATAATAACATTTCCAATTCCTAAAGTTTTTAAAACAGAGAATAATGTCTTTAAGAAAGTTGTGAAACTGTCAATTGATGTTGAAATGGCCTTTGGTGATAGCTTCAACCAAAATCTTTGAGTCTGTTTCGAAGTTTCCGCCTCCGGCTTTAGTTGATTAATCCACTTCATTGCTTCCCACAGGCGCCATCCCCTCAAAGATGCTCTGGGCTCATTGCTTGGTCAACAAAACAACATTTTGCTCCCCTTGCGGCACTGCGCAGAGTTGCGAATGATTAGACCAATGCCGACATTCTTAGAAATGTAGTCATAAGAAGCATCTAAGTTAACAGTATAGTAACCCGCACAGGTGGATACCAAGTTAAAAGAGCTCTAGCCTCCCTAGAGATTAACTTAGTAGGAGTTTTCCTTTTAGAACCAAGGATATCCAAGCAGATGAGTTCTATTTTAAGTATAAGTTTCTGGGGATCTAGACACTTATTATCAAAAACCAGAGAACATCTCTCTTTCCATATAGCCCAAGCTGTGACTAATTTTTTAACGATAGAATCAGTCGTGATAGCACCCTGACTGTGTTGAAGAATCCAGTTCACACAAGTTGATCTGATAGAATCTTGAGAATCAAATTGTAGACCCACACCTCCAAACCAGACTGTTCTAGAGTAGTCACAGTGTAGAGTAGTATGGGAAGCACTCTCTTCTGCCAAACCACAAATAGGACAGAGTATATCAGCATTAGGAGCATAACGTAAAGTTCTCGCTTTGGTTGGAAGAATATCTCTCAGGCACTTCCAGACAAAGTGCTTAATTCTAGGAAGGATCGGTAGTTTCCACATGAGCTTGTACACCTTTTTCATCTCCTCAGAAATGTCAGAAGGACCATGTACTTCAGTGTAGAGTTTTTTGTACGCAGATTTAACTGTGAAGACTCCATTTTTTTCCAGCAGCCAAATGAGTTTATCTTCTTGAAGATAGTGAATGGAAATCCCAGATATTAAGCTTGTAGTTTCAGGAGAGAATAAACCATATAGCAGACTAATGTTCCAGCTGTAGGTTTCTTGTATGAATAAGTCCTTAACTGAAACATAAGATGAAGGATTCACAGCATTAATTTTAGGCTCAAGAGGAGCATGAAGACCAGGTACCCAAAAGTCCTTCCATATCTTTATTAAACCTCCATTACCTACACTCCAAGTATTGTTTTCCTTGATAAACTGAATTTGTGAACTTATACTTTTCCAGGCAAATGATGAATCTTTCTTGACTGTGTACTCAAAGATATCACCATTAGGATAGTATTTAGCAGCCATGGATTTAGACCACATATCAGATTTTCTTGAACAAAGTCTCCAAGCTGATTTTGCAAGTAAAGCTTTGTTAAAACATTCCAAGTCCCTGAAACCAAGACCACCTTCTTCTTTGGTTCTACTCAAATTAGACCAAGAAATTATAGCTCCTTTGTTTGAGTCTTTCCTCCTCCAAAACTTTCCTTGAGAAGAGTTGAGAGTTTTTATAGTTTGATCTGGCAACTTAAAAGATATCATATGATGTACAGGGATTGCATTGAGAACATGCTTAACCATCACTGTTCTACCTGGTTCAGATAGATTTGTAGAGTTCCACTTAGAGAGTCTTGTATCCATCTTTTCAGCTAGAACAGAAAAAAGGACTTTCTTGTTTCTCCCAATGAAGAATGGAAGACCTAAGTACTTTTCTTTTTTATCCATGATAGGAACTTGAAGAATACCAGCTAAAGTTTCAAATTTGAAGAAGAACCGACATTCTTCTTTGAAGTGAACTGAAGATTTGTTGAAGTTAATAACTTGCCCAGAGCAATTACTGAATTCCTCAATAAATTCTAGAAGCTTCCTTGTTTGATCTAGATTAGCTTCTGCAAACAATAAGCAATCATCTGCAAATAAAAGATGATTAATCTTAGGGGCTCTTCTTGCAATTTTCACCCCTGAAATTGTCTTAGCTTGTTCACAAAAAGCTAACTTTCTTGAGAGGGATTCCATGGCGATGATGAAGAGATAAGGAGATAATGGATCTCCTTGTCTTAGTCCTCTTGTAGGTAGAAAAGGTTGACAAGGAGAACCATTGATAAGTACTTCCACCTGAGTTGTTGAGATACACTGAAATATTAGTTGACACCATTTCTCACAAAATCCAAAGTTCCTTAACACCTCCATGAGAAACCCCCATTCTAATCTGTCAAAAGCTTTTGACATGTCCATCTTTAAAGCCAAAGAACCCACTTGCCCTGATTGTTTCTTCATTGTATGCACCATTTCCTGAACTAGAGAAATATTCTCAGATATTAATCTCCCTGGGACATAAGCAGCTTGCATTGGAGATATTATTCTTTCCATATGCTTTTTCATTCTTTTTGCAATGATTTTAGATATAAGCTTATATGAAGTATTGCAGAGAGAAATTGGTCTATAATCTTCTGGCTTATGGGGAGTAGAATTTTTAGGAATTAAGGAGAACCTTGTCTTGTTAGTTGCTTGAGAAGATACCCTGAATGGAAAAACTTTGGATCATAGAAATAAGATCATTCTTGACAGTACTCCATTGAGTTTGATAAAAAATAGGAGGGAACCCATCTAGTCCAGGAGAAGTCCAAGGTTCCATAGACATAAGGGTATCATAGATTTCTTCTTCAGTAGGAATAAGGAGGAGTTCTTCATTGTCTTCATCTGAGATACATTTAGGAATATGCTCAAGAAAATAATAGTTGTCTTGTGTTTCAACTGAAGTACTGATCTTTTTAAAGTGTGTTGTTAAGAGGTTATCCAGTGCAGCTCTATCACAACACCAAGTGCCATCTGAAGCTTGTAGACTGTCAATTCTGTTTCTAGATCTTCTCATATTAGCCATATTATGAAAATAGTTGGTATTCATGTCCATTTCACCATGAAATTTATCTTTGCTCTGCTGCCTCCAGAAACTAGATTCAATGTCTTCCCATTTTGCAATTTCTGCCTCCAACTGAATAACTTTATAAGTATTGCTACCATTGATATCAGAATGCTGAAGTGAAGACATCTGATCCTTCAAATGAGTGATATTCCTTTGAATGTGACCAAAGGTATTCTTATTCCATAATGCAAGCTGCTTTCTAGTATTAGACAGTTTATTCATAAAAACAAAAGCTGCAGAACCAGAAATATCAGTAGCCCAAGAATTTTCAATTTCAGTTGCACAAGTAGAATTATGAAGCCAATTTTCAAAGAATTTCCAATTCTTACCTTTAACAGTTAAGTTATTATATAACCCTAACAAAATAGGAGTATGATCAGACCCATTTTGAGTAACATGGGATAAACTAGAATCAGGAAATTTTAGGAACCATTCACTGTTGACTAAGGCTCTATCTAATCTAGTTTTGATTCTGCCAGTACCATGTTTATTACTAGACCAAGTAAATGGACTGCCATTAAATCCTAAGTCCATGAGATCTGCCTCTCTTAACAATTGAGTAATAATAATATTACTTGAAGAAGAGGCATGGTTCAATCTTTCATCATCATTAAGAGTAATATTTAAATCTCCTATAACAACCCATGGGATCTTAACAACTTTACTAAGGTCTTTGATGTACTCCCATTGTTCTATTTGGTCTTCTTTATAGGGTGTGCCATACAAACAGGAAAGAAACCATTCACCCTTAGAAGGATCATTTAAGATTATAGCATTAATCATGTTAGGACTAGAATTGACAATATCAACTTGAAAGCCATCCTTCCAAAGAAACAATAAACCTCCAAACTAGACCCACGAAGGGATGTAGAAAGAATTTGGGAAAGACGAGGATTTAGAGAGTTTTAAGAATCTATTATCATTTATTTTAGTTTCAGAAATAAAAATTAAATCAGGATTATGAAGTTTGTTTAAAAGAGAAAGATGGTCTCTAGTTGGTTTTTAGCAAAAGCCCTGACAATTCCAAGCTAGGATTTTCATCTTACCTAAGTTACAAGAGAACCAAAACCACAAAATGTTTGTAAGTTTAAAAATTGTAAGATTTGAAGGAGATGTAAGGATTTTAAATACCTGAATAGCAGGAATTCCTTGTTGTCCAAGAGTAGTGGATGCAGCTCCTTCACCATTTTTGTCCATCTCCATCTCATTGTTGGTGTGCATATCAGTAGTTGGGTCAGAGAGGGTATGAGACACACTTGAGGGAGTAACATGAATATTATGAGGATTATTAGAAGGATCCTCATTAAGTTTAGAATTTCTCATTCTCTTATTTTGTCTAGTTTCTTCACCATCTTCCTCAACTTCAGTGTTTTTGGGAGAATCTTCTATGATAATATTCTCTTTCTCATTCATAAGATCTTCTTCCTGATCTTCAACATCAGAAGGATGCTCAAGTTGATATTGAGCATATTGTTCCAAAGTGAGTCTATCCAAAAACAGCTTATGTGCATAGTAATCACAGTTTTCTTCTTTATGATCAATCACATAACATTTGGGACATAAATTGTGAGGCTGAGCTTTCCAGTGATATTTAATCCTGACTTGACCTTCAGCTCTTGTATTCCACCAAGCTCCTCTTATCATTGGAAAGTTAAGATCGATTAAAACTCTTGCTTCGATATCAGACCCATATCTAGGACGACAGTTAGGAGGATCAGTTGAAATCTTTGTTCCAAAGAAGCTAATAGCTTCATCCACGACAGCTTTATTCATATGTTCTAACTTCAGCTTCTTCAAAAAAAACTGTGAATTCATGGGTGAGAAACTCATGATCTTCTGGCTTTTTCGACTGATCATATTTTTGAACTGCAAAAAGAGCGTCATTGACAATCCAAGGACCTCTCTTGATAACTTCATCTTGTTCCTCTTCAGAGTTTAGCTTAACAACAAAAAGATTCCTACCCATCACCTTCATAAATTTGTTTTTATATCTCTTCCAAAGTTTGTTGATTTCAGATCTGACTAGCTTTAATTCCATCTTGTCTTTATGAAGGATTTTACCCAGTAGACTGGCAGACCATTCTTCAGCAGCATCATCTATAAGTTTAGTAGATCCAACTACTCTTCTTCCAAAGCTAGCTTTTTGGGTTATGGAGGTTTTTTTCAGTTGGTTGGCGACCTTAGAGACTTGGGAATCAGAACTATAAGCCATATTGTCAAAGATAATTAGGATTCTAATGCTGTAGGGATTTTCATGAATAGAGTAAAAGTCGAAAAGATTTTTCCTTTTAACCAGGGAAGAAGACTGAGATAGTTATGAGGACTAATAAGAAAGGGAAGAATATCCCTATGATTGGGGAAAATCGTTACAATAGAAGCTATTTTTGAGGGAAGATAATTCTCTGTTGATTGATCTAGAAAGGGAAAGTGCCAGATTTTAGGAGAGCTGAAATTATGGTAACAGGAATTGACTAAGGAAGGAGCCAAAAACCATGTTTGAATTTTTGAATCTCCATGAACACTAATTTTTCCAGATTGGAAGGAATGAATGATGAAGAAAAAGACTAGAATCCATCCTAAAGAGACCACCCTGGATCTTAATAGGACTAGCAACATACTGATATTTACCATCTTGAGGAGATGATTAGCAATACTTGCTAATAAACAAAACTGATTGACTGATTTGGAAGCTAGATCCAAATAACCATACTGGTTAAACCACTGAAGGACTATAAGGAATACTCCTGCAAAAGAATTAGATCTTCATTAGCAAGACATCAAGAAAGCAATCAAAGTTGAAAGAATTAAAATTAAAACAACAATGTCGAAAAATAGATAACGATTAAAGGATTTAAAGAACAGGCTAAAAGGACAATAAAAAGTAACGGATAAGGTGATAAAACATTAAGGATCAGTTCGACTTTCTTTTTACTTTCGTTTTCATTTTCCTCTCCGAGAGAAGGTTCTCAATTTCTTTTTATGGATGTAGTCTGTGAAATGAAATACCCTTTATCCAACTATTTTAGTTAGGGGTAGGATCCAATGATATGGTTTTATTGACATAATCATGACATGGTTTGACCATTTTTTCTACAAAACCCAAGCGACGATATATTTGAAGCTAATTTTTTGATGACATGTTCCTATTATATAACTCTACATTCCTACCAAAAATGAGAGCATTCCGAGACGTATAAGACTAGCATCTACCATTTTGAATATCAACCATTGAAGATTAACGATTGAAATTAAACTTTGTGGATGGTGAAGTTTTGTATATCGGAATACTCTCATTTTTGGCAGGAATGTAGAGATATATAAGTGGAGCATGTCACCAAAAAATTAGCTTCAAACTCATTGTCGCTTGGATCTTGTAGAAAAAATGGCTAAACCATGTCATGATTATGTCAATATAACTATGTCATTGGATCCTGTCCCAGTTAGTTACTGGCTAATTTCTCCCAAATTAAATAGTGTTCATTCCATTGGTTAACAAATGTTTAATCTTGTTAACTCAAAAATTAACTAATGTTAATGACTACCAAACATGAAAGTCTTTTTTTTTTTTTTTTTTTTTTTTTTTTGTAAAATCATCAACCAAAAATCGTCGATGTTTATGCTCTCGTAGGCCGATTCTGGTTGATGTTCATCATTCATGAAGAAAACTCAGTATCGGTCGATACTAATTAATACGCGAACCGATTATAACTTCAAAAACAAACAAAAATTATTTTTTTTTACCCAGAATTGGTCGATATGAACCTTCGTATCGACCAATTATCTGGTGTTGAAAACATCAAACATATTCATACTCATTTTCAATTCAAGTATAAAATCATTTTCAAATTAGGTGTAAAATCATACGCATTTTCAATCCGAGTATAAAATTGTTTTCACTTCAAGTAAAAATTTTATACTCATAACTGAAATCGAGAATACATCACTCGGATTTATAATGAATATGATTTCATACTCATTTTACAATCGAGAAGTAACTGGAAAAAAATGGATTAATCTGTAGAATCGTTCTTTATAAGAAATCAAACACTCTATAATCGGTTTATGTGAAATTCATATAATCCGATTTTAGCGAAAAAAAACATACAGAAAAATTGGTATTTCTTCCATACCAGAATCGGGCTATATGGGCATGAACATCAACCAATTCTGGTTAAATGTTCTTCAACCAGAAAACACGTACATAATAATCGGCTGACGTGGTCATGAACACAAACAGATTATTATATGAATCGGTCAATATAGACGTCGACCTATTATGGTCAAACACAGAAAACCAAGATTGTTTGTAATTTTCAATTTTGAATGGATAAATCAATCACAAATATAACTAAGAGTTATAGGTTGTAATCGAAGATGTTTACTTTGATATTTTTTCAACAAAAAAAAAGATGATGAAATTTCCTTTAAAATGATCGATGTAGCTAGAAACGATTGATGAAATTAGGTTTAATTTTAGTTTGTGAGGGAAATGATTTGAATGAGTTTTAGTTTTGATAGGATTTGAATAGTTTGAAATCTAGAAGGATAAGGCTTAGGATTAAATTCTAATAGTGAGGACAACTTAGTATTTTACCTAGTTTAGATACCCCTTATCCATTTAGTGTGTATGAGTGAAGAAAATGATAGGTCTCAAGATATGAAGGAAATTTAAAGGTTGATGTATTAAAAAGAAAAATTTGTCACAAAAATTGCCAGTTGTTAAAGGGCCCATGCCCATGGGTGTGTGGTCCAAAACATAAGTCTTTTGGTTTTCCCTTTCCCATGTATATAGATGATATTGTATCCATGTAACTAGATAACTCATCTCAATAGAATCCTTCTCCTTCTCTATTTCTTTGTCTTCTTCCTTATAATTTACTGCAAAACGTTATCATGCACGATGTTATACCACGGAGCTATATCGGATTGATTGATTTTTTTTCTACACGGATTAACGTCAAGCTAATGTGGAAATCGCTGGAATCAAATCAGATAAGGATTTGTTGTTCGTGAAAGAGGTAAAGGGGATCTGTTGTCTGCTCAATCCCGAAAGAAAATTGTCCCAAAAAAAAGGGTGAAAGAGGAAAGTGATCGGTTGTCAATCCGTCAAAAATAATTTCACTTTCTTACTCACTAAATTTAAATGAAGCACAAGGTAAGGAAGAGTTCGTATCCACAGAGAGGCAATTGTTGTTATGCAATTTTCAGTTTCTAAGGTAACCAAGGGGGGATGTTTGTTGTTTAAGCGAAATACTAAAGTAAAAATAAAATAGAGCAAAGCAAATATTTGGAATAATCAATAAGGAGAAGATATTGGTCACGGGATAGTATCATTCACAAACATGTATTTTCATCAATGATTAGAATTGGTATTTTAATCTCTTATTTTACTAATAGTCCTAGGATACCTTGATCGCAAGAATAACCCGCTAATTCCCTGATTTCATCACAACCACATTAAAAGATGCATATGTGAATTCTTCTTAGAAAGCAACCTAAAGTGTAAAAGCACAATTAAGTTTAACCCCCTAAAAGCAATAAGTTCTACGGAATAAGACTAATCAATGCAAACGAATGTGTAAAAGCACTAAACGTTTTAACAAAAGTTATGATTCACTTGCGACTAGTAGGATATATCACTACAAGCACTACCCACAATTATGCTACTTAGAATCAGGGATAAACAACTTTTTCTTATTGAAAACCCTAATATAGCTCTAGAGATGAATGTAAATCGGATTGATTCCGGACTCAACCAAACAAACTATCAAATCTTATAACACTATTAATTGTGAATCACAAACAATAAAATATTGAGACAAAACTAATTCATACATTCAAAAACATGTTGAGAAATCAACTTTTATCCCATCACCAATAATATGTTTAGCTACTCATAGCTATGGAGTTCATCATAATAGTATTAATTGAAAAGAAGAAGATGAACAAAAGCAAACCTTAGAAGCGTAAACAAAACCGGCTCTCCAAAATTCCAAGAATAAGATATTAGATAAGTTGTAGAAGACCTTCCCTTTATAGCTTTTCTCCAACTTCTAAAATTAGGTCTAGTCTTCAAAGTCCATTAGATGAAAATCCACCAAGCCCATAAGAGGGAGAAACCCATGTAGAAAATATGTCCCAAAAGTGGTCGCCGGAAATCTGGTATTGTGGCCGGAAATTGGCCGGAAGAGTCGCCGGAAAGCATCTCAGGTGACCGGCAAAGTCCGCCCGGTCACCGGTTCAGCGAGTCAACTCGGTCGGGTCAACGGGTCAGCTCGGGTCAACTCGAGTCAAACCGAGTCAGGGTCAAGAGTCAGATCATGAGTTAGACCCAAGTCAGCTGTGTCAGGTGTAGTCAGGTGTAGCTGGTCTTCTGGCTCAGCTGAGTGGGTTAGTTGCCAGACCACTGCACATGTCAGGGCTGTGCTGCACTATCATTGTGCATCAGCCATCTTGGCTATGCTGTGATTCATAATTCCCCAGCTGCAGCTTCTCTTGCGGCTTCATTCAATCACTTACTCATGCCACATCAAAGTATCTCTGCAATCTTCCATTCTCTCCTTTCCTAGCTCAAATTCATAGCTTCATGATGCCTCCTCCATCATCTTAAAACCATAGTCATACACAACTCTGTAACACAATAACAACCCATTTTATGTTTCACTATCACAACCATTGCCAATTTCAGTTTCAACTGCGATGCTCATTTAAGTTTTCACTGCAACACCAGGACAACCACTAGCTGCCAACAGCATCACCACAGGCAAGTCCATAGCTTGCCTCAACTCAAGCCAAAACCCCAAGCTCAGAACCCATCAATACTGACAATTTCTTCATCACTGCAATGAATTGTAGAGTACCCAATTTCATCAACAGCCACACAGATCAGTGCACAACCTCATCTCATCTCCTCAGAGTCACTTAATTCCACCAGTACCAGAACCATTCACTGCCTCAATGCCACAATTCAGAGCTCAAGCCAACCTGTCCTAAGCATACATCTATGTAGCTTCAGCTGCACCAGAACCCATGTCAATCACCAACACCACCAGATCTGTGAATCTCTTCTCTCTCTTGATTCAAACAACACACAGCACATAGTGCATCCTGCTATCTTTCCCTGTAACATCTCAATCTTCACCATATGAATTGCAATCACATCATCAGTAGGCTCTCTCCATTGCTCTAGTATAGCTTCTGTTCATTCATTTAATGCTCCATTCTCAGGCCACCATACTGATTTGAGCTGCATCTTCATTATCATCCATCCCAGTTCCTTGTCTTTAAATGCAGCTGCACCTTCATGTACTCATATTCCATCACAGCCTTGAAGCTACCAGCCATTTCAACCTGCAACCTGAGCTACAACCAATAGATCCATCCAACTTCAGACCACCACATGCACTGCAATACAGCCAAGCTGCCAGCCTTTAGATCATCACCTGCCACTTTCCATGGATCATACTGCAAGTAACACCAGCTTCTTCTGCAATCTTGAACTCTTGAATACCAATGGCACCTACTCAACCACAATACACTAATTCTGATCCATTCAAGCCTTCAGCAAACAACTCACCACCATTCCCTGTAATGTTTTCAGTTCAACAGCATCATAGCAATCTACCATTCTACAATCTCAGTAACCACCAGATTATGGCATCATCTATTCTTGAATTCAAAAACCCCAATTTCTCTGTTGATTCTTCACAGTTCAAACAACCAAGCAACCTCAGTTGCTTCTTCTCAGATTTCAAGAGTCAAACACCCCAGATTCAATTCCATGTTCTTCAACAGAGAGCTTAACCCATTTCATGGCTCTAAAACAATCATCAACAGCAGCACCATCCCCATAATACCAGCTTCAAAACCAGTTTAATCTCAATCATCTTCTTCTTCAATGTCAGATTCAAACCAAAATCACCACAGAAACCCTAGTTCCTAGATCGGAAGCAAACCCATGGACCAATTCTTCAATCCTTCACTACCAGCACCCTGATTTGCTTTAATCTCGTTCTTCTATTTCATCTCAAAACCCCCTTTTCTTCACAGCAATACCCACGACCAATTCCACCTGAATTTCATAACATCTGCAACTCTCAGGTGATTCCAATCTCTCTCTCTCGATTTTTAGGTCAATAATGAGAAATGATTTCTCACTGAATTCTAAGGCTGGTGTAAGAAAATGAAAGTGGATACTGACCACCTGTGTCCTGCGAGATAAGGGGTCATGAGAGTAGGGTTATACCAAAGTGTCCAAATCACCTTGATAAGGGCTATCCAGCTGGCAGCCCCTTAACATTTGCTAGCTGTCTTTTAATACTTCTCCAAAGAGAGTTGTCCCTTAACCTTGGGTCAGCTCCATATATCACTTGCCTGTGAGATGACAATTTCGCCCTTTTTTCTCAAATTGGATAATTTCTTCTTCTTTTCCTCCGTGCGACTCCAGAGTACCTAATAACTCAAAAATACTCGTAAAGTACATAATTCACAAGAAAAATAGCAAAGAAAGCGTAACTACTAGATAGTAAATACGGTGTATTCTACACCTATCAGAAAACATGTTCATATGATACCCACTCATAATCGATGAAATATGAGTGCTCTTCGTAAGATTAATTTAATCTTTGTTCATACGCTGGGATTCAATGTGTTCTTATGTTCGCATCGAGATTGTTATCTGTGAAAGATCCGTCCCCACCCGGTCCAGCCAATCCGGTTCGCTTTAACCCGATCCAACTCGGCCCCGATCCAGCGATCCAACTCGGCCCCGATCCAGCGATCCAACTCGGCCACGATCCAGCGATCCAACTCGGGTCCTGTTCAGTTCCATTTCCGGTCCTGTTCCAGGCTGGTTTTGGGGCGTGCGCGATTAAGTCTTTTCCGGTCCTGTCTATGTATAGGGGGAACCAAAGTCTGAGTTTGAGGTATGTAACTATAATTATAATGGCTTCTAGATTGAGTACTTTCTAGGCTTATTTATTTGTTTTTAGAACATGCATGGTTTTGTTTATTTTTGCCTTAAGATAAGTCCATATCATTTAAACAGTCAATTTGAACTATGACTGTTGATCTCGATCATAAACAATTTTGGTTTTATTGTTATCTTGTTCTCTTGAATATGATATATTGGCTATAGTTGAATGATGTGTTTTGTACAATTGGTTGTACCAACTCGATTCAAATATATTTATTTGGGGTTTAGAAGTACTTGAACACCATTATTGCGTACTTGATATTTTCTTCCCAAAATTTGAATGTTCCCTGGAATGTAATCCACTTGCTGGACTATTAATTTGTCTGTAGTTTCAAACGATACGTTCAAATAAAATCACATGTATTCCAATTTTTGTGGAAGAACTCACAAAAGAAGATATGAGTCAGAAAATTTCCATTTTTCTACTTTATCCATGATACTAACGAACCAGTATATGTTGAAGTATGACAACAAGAGAACTACTTTTAGTAATCTATTCAACCTAAAGTAATTGGTTGAGATGAGTAGTGAGATTCTCTTGGCATGTTTAGATAAAGAAATTTCTCAAATTAAGCTAAATGTAGCAAAAATTGAAAATGGAAAGAACCCCGAAGTAATGAGGGATAGACGTACCGACTCATATAAAGCATGTAAAATGGACATATATATATCATGAGACAAAGATGCATTTTTCCCGTGGTAGTAATGACACCAAAGTACATGTATAAACTGAATGTGGGATGAATCTAAGATGTAATTCTAGCTCTCACCAAAGAGACGGGAATGAATCTTCTTATCAGTATTGGTACAAGCAATGCAATGAGAGTACCATAGTAGCAACCAATTTCCATGGAAATTTCATACTTTAGACATCAAATTTAATGACAACAACAACAACAACAACAACAAAAAAAAAGCTTGCCTGGCCAATTGACTATTTAATTGAACTAGATCAGATGTCTGTCTATATAGAATGAAAAGTACATCATTCCCAAGAGACATATATTCTCTAAACCACTTGAGATATATCTGGATGAAACGTAACATATATTCATTCTAAAGTAATTGAGTTGAATCTGACTTTTGTTACGTAATAAGGCCACACCACTTGTTAAATCTCTCAAGACTCAATGTCTAAGCTCTGTATGTACTAAGGGACAATCACATCTTGTTAAGTACAAAGGGTGTTCATGCGTGAACTATTACCTATTTTTTTAAAACTTACAGTGAGAATGGAGTTAATTGCATCTATAAATTATTTCTAATGAAAGTGGAAGGAAACATATTCTTAGAAAATTAATGTGTCAATCTAGTGAATTGTAAATCACTGGAACTTGAATTATGAAATATGTATTAACCCCAACAATGAACTGATTGGGATTGATTCATAAAGACTTTGACATAACCATAAGGCACATCGGTTGTGACACGATGTTCCGTTTTGAAAGTACTAACACGGGCATCACTTCATTTGAGTGTACAAGATAATGAACTAATAGAATGCGAAGTTACGACATCTATCACAATCAGTGATTTCTAAAGTTACTAGATTTGCACTGCCTCTCCCCATTATGCTTTAGAGTAAGAAAGCACGTCAATCATCTTAGAAAGTTTTTCTTTAGTAAAACATGATTGAGACCATCCTGTTTTACTTAGATGCAAATAACTAATTCTTCAAAGAAATAAAATGTTGTTAGTGAACATATATCCATGCAGAATGCGGACCATTCAAGTTATTTATGGCTCTGGTGGATGATTCGACACATTTAATCAGTTATCACTCACATAAACGATGCGTTTAATTTTTGCAAAACTCATAGCACGTATTACACAATGCAAAGTGCAAAGGATCTCCACCCTTGTTAATGCTAGAGAATTTACATCAAAAGGATTTGATGAATATTGCATGTTTGATAAGATCAATGTAGAGCATCTTATACCCAATGGTCTCGTAGAGACTACCATCAAAGGTTACAGATGGTGTCTAAGGAATAGGTTATGCGTACCAACCTACCTTTTATTGCTTTGGGGATATGCAATAGTACGCGCATTTTTACTTAATTCATTTTAGAACCCAATATTAGTCAACCTTTTCTGGTACCAGTTGGTAACTGAATTTAAGCCTGACATTTGTGTTCTTACGCATTGTTGGTTGCACTATATATGTGCCATTACGAGTCCACATCGTACTATGATGGGTCACGAAAATGATTAAGTAATTTTGTTGGATATTTACTCTCAACAATTATCCGCATTTTTAAACCTTTGGCAGGAGATTTCTTACCGCTAGATTTGCCGGTTATCACTTTAATGAGACAGTCTTCGTGTCGTTAGGGGGAGATAAGAAAAAGTATTTTCTAAGGGAATGACAGGAATTGTCGTGGTGTGTTCTCATTGTGTCTCATATTGATTCTTGTACTCCACAAATGTAAATGTGAAGTGAAAGAATAATCGATTTTCAGAATGTATATTGATGTCGCTAAAGTGATGAGATCACACATACCAGCTACAAACCTGCCTGCAAGGTCACAAATCCTCAATAAGGGATATACACCATAAACTAAGGTGTTGTAACTACACTTAGTGAAAGTGTGGTTGAGGTCATGGCTCCATAAAGGAAGTTGGAGAGACCACTTGGTTCGATCAATCCTCATCAAGAAAGGAAGTAGGTGAGGAAGGTACAACTTATCTATATCATCAGAAATCATCTCATAAGATTGTCTCTGAATATGTCCATGAATCAAACTGGAGGACGCTCCGAAGTTTAATGATTCCAGAGAACAATGACATCCCAAGTGGATTATGAGAATACGCACGAGTCAATGGAAAGATCATGCGAGCATATTGATGATAAATTTTATATACACTTGCTTAAGGAAATAGAGCAAGATGAGATCAAACCAAGCTCCTTGTTGCTTAATTTCAACGAAGAGCATATTTGGCCTATACAATCCAGGTAGAACTTGGTTCTTTGACAAATATATAGGTATTTGGTATGGTAGTGCTAACCAACCAAATGTAAAGCCTATTGGACATACATGATTAATTTGTCACAAAGCTTAATGAGAAGAAAGCAGTCTCAAAGTACAAAGACTCGCCTTGTGGCGCGAGGTTTCTCACAAAGCCCTGGAATTGTTCTCTTGTAATGAACTTTATAGTGTTCCATTTGCTTAGTTAGCTTGGTAATTTCAAAAGGACTTGAAATTTAGCATATGTATGTGGTTGTTACGTATCTCTAAAAGAATCAAGAGATATGAGATATTTACAAAACTACTTGATAGCCTTTTGTTACTCAAATCAAGTGACTCTAAACCACAGACTGCGTTGACAGTTAGATATATATAACGCTCACTTATAGATTGAAGCAATCAGACGGATGTGGTATACCCGTCTAAGTGATTATTTGATTTGGAGGGGATAGACAAGTAAGGTATTTTTCCTTGCGTATTCACAAGAAAGTTCCTGATTTGGAATTATAGCTATCTATGTCGATGGTACAAACATGATGGGTCCTTTGATGTAATAAGAGACATTAAAAGCTATTTGAAATCCGAATTTGAGATGAACAATCTGGGGAAAGCTCGACCGAATACTGAGCTTGTGGTATATTATTCCACCAGTTTGCATATGTCTAAAGTTTTCAGGCAATTTAACAAAGACATGCATCCTGATAGCACTCCCATGATTAGTCGAGGTTCAAATGTAAGTAACTGACCATTTCGTTTAAAGGAATATGACGAAGATGTGTTGGGAGATGAAATTCCCATATCTAAGCACAATAGACGCATTGTTGTACTTAGTATAATAATGCACTCAATTAAATTTTACATCCTCAGGGAACTTGTTAGCTAGATATAGCTCAGCGCCAACGCAACGTCATTGGAATAGTATAGTGAATGTTATCATGTACTTAAAAGTCACGATTGACATAAATGTGTTTTTATCCCTGCAAAGATATTAAAAGGAATGCCAATGAAAGTGCAATCCAAAAGTTGTTGATTATAAAGGAACAATAATCTCTTCTCCAACGAAAGTAATTAGAGGGAGATATGGTAGACTATTTTCTAAGTCATTGCCGATATTCAGTTTCGAAAAGTACATGACTAAAGGAACTGTCTGGAATAACTCTGAAAGTAATCAGGGGGAGATGTCGACATCAGGGGGAGGATCCAAGGATATGATGTCGACATATTTTACTTCGAAATTGAACATGTGTTGTGCTTTTTTCCCTTCGATCGAGAATAGTTTTTCCCAAAGGGTTTTGTTACTCGACAAGGTTTTTAGCGAAACAACACTAAAAACATCAAGTATGTTGAACTTTGAAGACATAAAGATCGCGTTGATATTACTGAAAATATTTGAATCAAAGAAATGAAACACGATAGTCCGTTAAGCAACGTAACTTCCAGAATCAACAACATGGTCTTATAAACATTCAAGTCACCAAAGTAATGTGTGATAAACTCCTTTTGACTTCGTTAGACTAATGAAAATTGTCTGACATCAAGGGGAGCATCTAATGGTGTGTTGAACTCTTTTCCTTCACCTAGGTTACTTTTTCCCACAGGGTTTTGTTGCTCGGTAAGGTTTTTAATGAGACAACAACAAACACCGGGAATTAACTTCCCAACTAAGGCTATTGTCTTTCCAACAAGGATTTTCTGCCTTAGAGGTTGTGAAACAACTAATTAACTTCAACGAAGCAAAGTGATTATCTGCAACGGATCACATTTACTTGCATTTGTCACACGTTGTGCTCTTTCCCCTTCGTCAAGGTTTTGTCCCACTGGGTTTCCTTGTCAAGGTTTTATTGAGGCAACATATTCGAGTGCAACTATGTTGTAAGTTTGCTTAATGTTGTACTCTTTTTCTTTAGTTTAGGCTTTGTCCCTCTGGGTTTTACTGACGAAGTTTTAACGAGGCAATTAACTTAGACTCATCAGTCTTTAAAGATCGTATTGCATGTGATGAAGTACATGTAAAGTACGAGACAACATGTGAAGTACTACATGTGAAGAGTTGTGCCAAGGTTTTGTCCCAATGGGTTTTTCCTTATCAAAGTTTTAATGAGGCAATTGATTTCGGCACAAGACATTAAGGAGAGAACGTCATTTGAAGAACTACACTCAAAACACTATATGTGAAGCACTGCATACGAAGTTCTGTTGAACCGCACAAGGGGGAGTGTTAAAGGGCCCATGCCCATGGGTATGTGGTCCAAAACATAAGTCTTTTGGTTTTCCCTTTCCCATGTATATAGATGATATTGTATCCATGTAACTAGATAACTCATCTCAATAGAATCCTTCTCCTTCTCTATTTCTTTGTCTTATTCCTTATAATTTACTGCAAAACCAGTGGCTTACTTACATAAGCTTTCTAGTTCAAAAGCATACCATCGATTGGGACATTCCTAATGTTAATTTCCTTTCTTTAAATGCAGGATTCTTGCGAGCCCCTTTCTTCGCTAATAAATTTAGGATTGTCAGTTTGTACCATAATGTGGACAATCTCACAAGCAACTGAAAAACTGAAAAACGGAATATGTTAAAATCTTGTTGCTAGAGTTTTTCTAATCAAATTTGTTACCAATGTGGGAATATACTAAATGGGAAGTCCTATCAAGTGGAGTGTTGTCTGTAGTCCTTATAATGAAGGGGGCCTTGGTGTAAGGGATATCCATATTACTAATTGTGTTGCTAATCTTAGACATATGTGGGATATTGTGAGTGGGAAGAGCACTATTTAGACTGACTGGGTGCAGAAGAATCTCATAAAAGGTAAGGATTTCTGGACTTTAAAATACCTCAAGATACTTTTTGGTGCTGGAGAAGATTATTAGAACAAAGAGAAGTGGCAAAAAATTTGTTTATGCATATTATTGGGGATGTGGAGAAACCTATTTTCTTACTGATCTTTCGCACCCAAATGGAAGATTGGTTGATTGGGTGAGTCAGGACATTATAGAAGATTTATGCATTAGTTCTGATTGCAAGGTGGCTAATTTTCTGGATGATGAAGGGTGGTATTTCCTTGATGCAATGGATGAGGATTTTGCTCAGACTATAGTGCAGTTAAAGGAAGTAGAGTATGATGTTTCTGAGACTGATTTGATTATATGGAAACCTAGCTCTTTTGGAAGTTACACTATGAAGGATACCTGCAAGACTTTAGCAGGGGAAAAACACAATGTTCTGTGGTCTAAGCTTGTGTGGTTTAAATCTCATGTCCCAAGATTTTCTTTCATCACTTGGCTTGGCCTGTATGGAAGACTCAAAACTAGAGATAAAATGGTGAAATGGGGGAAGTTGCAGACTGCCAGGTGTGTGTTATGTGAGGATGAAAATTGTGTAGAAGATGAGGATCATATTTTTCATACTTTCTCCTTTGCTACTTCTATTTGGATGGGCCTTCTGATTAAAATGGGTTATTCTAGGAATCCTTGTAGTTACTGGAAAGATGAAATTGTCTGGTGCTTGAATGAATTTGTTGGCCAAGGTCTTGTTACCAGAATCAAGAAACTTATCTTGACATGCTTTGTCTATCATGTATGGAGGGAGAGGAACAACATGATTTTTTCTAGTAAGTATTCCTCTGCTGATCAGGTGGGGTATTGTATTCTTTCTGATGTTAAAATTAAAATGCTGTCTAGGTCCTGCAAAGTTGAGGATTCTTCTCACTCTAGGAATTTTATGGAAGGTCTAAGAGTTAACTGTGATTTTTTTTTTACCTTCCATAGTGTTATTGCCTTGGTTAGCTCCAGAAATGGACTTTATTATGATTAATGTTGATGGGTCAATGAGATTACTTACTGGTGGTTGGGGTGGTGTTTTAAGAGTTAGCTCTGGTGAAGTGGTTGTTGCTGCTAAGGGAGGGGGTCCTTTTATATCTGTAAATTCCCATGAACTTCAAGGTGTTGAGTTAGGCTTTAATCTGGCTATTGTGAGAGGATTTAAGAAAGTCCACTTAGCTATTGATTCAATGTTTATATACTTCTTGCTTACTAAGGAAGATTTTTCTCCCCCTGGAACTTGATTCAAATTTGGAGACGAGTAAAGAGATTGAGATCTTGCTTTGAGGTCTTAAAGGTTTCTCATGTGTACAGGGAAACCAATAGAGCTGCAGACCATTTAGCGAGTTACCATCCTCCTATAAAATTGGATGATGTTGGTATTCAGGATTTCTCGCCTGAGTTCTGTGAGATTATTAAAGAGGTTAGTGAGGGAAAGTTGTAGGACCAGAATATCGCGACAATAATACTTCGCGAGAGTAATAAACAACTACATTGCGAAGGTGTCGCAAGGAAATAATTTAAATGACACATCAGATGACGACAGCCAGAACATGAGAAAAGTGTGAAGACTTGGCGAGATTTAGGAGTGTCGCAAGTAAAGACGTTTATAACATTCGCGACACTTCGCGAGATGTTCCCGAAAATAAAGGACAAGCTTAGTGTCATCCACTGTATACTACCCTATATAAAGGGTTGAATTGGTCTGTTGTAAGGAGGATTCTTTTTAAATTGTTAAGCAAGTCATTAGGAGAGAGAAAATTAAGAGTGATTGTAATTTCTTTAGCTCTGTTCTACATTTCTTTGTAAACCTTTCAAGAAAACAATTAATAAAACACATTATTATTCACCTTCAAATGGATTGATTAAGCAAATTCGAGTGAGGGGTGTAGTGTGGGATTTCCCGCAACTACATATGCGCTAGAAACAGGGATTGAAGAAGATCAACCTTGTGAATTGGAAGAATTAGGGGTAACAAGAAAGAAATATTGAATAATTTTTAACAAGTTACTAAAATTGAGAAATGGCTAGGAGAAAGAATGCATCAGAACAACCAACGATCGTAAGGAGAAGTGGAAGATTAGTGGGAGAAAGGAGAAATGAAGTAGGTGAACCATCAAGGATAGATGCAAGAAATGGAGAAGAAGGTCGAACTCAACCACCAATTCAACCACCAATTCAACTATCAACTCAACCACCAATTCAACCAGTACTAAACAGAGTAATCGATTATGATAGGGTGAGCGTACATACATGGAGATCAGATTCTATGGAAGAAAGAGAAGAAGTGCAACAATTGATGAATAGTGGACAGGAAGAGAGAAATCGAGAAGAGATGGGAGAAACAATTCGTGGAAATGAAGAAATTGCGGCATTAGAAGCGCTGAGACAGACAATACACGAAGAAAGGCGGTTAGAAGCAGAAGAACGTGCAAATCTAACAAGGCAAAACCACGAATTAAGGATGGAAAATAGAAGGCTGCAAAATAGAAGATCAAGAAGTAGTAACAGATCGAGATCAGGATCGAGTAGAGAAAATGTGAGAAGAACATTACCTGCAGAAAACGTTAATGAAGAAAATTTGGAAAGAGAGTTAAATCTTGGTGAAGGAGGTCGCGAAGAGAGAGAGTTAATAGAGAATCGTTATATTTTGGTGAATAATCACGATGATGGAAATCAAGAAGATAGGCAGCCTCGAGGACAGAATAACCCAGTTAATGAAGAAAATCAGGAAGAAGGAAGGAGAACACTACATGGGAGAGAAACACAAAGGAAACAAAAGGAAATTGAAGATGACATTGAAAAGCATTATACCGAGCAAGCGCGTCTAGCCCGCGAGAGAGAAAGATTGAGAGCAGAAATGGAAAATCGGGAATTGGAAGAGGCGATTCGGCAGAATAATCATGACAATCGAGAGAGAAGGCGCGAGCGAAATCGCAACAATGGAGATATTAACGAAGAATATGAAAGAATACAAAAAAAGTAGACACGAACGAAGAAGGAGGGAAGCATAATTAAAGAGACCGATAAATTCAAATTCGAGGCAAATGAACAAATTCTGCGAGAATTGGCAGAGATAAGAGGAATATTGAACAGAGAAGAGAAGGATGGAGAAGACAGGTTAGATGAAGCTATCATGAGGTCGCGAAAAATCCTTTTACATTAGAAGTGCGAGTTAGGAGGAATACCCCCAAAATGCAACTTACCGGCGCTAACTAGCATTTTTGATGGGTCAACTTGTGCAAGTACAACACATCAAGGCTTACGTGAGATGTATGCTACAGTGGGAAAACCATGATGCTATATTGTGCAAATACTTTGCGTCGAGTTTAACGGGAGAAGCGTTGAAAAGGTTTGAGGGTTTACCAAGGAATACAATCACATCATTCAATCATTTACAGGCTATATTTTTGGGGCGTATATAAGCAACAACTCTTCGCGACTGGCATTGAAGATGTATTTGGGCTAAAACAAAGAGTTGGCGAGAGCTTGAGACATCGACAAGTAAGATGGAAGACAATGTGTAGCGAAATGGTGGACGGGTTGATGAAAGATATCTCATACTATCATTCATAAATGCTATGTTCGCAACCAACTTATTATATGTTCAAGTTTTTAGTCAAGAATACGATCACGATGACCGAATTGAGAGAATTGCAAGAGGAATATATTGCTTTGGAGGAAAGGCAAAATGAAGTAGAATCGCACCCAGTTGCGAATACAAGTTCAAGTGCTACGAATGCAAGTTTGTTACCCAGATTAATACAAACAGTGGCGAGCACCTCGCAAGGGCAACAAGAGAGAGTGGTAGATGATGAACAGCCAAAATTGGTAGCTATGGGAAGTCGCGATCAGGAAGAATTTGAAAGAGAAAGAAATTTCTACAACCGTGGCGGAAATAATAAAATTCAAAGGCTTGATCAACCGCAAGAAACCTATGGAGGTCAAAGGCATAATTCGCAAGAGACTTATGGAGGCCAGAGAGGCCTAATTATCATAGAGGACAGCGAAGTCATAGAGTCGTATGGGAAGAAATCAAAATGCCACCATTAAATGCTAGTGTGGAGAAGATATGGGAGGCTATAATCCTGATGGAGAATATACCTGCACCATGGAACATAGGGAGTGAACCGCCACCAGGTGATAGAAGTCACGAATTCTGCTCTTACCATCGTTTTCATGGACATCTGACAAATGACTGCCGAAACATTAAAAGAATTATCCTTAGAATGATTGATCAGGGGAAGTTGAATCACTTTTTAAAAAGCGAAGAGAAGGTTCAACATTTACCGCCGCCACCATTGAAAGGAAAAGAAACGTACATGATAGAAGTTGGGGCGAAAGCTAAAAATTTGTTTTGCAACTCCATTGTTCATTCATATCGCACCATTGAAGATTTTCATGATAACGTACTCAGTAGGGTTTTTGCGAGGGATGTTAATGATAAGGAGGTAATGAACATCGCGAGGAAATCGCAGTTAAAAGAATGGCAATTACAGATTATCTCTTTCTCGGCATAAGAAATACCCAAAGGTAGAGAAATACATGATAACCCGTTGGTGGTAAAACTGGATATTAATCCAAAACCTGTTGATGGGGAAGATGATGAAGCAGAAAATTGTTGGGCGATAAATAGAATATTAATCGATCTCGGAGTTCAAGTCAACATCCTTTTTTACCATACTTACAAGACTATGGGAGGAAAGGATGAAGAGTTGATCCCTTCAACATACAAAATATATGGTTTCAATGGTACCGCGAACAAGCCCAAAGGAGAAGTACACATGAGAATACCGTTGCAAGGATTGTCAACTGATATTTTGTTTTGTGTGGTCGAGGTGGAGTCCCCTTATAATGCATTGATTGGAAGGCCATGGTTGCATGAAATTCTGGGTGTGGCGTCAACGTATCATCAGTGTATAAAATTTCCCCATCCTAGTGGTGTTGGAATTATAAAGGGAGATTGGATAGAAGGGGAAAAATGTTATGAGATCGATGTGGAGAGCTGTGAAGAGAGAGCCGCAAAAAAGAAGGGATGGAAGAAGAATATTAAAGAGGAACAAAGAAAAGAAAGATTGATGGTAGATAGCATAAACATAAGGAGGGAAGACACATTGCGAGGAGAAGATATGACGGCAGTTGAAAGTCATGCTGGAAAAGAATTATTCAGAGGTTTTAATGATACAGAGGCAGAGGGAAGCAGGAATAAAAGGTGTAAGAAGTGAATAATTGCGAAAAGTAACAAAGATAAAGTGGCGAAGGCACGTCAAGGACAAGAAGAATAAGAGGTAGTTGTAGGCGCTTTGCGAAGTGAATGCATGAAGGTAGTTGAAAAATTGCGATGGAAAGGAAACGATAAGAGATTTGAATGGTGAAAAGGCAGAATGTAGTAAGAGTGAAAAGTGTAAGAAGTGAATAATCATCAAAAAAGCAACAACAAGAGATTATTCAAAGTAAGAGGAAGAAACAATAATAGAAGCAGAAACATGTGAAGATCTCGTAAATGTGTCTTCAACTCTCTATTCATTTGTCTTCAACTCTCGTAAATGTATGCAACTTTGATTGAAGAATTGAAAAACGAAAATGTTTAAACAATGTAAGATTGTGCGATAGCTTCGCAAACGCAGAATGAATGCCGAATGAATTAACAAATATGAATGAGTGAGTGAATGGGACGAACCTTTATGGCGTACACCCTAGTTCGCGAATGATATTTCGCAAGAGGCAAATGTAAGACCTAAAGTGCGTCATATAAGGGGGTATCTCTTGACATGGCTCGGGGGAAAGGTTACACGCTCCCGGAACCCGAGTCATGGAGATTTGGGGCCCATGAAAGCCTATCCGGTGGAGATACCTTGGATTTCCAACTATATATATAAGGTTATACCGGTTGGACGCCCGAGGGTCTCTTCCAAGGAGTCGCCGTATGACCAAGGCGCCGAGGTACACGGTTGAGTCAAGAGTGCGGGGAGCATGGAACTTCCTTACCACTCTTGACAAGTCTTGGCACATGCTGCACTCGGCCCGAAGAAAACTCCACTTAGGGTGCAGTCTCGTAACCATAAGCCCTATAGGTATAAGGGATAAGAGGCTGCGAAAACAACTGCTTGCTGTTAAGACCGGATGGGAGGAGCTAGTCTTGTATGGCCGATGTACGCCTCCTTAAAGGGGCAACCAAGGAGATGATAAGGGCGGCACCCTCCATTAGGGAGCTGATAAGTGTCAAAAGACGCAAATGTCATGAGACTTTACTTTCGCAAGGAAATATAGGCTTGTCATATTTGTGCAATGATCCTGTAGAGGCAATAATACTGACGCAAGGATAAGGCGAGATCAATGGGTTATTGCATGGAAATGCAAAAACTTCCTGCGATTTCGTCGCAGAGACGATAATGTCATGGGGTTTTACACTCGCAAGAGTGTTTAAGTCCTGTCATATTGTCGCGAATAAAATATCCTGCAGAGGCAAAAATACTCAATGATAAGACAAGGTCAATGGGTCATTACATGAAAATGTAAAGACGTCCTGCGATCTTGTCGCAACGAGGGGTGGCGAAATAAGACCTTTAATTAGGAAGGCAAAATAAGACCACACAAAAACGATAAGGCAAGATTAGTGGAGTTCTTCATTTATGGAGACATTCTCACGATCTTGTCGCCATAGCGAGCTTCAATATGCTTCGAGAAAACAGACAACAGAGGTAGATCTCTCATTTGGGAATGAATAACAGAGGCAAGTATGGGAATGAATAGGATAAGGTTTTGTTATTCATTCCCATATGAGGAATTTATGCATTCATGATATTGGTAGTCGAATTATAAAAGAGAATTGCTTGATTAATATGTGCAAGTAAAGAAAGCTAAGATTGAATTCATATTTGACAATCCAAGAAGATTGAAAGAGTATATATATTACAAGTAGCAAAAGAAGAAAAAGAAGTTATTTCTTTGAAGGATCATCTTCTTGGTCGATTCTTGATTTCATCATTCTCTTCGCCAGATTCTTCGCTTCGCTAGCATCACTATCGAGACATCCGAGAAAAGTGTATCTTCGGGAATATCCTCGCGAAGACAAGGATATGAACTAAGAGGAATCTTGTGATCATTGCAAACTATCTCAATAGTTTGATTGCGAAAAACGAATCGCATAATTATTAAAGTTCGCCACCGTAGCTTGCGATTGTTTCTTGACTTAGAATATTTGTTGTTGCGAAGAGAAAAGTATTGTGCGAGTTGTCCTTTTCGAGACTCAAGTTCTTCAATCCTTGTTTGAAGTCTTTTCGGATTCTCAGAACATATGACAATATATTAACAATTTAATAGCGATGCTACGGAAATAAAAAAAAAAAGTAAAGCATAATAAACAACCTTCTCTGTCAGATATCATATCCTTAACCAAGGCAGTATGCTCGGCATGAAGGCTAACATCAACACCTAAGTTATTCCTGGCATTATCTAGAACCTTCGCAGCCCAAGCAAACTCATCATCATTATTTATAACAAGAAGTGAACGAACTTGTTCTTCTCGCTCAGTAAGTATGGCATTCTGGCGAAGGGATTCATCTCGTTCAATTTGTACTTCGAGAAGAGACTTTTGAAATGATGTTAATGCCTGCGCACCCCTATTAGCGAAGACGGTCTTTTTTTCATCAATAAGGCCACTAATTTTCTTCCTTTGAAGCTCAATTTTTCTATGGGAATCAAGATACATTTGTTTAAATCGATTGGCTAAACCTAAAATAGCTCTATACTCAATCTCTGAAAGGCGACATTTGGTTCGAAGTTCATTCAATGAAAGGGAATCAATTTTGTTTGATGAGTTACTTAAAGACTCGTTGAGATGGGTGAGAAGAACGTCATTATCCATGGGCTCGGGAAATGAATGGAGAAGAATAGCTTCATCAGAGAGATTATATATGTCTGCGAAAATAATAAATCAGGGAAAGAATAATAGCCGACAAAGTAAAGATGACTTGAAGAATAAAAATTTTATACCATAAAGCTGCTGATTTGCACTTTGAATAGTAGATACTCTATTCTGTTGAAAAGTAAGCTCAGCCTCCAGCTGTTTAATTCTTTCATCTTTCTTGCGAGATGTCGCAGCTTCAACCTCTAGTTCTCGGATCTTCTCGTTAAGTTGCAAATTTTTCTTTTCAAGACTGTGGCGTCTTTTCTCGAGATCCGAGGCAACAACAAAAGAAGCTCTCCCAGACTATAAAGAAGAATATGGGAAGGATTAAGATAAAGCTTATAATTGAAGTCACAAAGAAACAAAGGGTTATGAACATACCAAATCAGTGAGAGCATTTAAGTGACTGGAGGTCAACGTTCGGGAGATTCCGCGAAAGGACTCATTATCCTCTAATAGCGGGGCATCGCAGATTTTAGCGAGAGCTCCGCAAGTAGCAGTTAGATGATCATCCCCTAATCCTTGCATGGAATCGGAGAAGACACTGGACAATTGCTCCATAACAGAAGTAGTCAAGCGATTCTCTTTCGCGGAGGAAGTACCAACCTCATTTTCACCCTCATCAGAATTTTCATTGGTTTGAGAAGAGAGCTGGGTTTTCCGTTTTTTAGAAAGCGGAGCAGAAGACTTGTCCTTGCGAAAAGTAGTTTTATCCATGCCTGTAGCCTTCGCAGCTTCATCCTTCGCAGCCTCAGCCTTCGCAGCTTTAGCTTCTTCAACTTCAACCTTCGCATACGCATGAAGATAAGAAACAGAGGCAACAATATTGTTTAAAATAACATAAGAAAATGTTTCTTACTTCATCCGTGAGCGATCGAAGTATTGCCAGGGTACTCGGCTTTGGATTTTCTCTATATTTCTTTCTCATTCTAGTGATCTAAAATTTTTGAAAGTTAATAAATAAAAGAGGAAGAAGATGTCGCAAAGCGAAATTGAAGAAAGGAAATATACCTCTTTTGTCTCCTCAGGCCACTTAAATTCCCAAGGATGATAGTTTGAGAGGTGTGCAGGGAGAACATGTGAACCTGCGATGTAAGGTCCACTCAAAAATAAAGGAACAACCCACCATCTCTCATCCTTGGAATGACGGGGAGTATTATTGTTGCCCGAATGCCAATCAATGTCTTGCATAAGCAGTTTGTCAGCGTCAACATTATCATTCTTTTTCAGTCGAGCACCCCAGCGAGATTTATCATTTCTCATATTTATAACTGAGTAATTTGCAAAGAAATTGTCCACGGTATACTTCTCAGTAACTATTTGTAAATTTACAAACTCAGGATCCCTAACATTATTAGGATATAAAGATCCTTTACCAGCGCCTCGATTTGCAAATTCAAGCATTAAACGGATGCAGTCGCCACTCAATTGATAGACAGCTCGCGAGAATTTCTCGTGAGCAAAAATTTCATAAAATAATGGCAACTCGGGATTATACAGAGGAATGGGGAGTCCTGCGAGAAGTTGACCCAGCGAGACTATGATTTTATGATCATCACATTGATGATCAGAAAATAATTTTGTAGAAAGAATAGATGAAGATCCTTGATTGGGAATGGTAGATAAAGTGAAACCCTTTTCCTGTAATTTCTTTTGAACATCAGTAAAATAAGGAGTGTATGTACGACCAAGTGAAGCCATTGTTAGAAGTATGGGAATGAATAGAGAGTTGAAGATCAAAAGAACGAGAAAAGTCTAGGACTGTGGTAGCAGGAGCGCAAATTGCGGAAGGAGAGAGAGAGTTAAAGAAAATTTGCAGAAGGAAAATAAAAGAGAAAAAGAGAAGGGTAAGAAAGCTATATATAGAGAAGAGAATTCTCGAGAAAACAAATGCATTTAATGCGAGATGGGACGTGAATGGTCAAGAATAAACGGTTGAAAGAGACGTGTCAAGAAACGAGTGGAAGAAGAAACACCTGTAATAAATTCCGTACATAAACAAAACAAGTAAAAATGAACAATCGCGAGATAAGGATGAGTAGTTGCGGCACTTTAAGATATTGGTTCTCATGACATCCTCTTCTTCGCAGAGAAGACATGAGAAGAGGCAAGATGTAGGACCAGAATATCGCGACAACAATACTTCGCGAGAGTAATAAACAACTACATTTCGAAGGTGTCGCAAGGAAATAATTTAAATGACGCATCGATGACGACAAATTTAACATGAGAAAAGTGTGAAGACTTGGCGAGATTTAGGAGTGTCGCAAGTAAAGACGTTTATAACATTCGCGACACTTCGCGAGATGTTCCCGAAAATAAAGGACAGCTTAGCTGTCATCCACTGTATACTACCCTATATAAAGGGTTGAATTGGTCTGTTGTAAGGAGGATTCTTTTTAAATTGTTAAGCAAGTCATTAGGAGAGAGAAAATTAAGAGTGATTGTAATTTCTTTAGCTCTGTTCTACATTTCTTTGTAAACCTTTCAAGAAAACAATTAATAAAACACATTATTATTCACCTTCAAATGGATTGATTAAGCAAATTCGAGTGAGGGGTGTAGTGTGGGATTTCCCGCAACTACAAAAGTTGTATCCTCGTAGCTAGCTTGTTTTTTTCTTCTTATGTTTTTTTTTGTTTTTTCTTTTCTGTTTCTTGGGGTGGGGTCCCCTTAACCCCGGCTGTCTGATAACAAAAAAAAAAAAAAAAACTAAATGGGAAGCTTTAAAATTTCAAATAAGATTACTTGAGAGATGAACAAGATTTAAAGGTATTTTTTCTGGAACAAAGAGCAGGGTAAACTTATGAGTCTATACCTGAAATTCCAAGATACTATTTGCAAACCAAAAGGATGTGGATCTATCTGTTATCCATGAATATGGATAAGTACGATTTTGTTATTCTTTCTAAGATGGATTGGAGGCCGGTGAATAAGCCTAATACATTATAAGAATTCTAATATTATAAGGATCTTCATTAGTCCAAATGTTTCTGGCTCTTGGACGCAAAAAGACATTTTGTTAAGTGTTAGAGCACTGCTCGGTAGAACTCGCAAGCGTTGCTATCTCAAGCTTGTTTGTCAAGTTTAGTTGTCAAAACTATAAGTCTTGATGTCTAGTCTACTTTTAGCTATGTCTCGAATTAGGATAAAATGTGTAGTTGAGCTTTAGACTTCACGGCATTCATCGATTGAAGACGAAGAACTACTAAGGGGAGCTTGTAGAACTTCATCAACAAAAGTTATATGGAAACTTGAACTCATCTATCACTCAGAAGTTTATTTCTATTCTCTCTCCTATTGAGACAAAAGTCTTATAGCTATATAGACTTTAATTATACACACTTGATATTTCGAGCTGAGTTTAACTCGCTTACATATTTCTCGAAATATGTGTTGGTAAGATTTCGCTTTAACCAAGTTCATCTTATATTCTTGACGAAAGTTAAAAAATGATTATGTGAAAATCGCCTGGTAACATCTTACATGATTTGTGTGAGATAGTCATTTGATGTAGACTCGGAATATTTCGTAATGATTCACTGGAAAATTGCTTTGAAGCTAATAGTTTGTGTGAGACAGCTATACCCGTCTTCTAAGAATGTTTCAACTTTCAATGATTGAAATGAGAGTTGAGAATAATTAACCATGATTGGATATTACACAGTATGCGTACTTATATGGTAACTGTTGCATATATATTCCAAGTTCGGGAACTTAGTATGCATACCCGTATGCGTACTGATTTCAACTGAGTTCGGTCGTGAACGATAGTATGCGTACACGTTTGCATACTGGCGAACACAGACCAAGTCCGGTTACTTAGGTATGCGTACCCGTTAGCATACTTGAGTGGGTTAAGTTCTAAAATCGGTTGTTCATGAAAAAAATACATTTATATAATAAAGAATGCAATCTTTTGCAAACCGTGGCTATAATGTTCATGAATTGATTCGAGTGAATCAAATCCGATTTTGCTTCAATTGTGTCTTGTATACTTCTATGAGAATATAAAAAATTGAACAACTCTATAACTAGTTTCATTTGAGTCATTTGAACTAGTTGTGATTAAGATGAACAAGGTTGATATGAAAATGTTCATATGGCTAACTTCGGTTAACTATTGTTGAGCCAACTAAGTGTACATGTTTAGGTATGGTTACCCATATCTAAATGAAGTCACATTTCATTTGTGTGTAACAAGCTAAGTCAATCTAACGGTTGAAAGATATTAGCTTGAATCTAATAAGGTTTTCATCTAACATTGAATATTGAATGCTTTGTTACCAAGGTAACATTGATTGCAAACCCCGATTTAAAGACTATATAAGGGAGAACTCTAGAAACTGGGAAACCTAATCCCCACACATCCTGTGTGATACTAGTTGCGACTAGAGTCGATTCTCCTTTAACCTAGGTTTTTCTAAAACCATTATAGGTTAACGACTTAAAGACTTCATTAGGATTCTGAAGCCAGGCCCAACTATTTTCTCTGTAGTTACGTGTTCTGATCTTACTTTGTTTTATCGTATTGAGTACTATCTTCTCTAAGATTTGCTCGAGATTTAATCTCCGATAGGTAAGATAAAAAGTAGTCACAAACATCTTTGTCACATCGTTTTGATTCCACAATATCTTGTTCCGCTACCATACGGTTAAGATCATTGTGATGTGATTGATATTATTAGGTTGTTCTTCAGGAATATAAGTCTGGTGTATCAATTGGTTCCTATTCACCTTGATTTATCAAAAGATGGATCAAAAACTCGTAGGTATTTCTGTTGGAGACAGATTTATCTATTTAATATGAAAATGCGGGGGTCTAACAACCACACCCAATAATTCGTTTGGCAATCTGAGAGGACTTACTCCAATACACTTTCTAGATAATCAACTAGACAGTTAGACTCAATCTAGAGTAAAGTATATCAAAGAGTTTTAATATCTTGAACTCTTAATTCAATCCGCAATCAGCAAATAGAAATCTGCGAGTCTGATTGAATATAAGAGGAGTAACTTGAACGGTACCAAAGACCAATATTCAAGTGTCAATCAATAACAAAGGTTGGATATTCTAATTGATTGATCTTAATGCACAACCTGTGATATTTCAATTATATAACAAAATATAATGCGGAAAATAAATAACACAGACACCAGAATTTTGTTAACGAGGAAACCGCAAATGCAGAAAAACCCCGGGAACTAGTCCAGATAGAACACCCATCTTGTATTAAGCCATTCAGGACACTAGCCTACTACCAATTAACTTTGGATTGGTGTAGTTGAACCCTAATCAATCTCACACCGATTCAAGGTACAGTTACGCTCCTTACATCTCTGATCCCAGCAGGATACTACGCACTTGATTCCCTTAGTTGATCTCACCCACAACCAAGAGTTGTACGACCCAAAGTCGAAGACTTGATAGACAAATCTGTCTCACACAGAAAAGTCTATAGGATTGAATAAATCTGTCTCCCACAGAAATACCCAAGAGTTTTTGTTCCGTCTTTTGATAAATCAAGGTGAACAGGAACCAATCGATAACCTGGACTTATATTCCCGAAGAACAACCTAGAATTATCAATCACCTCACAATAATCTTAATCGACTAGCGAAAGAAGATATTGTGGAATCACAAACGATGAGACGAATTGTTTGTGATTACTTTTATATCTTGCCTATCGGAGATAAAAATCTCGAGTCAATTATTTCAATTGTACTCAACACGATAGAAACAGCAAGATCAGATCACGCAACTAAAAAGATAATAGTTGGGTCTGGCTTCACAATCCCAATGAAGTTTTGAAGTCGTTAACCTACAGGGTCTCGAGAAGAAACCTAAGGTTAAAGGATAATCGACTCTAGTTATGCAACTAGTAACTCACAGAAGGTGTGGGGATTAGGTTTCCTAGTTTATAGAGTTCTCCTTTATATAGTATTCAAATCAGGGTTTGCAATCTAAGTTACCTTGGTAACAAAGCATTCAATATTCACCGTTAGATGAAAAACCCGATTCTCCCAAGCTAATATCTTTCAACCGTTAGATCGAACTTAGCTTGTTACACACAAATGAAATATACCCTCATTTAGGTTTATATAACCGTACCTAAACGTGTACACCATGTTGGTTCACAAATAGTTAACCAAGGTTATCCATATGATTACTCTCATATCAACCTTATTAATCATCTTAACCATAACTAGTTCAAATGACTCAAATGAAACTAGTTAAAGAGTTGTTCAATTGCTATATTCTCATGGATTATACAAGAACACAATTGAAGCAAAATCGGTTTGATTCACTCGAATAAATACATGAACATTATAGCCACGGTTTGCAAAGATTGCATTCCTTATTTTTTAATGTTTAGGTTCACGTATAACCGATTTTAGAAAAGTAACACCTTTAAGTATGTGTACAGGTATGCGTATTTAAGTAACCGGATTTGAGTTTGTTTTATTTTTGAAACTCATCAGAAATTCACGGACGTGAACTTTCCGCCAGTACGCGTACGCGCACTTTAGGTAACCGGATGAGTTTGGTTTTGGTTTTCAAACTCAGCAAAAATTCACGGACGTGAACATCCGTGATGGTCAAAATCCTGATGCCTCATGCTACTGTGCCTATACTCATCAAGATGTGGAGAATGATGAGATGGTTTCGGCCGAAGTGGTTCATCATTTTCTTAAGTACTTTGAGGAAGAAAATCTACAACTCGTTGATACTATTAAGGGTCTCGATGTGTTAAGAACTGAGTTGAAAAAGGTTAACTTTGACCTTGTTCTCATGAAGACACATATTAAAGATCTTCTCAATGAGGATATCTTCTCTTAAGAAGCATTAGAGGTTGTCAATCACAAGCTCGAAGGTCTCAAGACTCGTGAGGATTCCGAAAGAGCTCATTGTTTTAAGTTCACGATCGGTTTTGCTGGTTTAGGAGTCTTTTTTGTTTTTTCTTAGCTTGTTGATTTTTATTTTGTCTATGAAACTTCTTATGAGAATTTATTCTTGTGTTTTTTAAGAAGGATAACTAGGGTTTGGAATAACATATATTGTGATTACACATATCTAATGCCAACGATTTCATCTTGCAATGTTTTGAGATTTATTTATTTAAATTCTAAATTTTATTTGGAAGATGATTTTGCAGTATTAATCTTTATTGGAATTTATATATTGAAAATAATGTTATGGGATATGTGTGTTTACGTCCGTGAACTATGATTGTCCCATATATGTCAAAAGTTAAGTATATTATGTCATTATGAAAATATTGATAGAAAATAGAATGAACTTTCGATGTCAAAGATTAAGTCTATGCTATCGTTATGCAAATATTGATGAAAAAATAGAACGAATCTTTTAATATTCCGCAGTATTGATCTTCCCTGATGCACTTCCATGTGAAAGTACTGTATGGCTCCGTAAGTTTTTCTTATTTTAAGCATTTCCGATTAAATTAATCATTGAGGTTCCTTTGTGGTTAATTTAATTGAGTTTTCCGGATACAAATTCATGTCTCATGTGATTTGTTAATGTCCAAAGAAATCCTTATTTTCTTGTAAAAGTAAGGTCGCTCTTGTTGTTTTTTCAGGAATGACATTTTACGGGGGGAGTTCTTAATTGAACTTGTGCGTAGTTGCCAAATCTTTGTGGGGAGTGCGGATGTGGAATATTGTAGGAGTTATCTTGTATCTTTATAAACTCCTTGATGAATACACTAAGTTTCGACTATGTGAAATCATCGAAACAAAGTTGATATGTTCTTTTTTAGTCATGAAGTATCTCTATGATAATTTCATTATGATCCCGCTAGTTTTCGTACCTTTGCCAATTTATACTGACAAGTAGACTCGGAATATTTCGTATTGATTATTCGATCACTTGAAAATTGCTTTGAATCTAATAGTTTGTGGGAGACAGCTATTCCCGTGTTCGAAGAATGTTTCAATGATTGAAATGGGAGTTCAGAACAATTAACCATGATTGGATATTGCACAGTATGCGTACTTGTATGGTAACTGTTGCATATATATTCTAAGTCCGGGAACTTAGTATGCATACCCGTATGCGTACTGATTTCAACTGATTTCGGTCGTGAACGACAGTATGCGTACACGTTTGCATACTGGCAAACACAAACCAAGTCCGCCTACTTAGGCATGCGTACTCGTTTGCATACTTGAGTGGGTTAAGTTTTGAAATCGGTTGTTCATGAAAAAAAATACATTTATATAATAAGTGTTAGAGCATAGCTCGGTTGAACCCACCAAGCGTTGGTATGTCAAGTTTGGTTTTCATATTTTAGTGAATCAAAACTCACTTTAAGAGTCGCCTGATTATGTACTAGAGTCAACTTCGTATAGGTTAGATTGAAAGTATTAGGATATGAGACATTACAAGTATTGCGAAGACTTGAAGAAGTGAACAACGACAACATCATCCTTCCACTTGAGGTTAGTGATATTTGACTTGAACTGTTTCATTCCCTAACGTATCTTTCAAGTCTTGCATATTGAAAACGAAACTGTGAAGCATGAACACTTTAGATAGACATAGTATTAAGGAATACAATATGAAGTTTATTGCTTAACCATTAAACTTTGTAGATAAGACATCGACATAATCGTTTGAATGCTATTGTGATTATGTATGGGTATGAGGTGAGGATTTCATCCTAGGAAACAATGTTTTACATGTGTTTTAAGGAAGCAAGTTCATAAACTTGTTTATGAATCGAAAAGGAAATCGCCAGGCGTTATTGGGATTATTATTCATTGCATATCTTGTGAACATCCAATATGTGTGATTTAGTATAACCGCTCACGACTTGTTTGTGTTCTTGGTAAAACTATTCACAAATGCCTGACTTATGTATTGGTATGACTTTTATTAGTGAAACCGATCTTGAGTAATCACCTGAGATGGTATGATCGAGTTTGTGTTTTGTTGAACCGAATCTGGGTAAAGGGGAACCGATCCTATGAAGAGGTGCAACACATCACAAAGGGGAATCGATCCTTGTATGAGGTGCAGCAAGGTTTATAGCGAGAAAGGGGAACCGATCCTATGAACATGTGCAACACGTTTTTAGGCAAAGGGGAACTGATCCTATGGACATGTGCAACACATATAAGTTACATACCATATATATGTGGGGAACCGATCCTAGTACCTAGTCAACTGAATTTTGGAAAGCTAGTGTAACTATGCACAGTACTCACATGAAGGTAGAACCGAAACTTGTTTTGGTAGAACCGTTAAACCCATGATTTGTGATTGAGTGTTTCTTAATCAATCGCATAGTTCTTGAAAGTCGGATGAACCAATTCTAAACTTGTTTGGAAGTGTGGCAAATCGGTTTCAAGGTTGTAAGTATGAAAGAGGACTTAAAAAGTAAGGATGTCGGCATACTTTGAACACTTGCAGTAATGTTTATATTTTATTGTTCAAAGTTATTCCTTAATAGCTACAAGAAGAAAATCCCAGGATCGAAATAAATAAGTTAAGAATCTTTTATTTAAGGTTGTTAATTTTATTTTAGGAAAATGTGAATTAGTAATGTGCATTTACTAGTTGAGATTTTCCAGAGAGATTTTAGATCATTATTTTGGACAGAGCATTTCTAGGAATTATGAAAACCGAATTTGGAATGTATTGAATATCTTTGAGAATATTTTCGGTTTTGGAAATTCCTTGGTGTCCAAACTTCATTGTCTATAAATACCTGAAGTTTGCATTTCTAGCAAACTAATCCTTCGTGAAAACAAACTTCCTCGGTTGTGTTGTTACTGGTGTAGCCGCCTATTCGGATAGGAGAGTAATCTAATTAGGCGAAATCTCTTACGGCCGCTCAGTTTAAAGTCTTCTTTGGGATTGAGAAGCTCTACGAGTACCGTTGGTGGGAAACTAGATAATTGCGGTTTATCTTTTGTTTTCGATTGATTTGATTGACTAACGGTGGTTGACTTTGATTGTACCTAGTTTGTTTATGATTGAGAATCTTCTCTTCTGATATAAGATTCACTCAAACTAGATCAAAGTTTCGACATGGATCTTTAGACTTTTGTTAGTGCTAAAGACGATCTTGTGATAATCCATTATTAACAGACTCCGTTCTGTGCGTGATTGATTACAAGAGATTCAAGTTGTTGTGTGCAGGTGTTTATTGAAGATCTAAGAAGATTTGAAGACAAAGAAGATATTGAAGATTTCTAATTTGGGGTTCATAATCTTTGGTTTGCACAATACTTGTTTCGGTATAAGAGGATCCAACTATTATAAGTTTATCCTTGTGGTAGATTGGATTGATTAGTTGTGTATATCGGCATCAATACAATTCTTTGTGATTAAAAGTATTGATTGCAAAATCTTAAAGATTACTTTGGTAATTGAGAATAAGATAGATCTAAGAACCTGACGAAGGAGTTTATTTTAAGATAAACAGAAGAGCCTTTGTCTAACTCACATCACTTGGTTGAAGAGAGTTGATACCAAACAGATTTGTTGTTCCTTTATTGTTTGGAATACGAACCAAAGGAATTGTTCCAAGTACGTGACTTATTCATAGTTGGAGGCATGGGAATACAGACGGAACTAGGTGAACTATAGGTTTAGTTGCTTGGTATATACGAAGTTAGGTTTAATTTTGTGTAGTGGTTTAATCCTGAGAGTATTCAATTCTGGAAAAGGTCCCGGGGTTTTTCTGCATTTGCGGTTTCCTCGTTAACAAAATCTTGTTGTGTCGTTTACTTTATATTTCTGCATTATAATTGTTTTATTATAATTAAAGTAAATTACACAAACGTTAATTCCTAATTACTTGATAAGCAATCCTATTGTGTTTGGTTAAGTCCGAACGTTTGTATCAAGTAAACATACTTCGTTGTTGTATTGTCTCGATCTCGTATCCATAGACGATCACACGAAGTGTGAACCGATTAGTTGTATTGTATTGACTCAGTCCATAGACAATCACTTTCGGAGAAAGGACTTATAGGTAGGAAAAGTTTTAGCTTGAGGTATATTTGGGTACCCTCACCTTTTCAATAAGGAATGCAATCTTTTGCAAACCGTGGCTATAATATTCATGAACTGATTCGAGTGAATCAAATCCTATTTTGCTTCAATTGTGTCTTGTATACTTCTATGAGAATATAAACAATTGAACAACTCTATAACTAGTTTCATTTGAGTCATTTGAACTAGTTGTGATTAAGATGAACAAGGTTGATATGAAAGTGTTCATATGGCTAACTTCGGTTAACTATTGTTTAGCCAACTAAGTGTACATGTTTAGGTATGGTTGCGCATATCTAAATGAAGTCACATTTCATTTGTGTGTAACAAGCTAAGTCAATCTAACGGTCGAAAGATATTAGCTTGAATCTAATCAGGTTTTCATATAACTTTGAATATTAAATACTTTGTTACCAAGGTAACATTGATTTCAAACCCTGATTTAAAGACTATATAAGGGAGAACTCTAGCAACTGGGAAACCTAATCCCCACACCTCATGTGTGATACTAGTTGTGACTAGAGTCAATTCTCCTTTAACCTAGGTTTTTCTAAAACCATTATAGGTTAACGACTTAAAGACTTCATTGGGATTCTGAAGCCAGGCCCAACTATTTTCACTGTAGTTGCGTGTTCTGATCTTACTTTGTTTTATCGTATTGAGTACTATCTTCTCTAAGATTTGCTCGAGATTTAATCTCTGATAGGTAAGATAAAAAGTAGTCACAAACATCTTCGTCTCATCGTTTGTGATTCCACAATATCTAGTTCTGCTACCATACAGTTAAGATCATTGTGAGGTGATTGATATTATTAGGCTGTTCTTCAGGAATATAAGTCCGGTGTATCAATTGGTTCCTATTCACCTTGATTTATCAAAAGACAGAACAAAAATTCGTAGGTATTTCTGTGGGAGACAGATTTATCTATTCAATAGATTTTTCTGTGTGAGACACATTTGTTTATCAAGTCTTCGACTTTGGGTCGTAGCAACTCTTAGTTGTGAGTGAGATCAGCTAAGGGAATCAAGTGTGTAGAGTCCTGTTGGGATTCAGAGGCGTAAGGAACGCGACTATACCTTGATCAGTGTGAGATTGGTCAGGGCTCAACTACATTCCAGTCCGAAGTTAAATTGTAGTAGGCTAGAGTCTATAGCGGCTTAATACAGTGTGGTGTTCAAATCTGGACTAGGTCCCGGGGTTTTTCCTGCATTCACGGTTTCCTCGTTAACAAAACTTCTGGTGTTTGTGTTATTTCTTTTCCGCATTATATTTTCTATATAATTGAAATATATATCACAGGTTGTGCGTAGTTTAATCAATTAGATAATCCAATCTTTGGTTGTTGATATAAATTGATTGACACTTGAACATTGGTCTTTGGTACCGTTCAAGTTGTTTCTCATAATAATCAGGCTCGTGGATTTCTATCTGTTTGATTTGCTGATTATATTGAGAAACAAAGATACAACTCTTGGATATATTTCCATTGATTGAGTCTGACTGTCTAGTTGATTCTCTTGGAATTATATTGGAGTTTGTCCATACAGATTTCCGAAACGAAATATTGAGTGTGGTTGTTAGACCCCCGTTTTTTCATTAAGAATTGTTAATATCCAATAGGTCAGGGTTATGGAAAATTGGAAATAATAGATCTGCAAACATTTGGGGTGATCGCGCATCCCTAACATAAATTCACCAATTATTAATTATGGGTAATGTCCACAAAATATGAAAAAAAAAAGTTGATGACCTTCTTCTCAACAATGTTGATTGAGATGATAACATCATTTCTCAATGTTTTATGGGGCTACTATTTCCAAGATCAAAGCTATTTTTCCTAAAGGTCCTAATAATGATGATACTGTAACATGGCCTCGATCAAAGTCTGATGATTTCACCATGAAATCACTATATGACTCTATGGGTATGAATAACAACTCTTCTTCTACAAAAACCATGGATGAAAATTTGGAAAATGAAAATTTGGAAAATGAAAAACCACCCCAGCAATCAAAATGTTGTTATAAAAAATGATAATGTTATTCGACCAATTAGGGCTACAATTGCAAAAATATTTCTTCATATTAGTACCTCTTGCAAGTTGTGCAATGTAACTTTTGAGACTATGTCTCATCTATTAATACACTGTAACTTTGTCAATGAAGTATGACCATTGCTAAGTCTTTTTTTTTTTCATAAAAGAGGAAAACCCTCAAAACTTACAATGATAATTACCTGATTCAAGTAGGGAAAAGTTACATGACTCACTGTTATAGAGAATTTCAGGCATCTTTAAGCCATCATGTTCAACACAACTAACATCAAGTTTCTAAATACAATCAACAACCCATTTAACACCAAATTTTTAAATCCAATCCGGATTCCTAAAAAAAGTCATGTCCATTCCAAAAGATCGATTCAAGAGATGCATAACTAGGTTAAATGGCCTGGTTATGATAATTATTTTATCCAAACTGATTTTCAGATCTGAAAAATACAAAGTTGTTAGGATTCACAAAGGACCCAACCGTTTCTCAAGATTAGTTTTGCACCTTTATAGTAACAACAATGGTTAAATGGTCTTATTTAGATAGCTAATCTATCCAAAATGATTTATAAATCTGCAAAATATTGTGACGTTAGGATCCATAAAGGACCCAACACCTCTCATGATTTTTTTTCTTCAATAATATACGAAAAGAGCCAAGGGGATCAAATTTTTCATGCCGGAATCGCTCGGTATCTTTATCGGAATTGGTGTGTTGTAGTTATTTGTTGGTGTCATTGATGTTGTTGTGTGTGTAAGAGTCTTGGATGTTATTGATGCTTCTGGTGTCTATGATGGTATTTTTATTGATGCTTCTGGTGTCTTTGATGATTTTTTATTGCAACGTCTTGAGTTTGTGTTCTCTTGAAAAGAACCGGACTATTAATCTTGATAAACTTTATCACAACTAGCTAGATGAAAATTTTATTCAGAAATCAATTAGATCTAGAACATGAAGAGAAAAACTTAACGAAAAACAGAGATAAAATAAATCCTAACAAATCTATAAGTAAGTAGAGAAAATATATATGGAGATTGAGGAAGTACTGGTCTATTTTTCTCAGATCTGCTCCAAAGGAGCCGTCTGAGCAAGATAAATGCATTTTCTAAGTCTATCATATATGAAAATCTGAGACTATTATATGGATTACCATAAATGGATGACCCGTTGGCTTTTATTGGCATATACAAATATAGTGATATGCGTGGAAAACATAAGATGAAAATGACTATATGAAGGGGTCATTTGGGATATTTGGAAGGCAAAATGTTAGTGTATCTTTCTAGTAAAAATCAATACTCCACAAAAAATTTACTACTATAATTATAAAATTCATAAATTTTCAAAATGTTATTTGGAAAAAAGAAGAAGTTTACATTCAAAATCAAAACAAATCTACCTTGATAAAAAGACCTATATGTACAAGTAGGCCCAATATTTAATCCGATTGAAAAAACTAGGCTCGTTTATTTTTTGCATTTGCAAATATAGGCCTAGCGTCCATATCTCCATCCATCTTAGTTAAGTCACTTAACAATTTACCTTTTTACTCTCCGCATCAATTTTCAGGTTCGTCAAGCTCAGTTCAGGACCGCTACACTATTTTCAGGTTCGTGACATCATTCCCAAGTTTCTTGGGGTTTTAGTTGGTGGGAAATCGACCTTCTACGAAACTTTTCAGGTTAGTCGATCCTGGTTCAGGATCGTTACGCAACTTTCAGTTTCTTCGAGCCCGATTCAGATTCATTACATCGCTTTCAGGATCGTTGAATTATTTACCATCTCCACTAAAGAAATGTGGTTCAATGATAAATAAGACTTTTTAATAGGTAGGATAACTTACCTCAAGCACTTAACTAGATGAAAACCATTTTTTCAATAAAACAGTATAAACAAGCTTATATTTGCAAACTGCAAGAAGAAAAAAACGAGCCTAGTTTTGTAACCCTGGAAAAAAAAAGCTTATTTCTGTAAATGACCCAAAAAAGAAATATATATATATATACAAGTAGGCTCAGTATTCAATCAGATTCAATCTTGATATACAAAATATGTGACAAATATAATTATAAAATTCATAAATTTGCACAATGTTTTTTGGGATAAAGGAATTAGTTTATATCTGAAATCAAAACAAATCTACCTTTTAAAAAAGAATTATTTACATAAGTATGCCCGATATTCAATCTTGTTGACAAAAGTAGTCTCTTTTTTTTGCACTTTGAAAATATTGGCCTACCGTCCATATCTCCATCCATCTTGGTTAAATCACTTAAAAGTTTACCTTTTTACCTTTTATATATTACCATATTGACCTTTTATGTTTTTTTTCAATTTTTCGAGCTCGGCTCAGGATCATTACACCATTTTCAGGTTCGTTACGTCATTCCCCAAAAGGGTTCATCATTCCCAATTTTCTTGGGGGTTTTAATTGGAGTAAAATCGACATTCTACAAGACTTTTCAGGTTCGTCGAATCCGGTTCAGGATCATTACACAACTTTCGGTTTCTTCGAACCCGGTTCAGATTCGTCACACCACTTTCAGGATCGTTGAATCATTTATCCTTACCCCAAGGAGATGGGTTGAAGGGTAAATAAAACTTTTTAATATACTCCCTCCGTTCCATTTTAGATGATGTTTTAGGGTTATTTTCTTTTTCCACAATACTTGAAAGTTTTCATATTTTTCCACAAAACTACCAATAATACCCTAACATTTTGTCTTGGAACTATAAGTTTATTTTTAAATGTACTAATAGCAATTAATGTTTGAAGACTTTTCTTATGGGTATAGTTGGAAAATGTTCATTTCTCTCTCCATTTCTTAATCTGCGTGAAAACTCCTAGAACATCATCTAAAGTGGAACGGAGGGAGTATGAGATAACTGCCATCTAGCACTTAAATAGATGAAAACCATTTTTTTCAATAAAACAGTGGGTCCAAGTTTATATCTGCAAAATGCGAAAAAACTGGCCCGTAACCCTTAAAAATATATATATATATATATATATTTCGGTAAATGGACCTTAAAAAATTTAGATTCAAGCAACTTTGGAAAGCACCAAAATTTCTAGATATGAAATATAATATAGCTATAAACTTACCTTGTTCTCCCAATAACTGTGCTAGAACCAGACTAACTCTCTAATTGTGCAAGGAACTGTGGAGGAGATCCTACAAGCATCCATAATATGGAAGATCTGGAGACCACAAAAGCTGAAGAAGCTTTCAAATGGGGTGCATACTTGACCCAAAGATTGAATTTGGGAGCATTCCCATAGAGATTATCCATCTTCTTATTACTAGGAATGAGGGCCTTTTGAAGGGAAGATTCAAAAATAGTACATATAACATAGATGAAAGTTAAGCCGCAACCTTCCCTTATTTTGATACTAATAACTATAATCAAGTGGACACCATTTTATTTGCATTAGAACCATAGATCACAATGTTAGGGATGGCAAAATCTTGTAACTCATAATGATATCCTCAACTTTTATACTCTTCAAGATCATTTCGTTAACAAATGCCGTCGTAACCTTATTTCTCCATTCTACAATCTAAATCCGTTAGTATTGAAGAAGGGAGGGGATAATACGGTGGCTATAACTACCTAGTGTTGTTTTAGTTTCTTTTTCTAGGAAAGAAAAATATTGAAACACTCTACAGTAAAGTATAATTCCAAAACCATTGCACCTAAATAGATATGATTACACTTCACAAGATTCATTAGCGATTTCCACAAATTCCACTATTGGGGTACATACGTAATCTCCACAATTCTTTTATTTTTCCTATTAAATTTAGTCATCCTGCTCCCTACGAAGTTATCTTGTATTGAAATCGAGAAGCACCATTTTATTTAAAGGCACGTATAAATGAAAACCCAAACCTTCTCTGAGAACCTACAATAGGAAGAGAAAAATTAATTGTTGCACGACAATCATTTGAAGTCTTAAAATTTTCCAATTTAAACTCAATATTTTCTTTTACAAAAAAAGAAAAATATATCAAAAGAAAAAAGATATATACATGAGTTAAGTCAAAAGACCACCATAGAAAATTACAGTACAACATATTTCCTCTTAGTAACACTTGGTTGATAGCGTAGTCATTGAACTCGCATTATTGGTATGATATAAGCTGATATGACAATTATTGATGTAAAATATATGTTTTGATTAGTTATAATTGGTAATATAATTGTAACCCCTAATTAAAACTTATTCCATCGATACTCGAGCAAGGATTCATATAGCTGTAACTAAACAACCAAAATTATAAGATAATCATAATTTTGGCTGATATCATATTAAGTAGTTAACATGGATTAGTATCGATTTGTATCACAGAAGTGGATGTATATTATGAATGATTACTGATATTGCACCGACACTTATACCTATACATGATACCAAGAACCACAGATAGAGCATGCCCAAGTTATTTTCACTCTAAACAATAATTCTAACTTTTATTTTTATTGTTATTGATGCTTTATTTACCCAATTATCAAATACTGATATCACTAAAAAAGAGATCAATGTAAATCACTATATTCAAAAAAATAAAAATAAAAAATAAATTTACATTGAAATTAGTGTATAATTTTTTGGTGTTGTAGGTACCCAAAAACGGTTGAAGGGGCAAAGATGAGTTTTTAGGGTTTTATTAAGAGTTGCGACAAATCGAATATGAGTGATCTTCTCCTGAACCAAGTCAATGGTCGTTCAAAGATTGTTTTAGTCACAAGGATGGATGAATCAGGGTTGGTCTCATGATGGGAAACAGAAAGAAAGCGATAAATCATAGTAATTCGTTGGTTTCAGAAGAATGCCCTGAGGGTGTATTTAGCAGGATCGATTAATGAATTATTTATAGTTGAACTCCCTGATCTCAATTCCATGAGATAAGGATGTGGAAGTGTGATAATATTCTCATTCGTAATCACATGATTAGCTAATTATGAGTCGAGTTTATCCCTTGATTCTCGTAACCTCCATCACATGATTAGCTAAATGTGATGCAAAAGGCGTGTTCAAACTTTGCTGAATCTGTTTTATCCCTTGATTCTTGTAATTTGGTTAACTTCCGCTTCTGTTCTTACCCAATTCGTAATTGGTGCACGCCAACGTTGAATGACTTGATAGGCAGTATGAGCATCTACAAAATATACTAAAATTATCTCAACAAGTGTTCCATAATCATCTCGTAATCATATGGTTATAAAGTTCACCTCTAATATGGGAATGCTTATTCTGGATTTTATGTACTCATGGATCGTAGAGTCACGAGGCTTGAGTTTGAGTCTCTCTGTATAAGGAATATTAGTTGTATCATGAATTTCCCATATATAATTGCAGTGGTACTCTAACGTATTGCGTGATACTTCTGCAAAGGATTCATGTCCCTATGGCGCTTTGTTGTTGTTGGTTCCTTCTTTGAGTGATGCATGAAAACGATATTACCCGATAACCGGACTATGGCGCAATTTAGTGTGTTGTATCTCCATACTTTGTCATATTCTCAAATATGAAGAAAAAAATGTTCGTATCGTGAAGATCTTAAAAGATACCTCCCCTGTTAGCAACAATTTTTGTTGTATTTTAAAGGAGAAGCGCCTCACACCCTTGATCGACATTACTGATGAATAGCTGAAAGACAGAGAAATGATGATTTCCACATGTAAATAATCTGAGATCAACGTTGCATGGAACCGTCAATGACTCGACTCTATCAGGACGAAATGACTAGTTATGAGGGAGCAAAAAGACATACTTGAACGAAAGGAGGAGAGGTTAGTCAAGGGAAGTGAGTTGCTCATTGATAAAGGGAGACTTTAACAAAAGAGTTGAAACACACCTGAAGAGGTTGAAGAGGTTGGTGGTGGAGATCAACATATATTAGATGACCTATTTTAAAGGGTCGTTGTTTTATTTAATTGATAGGCTAGTGAATAGTAATGATTTATATTGAGTGAACACAATATTTGAACAAGTGGGGTTTGAACTTGAATTTATTGTAGTTATAAAGTTTGTATACGTTTTAATGAAATGATATCACTTTCAAATCTTGAAAAAAGTGAACAAGTCAAGTATGATATGCCTTGAGCAATTTGTCATTGATCATAGTGGCTCCTAGAGGGATGCCTTGAGCAATTTGTCATTGATCATAGTGGCTCCTAGAGGGATGTTTTATAGTAGCCACTGGAAGCCGCCTTAAAAATCATGTATGGTCCTTCTCGTTTAAGACAGAATTTGGGTGTAGAGTTTTTCAGATAATGTGTGTATCCGCTTCCGATACCAAGTCCCCAATTTTGGATGTTCTTGGGTCTCATTGCTCTATCATATACCCTAGAAATTCTCCTTTGTGTGCATCTAAGTGTTCATTGGCTTGATCATTCTTAGCGTCGAAAACATCCAAATCAACTATTTGAGAGTCATGTGCTCCCACTGTACTCCGCTTGTTGCAGCTATTCATGCAGACTGGACTCTAATTTCCGCTAGTAGTTGTTGATGGTGGATTTTAGTTCAGGGTTAAGATTGTAAAACCATTATTTTATGCACTGCCACCTTGCAAAGGGTAAAGCCATTTAGGAAGTGATGAGTGCAGAAAACCTCTTTGCTTTATTTGAAGCAATTCAATATATACATGAAATTCACCCAGGATGGTGCGTGCAACAGCAATCCCAAATATTCTGTGAATTTTGTTAGCATTATCAATTAATGCACAATTTGTCTAGTATTTTCCGTGTTATGTTCTCAGCCGAACTCTCATCATTGACACGACATGACGATTAAGTGTTCACTCTCAGCAGGGTAGCATGAATCTCCTAAAGTGCCAGTGTTGAGATCTGCACAAAATACCCGCACAGGCTACATCATTCTCTGACAAAGAGGACCTCGTATTGACGCGCTTTTAATTAAAGATAATCGAACATGTTTAATTTCCTTAAGGAAAATCTAGACTGTCCATGTCAGTCTCAGAAACGATCGTAGCCACACAAGTTGGTCGCTTGATTTAACAAGCCTAGCCAAACCTTGGCAGGAATAGGCAATTACCGTGATGACCACCAGCGGGCCCACTAATGCCCTAACCGGCCGAACACCACCGTGCACCTCCCAGCGCTATCAAAACGTTAACCCTAAGTATGGTAGTCGCGCCGCTTGGAGAAGCTCAAACGAGCATAGACTGTCCAGGGCAGTCTTAAAACCATTGCAACCGTCCAACTTCGCCAGCCTGGTTGGACGGATTAGATCATCCCATGGATGATTAGGGAAGCGCTAACGCACACGTTGGCTTGATCGCGGAATGAAACATTTGCTCAAACCATAGCGGGCATGATGCTTGTAAGAATCGCGGAATTCCACTAGTGTCTTAAATTGATCACAACCATCCAACTTAGCCAGCCTATTTGAATGGCTTAGACCGCATTTAGGACCGTCAAGAAGGCGCACATGCGTTCACCGTCAGCCCAACATGGGCCCCACGTGATCGACCTCTCCAAAGGAGGATCACGGCGTGCCAAACCGCTTGGCCAAAGTCACGTATGCGTGACTGATTCAAAACCCTAATTAGGGTTTGCGGCAATGCACATCTGTCGTAGTTCGATCGTGATCGTCTATCTTCGCCAGCCTAAACGGAGGGTGTGGATATAGACTCAAAAGGTACCAAGGATGTCAACGTGATTACCATGGGCCCACCTTTGCGTATGACCGACCGGTCTATGCAGACTAGGGCCCCGCGTCTTGAAACGCGCGCCCCAAAGGTGGCATACCATACGGATTTTAAACCCTTTGCGGCAATGTATTTCTGTCGCGAATCGATCACAACCACTCATCTTTGCCGGTCAAGTTGAGTGTCCTAGATCGAATCCTTGTGGGACCGAGAGGTGTAAGCATGCACGCCAGTGATTCGTCTCCACGCATGCCCAATCGGCTCACTCAAAAATAGCGCCAATGCTTGGATTCGATCAAGCCAAAGAGGGATGTTAGCGCACCTCTAAAAACCCTAAATTCCTTCAACGGAAATAAACATGTGCCGTAAATCATCTCGTCCGTCCAACTTTGCCGGCTTGGTCGGACGGCTTGGATTAAAAATTAGGCGATCAATGAAGCGCCTCAATGATCACCGTCCGCTACTCTACCACAGGGAGTGATCGACCAGATGATGGCCCGACCTCGCGACCTCCAAACGATCACTCGAGGAGGGTTGGACGTACAACCATTTTAAGACGCTTAATCTGCGACTTACTCAATCAAGCTTTAAAACAGCAATGCTTCATGCATATCGATTGTTTTGAGTCGCATTTAAAAGCGATGCATTACATGCATCACACACGATATTTCATGAATATCAATCCCATTAACAACTTAGTTATTTAACCTAATATCACCATATGCTATTTCCTTCGGCAGGTCCCACCACTCGATCCACTCATTCGAGACATCAAACATGTCACAAACTGGGGGATACTTACTGGGGTATTGGTCTGGCGGTTTACATCATGCGGCGTGCAACGCGCCCATTACGAGAACGTGTTAGGAAGCATGGACAGTTAACAATGATGAGGGAAGTGGGCAAAGGCGTCATCGCGTGACAATCACCTACACGACCCCACTACTCCATTACTCAACTTCTGATGAGTGCCAAATATTGCATATTTATACACCTTTTTATTGGCATTTTACTCATCTTTTGTGCTCAGAAATCAGATATTATCCCAAATTCTGTATTTTCTTTGTTTTCAAGAATAAATATTTGTACTAATTAATTTTGTGTTTTTAGGTAGTGAATAAAGCTCGAGAAACCGAGGAGCCAAAAGAGCAAAGAATTGGAGTCGTGCATCTATGGAGCAGCCAAAGCCAAAGCTCCGCGCGCGAATCGGTTACAACCCAACAAGGAAGACATGGGCTAGAGCTACCCATGACCCGGATCCAAGCCCGTACCATTTGAGCCGTTGAGATCTCCATCTTAAGCATCCAACGATCGCTCCTTCACTCACATCATTCCTTGATGCCTCCGCTCAACAAAGAAAAATCCCCACCCGTTCGGATCTTACCCGCTTCATCCGACGCTCGCCGATGCCTCTTCATCAAATCTTGCCGCACCCGCTTCACACCCTAGTTGCCTATACCTACACCCTTCGAAAAAATCCATTTTCACCTTCTCTTTCTTTCTTCCATTCTCTCTCTCTCCACGACTCTGCAGAACCCTTACCTTCACCTTCACCTCCATCTCCCGTGCGAGCTACCCCATCACCACCACTCCATCTCTCTGTCACCGCAAATGCCTTCTCCATCAAAGACTGCTCCACCTCTCTAGGTCTAGTTTTCTATCTCTTAGCTTCTCCCAACCCTAGAAGCTAACTTAGAGAAAACTAGAGCTAGGGTTTCACCAAAAATCGACGCATGAACGATTTGACAAGAGGAGAGCTCGATTCAGAGTGTATGGGCGAAAGGGTATGGTGTAATTTCTACTTTTGAGAAGATTAGGGTTTGTTTTTCTTTGCTTGTATAAATAGAACTTTTGGGTGTGTGATAGAGGGGGATGCAGGCTAGCTTGAGCACCAACTTTGTTTAATTTGTAGTTTTAATTGCCTTAATTATGTTTTAAGTTCTTAACCAGGTGTTGTTGAAACCCCGATAATATGTTAAGTAATTCATCTTCTTTTTATCAATCTTGTTATGCTTCATTGTTTTAGAATGACTTATTGTTTGAGCACATGAACCCGTGATAGAGTGTACTTGTAAGAAGACACTCTATACTAGGGGGAGTGTGTGAGATTAGTCAAGACATTATCATGGTGTTCTTCCCTGGAATGAACCAAGATTATAACTTGATTAGGAATTGCCTTAGCATAGAGTCAAGTGGTGGATTCACCACCCTGGTGCTTCCCAATTGTTTACAATCATTTCTTTGCCTTAGTTTAGACTCATACACTCAACCTAGTCGCATCGACAAAACCTCAGTTGTGTTACATTTCATAGAAATCAGTAAGCAAAGCCTTAGATCACTTAAGCACACCCATTTTTTTGTGGGATCGACCCGTATTTGCCCTGTGCTTCATAGCAGACACCGTGCACTTGCGGTTATCACAAGTAGGCTAAAATCAGACCATCTTCCAAGCCTACCAAGTTTTTGGCGCCGCTGCCGGGGACTTGGCGTGTGCTGTCTTGATTTTTTTTTGGCTTGTTTCACTGAGTTTTCAACTATCCTTGTATATACTCACCTTGCATTGTTGTTTTTAGCCCTGCATTGTAGTGTAACTTAGCTTCCATCATTCTTTGCTTACTTCAGGTTTTTGTAATTTAACTTCCTTATGTTGTAACCGAGTGTAGCTAGTGTTATCTCAAACTTGTAGTTTCATCTTTAGTCTGTAGCCATACTTTTGAATTCTTGTTCTTTTGCATTAGCTTGCATTATAGTAACTTGCATCTTAGTTGTAACTCTTTTTCCCTGTCAGTCCAAAATACTCTCAGCTGGTGATAGCCAGTGCTGATTTTCACTTTCTTTGCTTTAACTTGCACATTCTTTGGGAACTAAAACTTCTTTGTTGAGCTAGCAGGTACCTCTTGTCTTCTTGTCTTTGTCAGTGCAAGCCAAAGGGAGAAAGACAAGGAAAAGCTCGGGATTAGAGGTTAGTCGTGTATTGCCCGTGAATGAGTGTGAAGTGTGCAACCGAATCTCACCGACTAGTGCAATACCCCGTGATTTTTTTCTGTGCTTTGTAAACCCCGAGCCTAACCAATCTGCCCATAGCTAGTCACCTTGAGTTGCATACCTTAAGCATAATTCATCTGCCCTGAGCCAAGCTCCGGCCCCCTGTTGCTGTGAGTTTGAGCTACAAATTGGATAGCCCCCGTAGCCGCCCGAGCTATAACCGAGATACCCCGCTTTGCATAATAAACTAGACACCTTGCCGCATATTGATCCATCTCTCGGGATTATTGACCATACCGTGACACTTGAGTGAATCTCGTGATAACCGAGCACAACTCGATTGCATGATAACTTAGTTACCTTGCATAACCAATCACCCCCGAGTCGATTGTATGCTCCGAGCTTAGTTACCATCAGCCCCGAGCTCCAACCCTCTCAAGCTATTGAGCCAAACCCGTATGTTAGCCTTGTGAAAAATCTGAGTTGAAGTCAACCGAGCATACATCTCGTGAGAACTAGTGCATCTGTGAAACCAAGTCAACTGATCCATGCTCATTCCCCTGTGCAAACTTGAGTGATCACTCATTGTGCAAACCTGTTAAATCTGTGAGCGGTGCATAACTGAAAGTTGTTGAGCATCTTAGTCTGTGCACCTTTGAGCCCTAAGTTCAACTCCAGCCCCTGAAGCTGTGAGTTTGAGCACAACCCTGAGCATAGTCTGTTGATACATTGTGGCATGTTAAGTTTGTTGTAAAAGAACTAAAAATTGTTCATCTCGCTCTTACATTTGTAGCATTTGTGCTTCTTTGGTAATTTGTGTCTTGAACTATGATGAATGTATCCTGTTAGCTAAAAAGGATACCCCTGTGCCGAGCTTAAACCCGCCTCGCACAAGCCGTGTCTTTGTGCACACATTGCACCGTCCCTGTGTCTTTGTGACATTTTGGAGAGTCTCGTGCACACAACTCGCGCATAAGCCGCTTTGTGCAAGTGCACATGAGTTTGTGATTACTCTTTGTCTTTCGTTACTCGGCTTTTTTGTGTCTCTAGTCCGAGCATCACCGCTCATCGCACCTTGCCAAGTTGTGCTTTTCTTGTTTGTGCCCAATTGAGTTTCCCTTGCTATGTGCAAATCGTGCTTGCTCGACCCGCACACAACCTGTGCAACAAACTAAAAACAAAACTGGGTTAGAACCCAGTTCCACTAGGCTGCACATAAACTGTGCTGAGCATAGCCTGTGTGTTCATTGCCACTCTGTGCACTCTCCATCAGCACCAAAGCATCCTTGTATGCTTGTAATTGTGTGATTTTTTTGAGCTGTGTCTCACTGAAGCCCAACCATTGGGCTCAACCTAAGCTGCAGAAGCTGAGCATATAATTTGGGCTGCATAAACTGAAACCCAGTTCCACTGGGCTGTCCCTTACACTTAAGCTGTAGCCCACTCACTATGCCTGACCATTGAGGCCTGCTTGCAATCAACCTGGGCTCCCCACTTAAACCAAACTGAGCCCACAGTTCCACTGGGCTGTACATTCCCCACAAAACCAAATAAGCCCACAAAAACCAAACCAATCCCACTTAAACCAAAACTGAGCCCACAACAATTGGGTTTTTGCATGACTTGGGCTTGCATCTGGACTTAGTATACTTGAGGTGTGATTAGCTATGGGTGTTTCTTTTTGAGTTAAAATCATGTCAGGATTTTGGTCTGCAACTGGGGATGGAAACAAATCCATTAGAGAGCTTGCTTACGGGCATGCTTCACAATATGAACTCCCACATACCATAGTGATTTTAGGGAATTTTATGAGTCTTTTGAGGCCCCGACCTCACATACCCTAATCATTATGAGCACATGCATCATCCACCACAAAGTTGAAAATGAACACTTTTCTCATACCCGGTCATCACTTTTAGATCAATTAGAAGCTCAAGTATCTCGCTTTGGAAAGGCAATTACATGAGCACTCGTCGAATCTAATTCCCCTAGGCAATATAAAATGTATGCTTGTACCTTATGTGGTAGCTTAGGCCACCCGCCGAGAATCGCTATATTTTGTATGATTTTAGGCGATCTAGGGAAAGCTATGATAATCCAATGTACGAATTGTCTAGAAGTGACTATGACCATGCACACATGCATCATCCATCACCATGGGAGGATGAACAATGTTATACTCCCCAAACCCCTTGTATGCAATCACTAATGGAAAAGCTCATAGAACAAAGAAATGACATACTTGGATGGAAAATGCATAATCATCCCTTCTCTAGTGAACCATGTGCACAATCATGTAATGATCATTCATATGAAACATGCATACCCACTAGTGAAAATTCTCCTTCAATTGAACCTAATCTAGAGGTAGATGAGTACACTGGAACTCAAATTTTGAATGGGGAGATGAATTTTTGTTATGATGATAATGATGATGAATATGAAGAGCATGTGTATTTTGAAAATGTAGTAGAATCTTTAGGTTCAGAGACATTAAGTGTCTCTTCTGTGAACCCTATGAATGATGCTTCTTCTAATATTCATACTTGTGCTGTTAATGAGGAACCTGTGCAACTGTCCTGTGAAAATGAGCATGTTTTACCACCTATTTGTGACCTAGGAATAGCTGAATTGTCTGTTGACACAGATGATTCAATGCATGTGCCTGATTCCATGCCTAGGTTATAGCATGATATCTCTCCTGGTTATGTTGTGCATGAGAGTGATGATGATTATGACATGGAGATTGATGAATTGTTCTATGCAGGTGAACATGATTTACCTTCTTCTGACCTTAGGAAAGTATATGATGGTGCAAATGATCTTATAAATGAAAACAACTTAGATGTACCTAATCTCTCTCCTAAGGCACAGATTGACACTCCTCCACCAAACCTAGGTGTAGTTTGTAACAAAATTGCAAAACCAACTTTTCTCGAAAATGCCTAATTTAGGCCTAGAGCTTTGTGCTTCCCAAGTCCTCTTGGACTATTTTGCATCAAAGTATAACACCTTTAGGGAACCACGGTTGGAATATGTATGTCTGCCTGTTCTTAGCAAAACTCATTTTGAGTTAGACCTTTTGCATGATGTACCTTTAAATTTGCAAGATTTTGTGCTCAAAAACACACCTGTTTACAAGTTTAGGTTTGGGGGAAAATCATTCCCATATGCGGTCTTACTTGCACTCTCATGTTATATATGTGTAAGATCTGTTGATGTTTGTATATATTTTCTATTGGGTTGATCCTCAACTCTTTAGATTGTTAGTGTATGGTGAATTTTCATTGTATATAATCAAAGAGGACTTGTTAAATTTTTCTTTCTTGAATCGGTTGAGTCTTCTTGTACATATATTGTGCTAATCCGATATGATCTCCACTGAGAATGTTGGATTCTAGCCTTGACTAGTGAAGCTCTAACCTTGCTTCCGCCGACATCCGGTAATCTCTTCCCTTTTCTCTTATCGCATAGTTCTCTTGGTATGTGACTGTTTAAATTTTTCCTATATCTGTTGACACATTGAGGACAATGTTTGATTTAGGTTTGGGGGTGCATTTGCATTTGCATATAGAGTTTTTAGTCTTTTTAATCTTTTATTTTCAAAAAAAAAAAAAAAAAAACATATATATATTTTGAAAAACTCAAAAATTTGCATAAAAACCTCCAACTTTTAGAAATTTTAGAGTCACTAGCATGCTTCTAGCTATGTTTACATAGAGAGTCTGACCGAAATAACAAGAACTTGGAAGTACTGGAGAACGCAATCGGGTTTCTTAGTTGATTAGAGCGTTAAAGTTGGATTTAACCATACCTAGGAGGGCGAATTAGGTCTTGTTTAGATATTTGGTAGTAGAATTGTGATCAACCATAGTGGAGACTACCCATTTTACATCAATTGAGGCACCAACCTTCATTTTTTGCAACTTTCTAGAAAAGTGTTAGAGTGTGTGTCACCGTACGTCAATTAGGGTAGGAATGGTGAGCTACCCAACTTCGCACCAATTTCAAAGACTACTTTTGATCTCTTGAGTGCTATTTTTGTCAATCATGAGGGTGACGTTTAAAGATGAAAACTTCTTCTAAATACCGATTTGCAGTTAGCATCACTCTCTCCCTCTCAACAACATCAACACATTCATAGAAACACATCATCTTCAGCAAGCGGAGCAACATCAGAATATTTGAAGGAAAAGTTGATATAGTCCAAGGTTTACGTGCAAAGAAAACAAAAGAAGATGAGAATTAATGAAGTTTGTGAAAAATTGAGTTTTATTGTTTTATTGTAATTTCCAAGTTAAAAAAAAAAAAAAAAAAAAAAAAAGTGTGTTTTTCAAGTTTTTGTAAAAAGTTAGAAGTTCGTCATCAACATTTGAAGACCGAAGATTGAAGACGTTTCTATGAATGCTGAGAGAGTGATATTAATTGCCGATCGGGTGAGAAGGTAAGTGAGTACTCCCATCCTTGCTAATGGTTGATTTCCTTTCTTAGAGATCATCAGAAAAGATTCTTTTTGTCCACACTTCTGTGGAGTCTCCAAATTATTTCGGAAGGTTATCCTTCTTACCTACAACGTGTGCAGGATTTCTCTCTTTACTCCTACCTGCACACATGAGAGACTAAAAAAGCGATATTTTTGAGTGCAATTATCATAAAACCCTAATGGTGAGGCAGAAGTCGAGGCTTATAATCACAATCGAATCCGAATTCTTTCATATGGTATGGTTACTTCTCGCTCAAAGACTTAAGGATGAGAATGCATTCTTTGGTAGTTCTAACTTCATGTTACTAGCATGCAGAAACTCTATGTCCTCATAGCTTCTTGGAGGCTTGAGACTCTTTTACACTCTGAAGTTGGAGAAGGTTTTGTGGGTACACCTCTGGTAAACCCTCACGAGACTACAACTCGTCCACTAGGGACACCTAGGGGTTTAAAGGCTTAGTGCATACGTTAAATGCATTCGAGAGACCCGCGACAGTGGTATAGTTAGGATTTCTTCATTTCTGTTTCACTTGAGGACAAGTAAAATTCAGGTTTGGGGGTATTTGATGAGTGCCAAATATTGCATATTTATACACCTTTTTATTGGCATTTTACTCATCTTTTGTGCTCGTAAATCGATATTATCCCAAATTCTCGTATTTTCTTTGTTTTCAAGAATAAATATTTGTACTAATTAATTTTGTGTTTTTAGGTAGTGAATAAAGCTCGGAGAAACTGAGGAGCCAAAAGAGCGAAGAATTGGAGTCGTGCATCTATGGAGCAGAAAGCCAAAGCCCGCGCGCGAATCAGTTGCAACCCAACAAGGAAGACATGGGCTAGAGCTACCCATGACCCGGATCCAAGCCCGTACCATTTGAGCCGTTGAGATCTCCATCTTAAGCATCCAACGGTCGCTCCTTCACTCACATCATTCCTTGATGCCTCCGCTCAACAGCAAAAATCCCCTCAGCCGTTCAGATCTTACCCGCTTCATCCGACGCTCGCTGATGCCTCTTCATCAAATCTTGTTGCACCCGCTTCACACCCTAGTTGCCTATACCTACACCCTTCGACAAAATCCATTTTCACCTTATCTTTCTTTCTTCCATTCTCTCTCTCTCCCACGACTCTGCAGAACCCTTACCTTCACCTTCACCTCCATCTCCTGTGCAGAGCTACCCCATCACCACCACTCCATCTCTCGTCTGCCCGCAATGACTTCTCCATCAAAGCACTGCTCCACCTCTCTAGGTCTAGTTTTCTATCTCTTAGCTTCTCCCAACCCTAGAAGCTAACTTAGAGAAAACTAGAGCTAGGGTTTCACCAAAAATCGACGCATGAACGATTTGACAAGAGGAGAGCTCGATTCAGAGTGTATGGGCGAAAGGGTATGGTGTAATTTCTACTTTTGAGAAGATTAGGCTATGTTTTTCTTTGCTTGTATAAATAGAACTTTTGGGTGTGTGATAGAGGGGGATGCCTGGGCTAGCCAGAGCACCAACTTTGTTTAATTTGTAGTTTTAATTGCCTTAATTATGTTTTAAGTTCTTAACCAGGGTGTTGTTGAAACCCCTGATAATATGTTAAGTAATTCATCTTCTTTTTATCAATCTTGTTATGCTTTATTGTTTTAGAATGACTTAGCTGTTTGAGCACATGAACCTGTGAGAGAGTGTACTGTAAGAAGACACTCTATACTAGGGGGAGTGTGTGAGATTAGTCAAGACATTATCATGGTGTTCTTCCCTGGAATGAACCAAGATTATAACTTGATTAGGAATTGCCTTAGCATAGAGTCAAGTGGTGGATTCACCACCCCGGGTGCTTCCCAATTGTTTACAATCATTTCTTTGCCTTAGTTTAGACTCATACACTCAACCTAGTCGCATCGACAAAACCTCAGTTGTGTTACATTTCATAGAAATCAGTAAGCAAAGCCTTAGATCACTTAAGCACACCCATTTCTCTGTGGGATCGACCCGTATTTTCCCTGTGCTTCATAGCAGACACCGTGCACTTGCGGTTATCACAAGTAGGCTAAAATCAGACCATCTTCCAAGCCTACCAACTTCCTCCACTTCCTACGAGATGAAGATTGCGCTCAAATGACTTGTATAAATAGGTTCTTCAACCTATCTTCAAACAGGACAGAAAAACCAAGTTGTTGTTAACACCGTATGCATAAACACCAAGAGCTAATAGCTTACATTGTGCAAGCCAGTTCAACATTCTGATACAAGTCACAAATAGCCAACACCTTCACAATCTCAAACACCTTCTCCGCTTCCCTCCCTAAGATCAACCCTTCTCCTTCACTTTGTGACCGAATTGAATCTGGAACGACCATTTCTTGGTTTAGCCCAGAGTCTTACAGATTGATTTCTCGAACCTAAAAGCATTCCCGTGCAGTGCATTTGTTTAGGGTTTGAACTCGTTTCTCATCAACACACCCCAAATTACCAAAAAACGGCAGAATCAGTTTTCCCCCATAAACAATTGGCGACCACAGCGGGAGATTAATCTCTCAATTACAAGATCAATTTTCAATTTCATTTCAATTTTTTCAAAATTCAAAATGGTGGATCTTAGGTCGGGATCGGCGACCAATTCCGATGAAATTAGCACTGACAACACTCTCGGCGTTGATGTCCCTGTTAGTGGCGCTACCATACAGGCTGTCAATACGATCAATGCATCTCCTGGAACTACATCCTCTACCACCAACACCAGCGGAGCAGGAGATATTCCCTCGGTAATACCTCCCGTGACCAGAGCCAGAGCATCCGCAAACCCCAACATTTCTTCAAGTGTAACGCCTCCAGTCGTCACCAGAGCAGCTGCTACTCCCCCGTCAGGACGAGGGGCCGGAGGAATCAGAGGAGGCCAACCCCCTATTATCATTGTTGATTTGATAGAGAGGCAAGAAATTCTCGCTAAGGCTCAGACAAACATGGCTTCGACTCAGAAAGAGGTACTGACTTTCCTCAAGACATTAACAGAACGATTGCCACAAGAGTCACGACAGCCCCTGGAACCAACAAGGAGTACCTTCAACACTCCTGGCGCGAGTGCTTCAGCAGGACGTGCCTTCATAGATGAGGAAGTTCGTGTTGCTCCTGAACGCTCAAGAGAAATGAATCAGCCGTCCAATTTCATCACCCGCAAAGACCTGGAACGACTTCTCCAAAATCGAGGCAAGGAAAACTCGGTGGACCTACATCAGCACCAACGTCCGTATCCTCCTGATGTGCAGAGAGTTCCCCTTCCGAGAGGATATTCCTCTCCTCAGTTTCCCTTTATGATAGCACTGGTAACGCTCGCGAACACATTTCTCGTTTTCTGGAATCTTTGGGAGAACACGAATACAATCACGTCCTCCGCCTGAAAGAATTCTCAAAGTCGCTTACGGGAAGAGCATATACCTGGTACAACAACATCACGCAAAACAACATATCAAACTGGTGTGAGATGGTCACCGTTTTTTATAAGAAGTATTTCTTTGTATCCGAGCAAATCACTTTCTCGGACTTGGGAAGAATGTTTCAGTGGAACAACGAGCATCCGAACGATTATGTCAAGAGATTGAATTCAAGCTTTGGTCGTCATGATCCAAATGTGACCGAACAACAATTGGTAGAATCGTGCATTAATGGTATGGTTCCCATCTATCGTGGTTTACTGGAAAACCTGCGCTTCCAGACATTCTCCGAACTTCATGAAGCCGCTAAGTGATCGGCTACAACCGCACCAGCACTTTTAGAAAGAACAGACCGTCCAGGGGTGAAAATGCACACGAAACTCGAGGGAATAGGCGTCTTATCAACAAGCAATACAACACTGGTCCTTCGGTAAGCGTGGTAGGCGAAGGAGGGAAAAGGAAAGCTCCACCAACAGAGCAACAACCCAAACGCGTAGCGCCAGCGCAGACAACCCCATCCCGGAAAGCCACGGCTAAAGCTCTTGAAGCTAAAGATGCTCCAGACTTCCCATTTCCAATAGATGAGGTCATTGAACTCTTGGAAGAATGGATTCAAGATGATGCAATCAAGCTACCTCCTCTTAAACGTCCGCCAACTGAAGAAGAGATGGCGAATCCCAAATACTGTCGTTATCACTGGTTCGTCAATCACCCGACCAGTGACTGCAACAAGTTGAAGCGCATTTTCAAAGAGAATGTGGATGCGGGAGAGCTTCAACTAGGAAACGAAGGAGTCAACAGGGACCCCCTTCCTGTTAGAATTTGCATGATTTCTGGGGACTCTGTTCACAAGACAGTGCAGTCTATGATAGAATGATTGTGTGAAACTGTATTTCTCAAAGACACAGCGTCAAGACATGTTTGGGGCTCTTAACCGTGTGGTATCAGGCAAGCGCTTGTTTCCAGTTAAGGAAGTTTCTCCTGAACCTCAATCCTTCCTAGGAAACGCGAGATGTAACTGGGGACTCCTAACCGTCGCTCGCTTGAAGGATGTCGAGTTCGACAACGTGCTGATTGATGTAGCATATGATTTCAACATTGTCACCGTCAAGGCCCTGAAAGCTGCAAAGATTTCGAAGCAGGAAGCCGTTCATTGCCCAACCATAATTAAAAACTCTGAAGGAGAGGCTAAAGATTCTTATGGGTATATCGACATCGAAATCAAGATAGGAGACGCTCTAACACGCAGTAGGTTTCATATTTTGAAAGATTACCCAAACTATGATATGATTCTGGGGCGCTCGTGGGTGCATAACAACAAAGCAAAGTTAGGGGTGTGTCCTTTGCCAGTGTCTATACCTGAAAGGATTACCAACAAGTCGTTAAATCCCGAAGATTACCTGTTGCCGTATCAACAACTGGCCGGTGTGACGCAATTACCTAGAGAGAGCCTATCAGCATACGTTAGAAGATTTCGAACCCAAGTAAGTCTTATCGAACAACCCTTTTGCAACCAATCACTCCTCCTTCGCTAAGTCTCGGGGACTCGCTCCAATCAACGACCCATCCGCCACTAGGAGATGTGAATGGGATGCTGGTCCTTTTAAATGCTTTGTTAAAAGTTTAGAAGCTGTCTCGGTCAAAGACGGTAGGCTCAAGGATCAAGTGGCCGTGCAACGCCCAAACCCATTTCAAATTGGAGACTTGGTAATAAAGGCGACCGCGTTTCAAGTTTGGGATGTGACAGTGAAAGTGACCGCTCAGTCTGATTCACCTACAGAAAAGGAAGATAAGCCATACCTGGTGGCAGATATTATCTTAGGCGGTTACTGCAAGCTCATCAATGCTGACAAACTGGAAGGCGTGACGATTCACTCACGATGGCTTGAACCCTAAAATACCTAAAACGCTGTGCTACCATTTCCTCCAGCGTTCGCCATACCTAAAACGCTTTGCTACATTTTCCTCCAGCGTTCTCTTTAGTATTTCCTTCAGCAATTTCCCTTTTTTCATGCAATTTGTGTAATTCCTCCAAAATGATTGCACTGCTTGCATTCATAATTAGGGTTTAATTATTAAATCAAAATATTATTTCCTTTTAGAAATTTCTTTGCCCCTGAATCGTGACGCAAAGTCTTGAGCAAACCTAAACCCTCATTACCCACCAGTTCAAATCATAAATACAAAACCCTAAATAGAAACATCTTATATCTTTCGAGAAACACTGAGGGCCTACATATAGGGAGAAAGGGCAAAGGGGATTCGTATGGTAAGGGGAACGATCTAAAGCAAGCAACATCACCACAATAGGATTTGTGAAACTCTGCCTACTGGGAAACAAGTTCGTGGTTAATTTTGGTTTCCATTATCGCATCCTCCTTCATTGTTTAGAATCATGAGCAATCATCACAAAGACAGTACACATTAAACGCATCACGGGTTATATGCGTGAATTGATGAAATGGAGTGATTCTACTATGACCCTACTGAAGAGGGTCACAATTGGGTCTCAAGATAATGTGAATAGAAGAACTGTTGTTTAATTAAACCTATGCTCAGTCGCCACTGAGCGTAAAAAAGGAATGTCTACAAACTATGAAAGCGTCCAACAAAGAACAAAAGCAACAAAGGGATATCTAGTCATTGAGAGGATCAACAGTATTTTCAGAAGTTGTTGGAAACTGCTGCAACACCTCCATCACAAGCCAATACCGCATCCTCCAAGGAAGCCGCATCGATTTCTCCTTTTGATGCCGCTGCGATGCCTTCCTCAATAGTTTCTTCAATATTCCTTCTACCACCGTCATCCTTGGAAGCTTCTTCAACATCTTCTCCAGATGCCGCTACCATGATCTCCTCAGCAGCCACTTCAGTGTTCTCTCCGGCGGGTGCTTCAATACCCTCCACGGAATCTACTTTGACCCCTCTCTCACGAACTACCCCAACATCCTTCTGAGGATACTCTGATTCGTCCATGTCAGAATCGAGGATGATGACTCCGTTACAGACAGGGTAATCATACTTGTTTTCACCGGAGGGCCGCCGATGCTCGATCCTTCGCCGCTTTAGCCAAGTCGCAAACCTTTCGGCTCTCGCACTTTCGGTGAGACGCTTCACCGCGCCTCCATTCTTCCTCCATGCCGACCGAAATCAAGAAAGCCTGAGCACGCTCCCGAACGAAACGTAGTTGCAGAAGAGACATCCCCTATATGGCACGATCAGCTTCACGAAACGGAGGATCTATTTTGGCCATTACCTCCTCGAACGCGCTAGCCTTAGGTTTGTCGACTTCGAAGCTTTTCTCTGGAGAAGTAAAAGAGTAATCATCACCGGCAGTTCCCATCATATACTGCAAAAATGGACGTTATGATCATACCAACAGCTGGTAAATAAAAATTGTTGTTGTCAATCAAAAATCTGCACAATGAACAAGGAGTAATACCTGGAACGAGGAAGAGAAGCAATCCTGTGATGAGAAAAGACTCCAGCGTCTTCTTTATATTCCACAAATCAGCAAGACCCGGGAAGAAAATGAGTCTCTACCGTGTATAAAGGCTCCAGATACGGGATATCAATCAAGAAGATACTTATCTATCTGAAAAACATAACCGCGATGAAAGGAAACGTGCCCTACACAAAGACCAAGCCGGTCTCTATCCTGGTAATGTACATCGAACTCCTCTTGTATCTGTTACCATCTATTGCTTACCCCGCAACAATTTCAGTGTTACGTACTAAGCATGGGACTTAATGTTAATGGTGGATTTTAGTTCAGGGTTAAGATTGTAAAACCAGTATTTTATGCGCTGCCACCTTGCAAAGGGTAAAGCCGTTTAGGAAGTGATGAGTGCAGAAAACCTCTTTGCTTTATTTGAAGCAATTCAATATATACATGAAATTCACCCAGGATGGTGCATGGAACAGCAATCCCAAATATTCTGTGAATTTTGTTAGCATTATCAATTAATGAACGATTTGTCTAGTATTTTCTGTGCTGTGTTCTCAGCCGAACTGTCATCATTGACACGACATGACGATTAAGTGTTCACTCTCAGCAGGGTAGCATGAATCTCCCGAAGTGCCAGTGTTGAGATCTGCACAAAATACCCTCACATGCTACATCATTCTCTGACAAAGAGAACCTCGTATTGACGCGCTTTTAATTAAAGATAATCGAACATGTTTAATTTCCTTAAGGAAAATCTAGACTGTCCATGTCAGTCTCAAAAACGATCGTAGCCACATAAGTTGGTCGCTTGATTTAACAAGCCTAGCCAAACCTTGGCAGGAATAGGCAATTACCGTGATCACCACCAGCGGGCCCACTAATGCCCTAACCGGCCGAACACCACCGTGCACCTCCCAGCGCAATCAAAACGTTAACCCTAAGTAGGGTAGTCGCGCCGCTTGGAGAAGCTCAAACGAGCATAGACTGTCCAAGGCAGTCTTAAAACCATTACAATCGTCCAACTTTGCCAGCCAGGTTGGACGGATTAGATCATCCATGGATGATTAGGGAAGCGCTAACGCACACGCTGGCGGGCCCACTTTTCCCTCATTCAATCGGTTTTCTCACGATGAGGCCATGGAGCAATGAAACGTTTGCTCAAACCATGGCGGGCGTGATGCTTATAAGAATCGCGGAATTCCACTAGTGTCTTAAATTGATCACAACCATCCAACTTAGCCAGCTTATTTGAATAGCTTAGATCGCATTTAGGACCGTTAGAAAGGCGCACACACGTTCACTGTCAGCCCAACATGGGCCCCACGTGATCACAACCTTCCAAACTTTATTAAAATTCAGTTAAATCTACGGTTTGGAAGTATGAATTTTCCAAACCGTAGGTTCAAAAACCTAATTCGATCGATTTTACCTATTCATGCATTAAAACCAATGAAATAAGATGGTTTTTTTTTTTACCTTATTGAAGTCATTGCGGATGGATTAAATGGTGTTAATCGATAATGAATCATTTTGAGAATCGATGATTAATCGAAGAATCAGCGTGGAGGTGATGGGAAGAAGAAAATGGAAGAGTTAAAGGAGAGGAATGAAAACAAATTAGTTTTGGGTTTCAATATTTAATAGGTTAAGGATATTTTAATATTTTTTTAATGAATTAGGTGCCCCTTATCTTCATAGTAGGATATTTAAATCCATAGGAGCCCTCAAAACTCTTTCCTTAAAGCCCCTGTAATAGGTTTCATTTTTTACGCCATCAAGTAAAATCTACACAAAAACAAGCTAAACCGCCAGGAATGGGACTGAGGGCATATATTTGGTTATCAACGTCTTTATTTCGACGGAGTTACTCGAGACCTGATAGGTGTAGAATACACCGTATTTACTATATAGAGTTTATGCTTTCTTTGCTATTTTTCGTGTGAATTATGTATCTTACATTCGCTTTTGAGTTTCATAGGTGTTTTGGAGTCATATGAAGCAAAAGAAGGAGAAAATAGCCATTTGGAGCGGAAAGGGCAAGAAGGTCAACTCGCGGACGATATCTGGAGCATGCTAGGTTGCACAAGAGGAGTTAAGCCGGAATTTAAGCTGTCAGTCTCCTAAAACTGACAGTTGAACAGAGAATTAGGCTGTCGGTTATCTGAAACCGACAAGCCACACAAATGAGCTGGTTGCCCCTTATCTGGGACTAGGGGTTGGTGGAATACAATTATTACAACCCTAAGATCGATTTTCTTCTTCTCGTTCATTTTCACCTGAAACCAGATCGAGAGAAAGAGTAACAGCAGCCTCTGCTACTAAAACCGAGAGGAAAATCAAATCGGGAAATGTAAATCGATGCTGTTGCTGGATCTGAGAACTTGAGATGAAGAAATGACAGAAGAATGATGATGTTCATAGCTCATAGAGAGGGAGATTGAAGCTGTTGATGCTAAGAAAGGGGTAAATCGATAGAGATGAACTTAGGGTTCTTTGTAGTCGTTCTTGGGTTAAAGCTTGCAGCCGAAATGAGAAGTCTGGGGTTCATACAGGGGGCTTGGTTATCTCAGATCGAAGGGAAGTACTAGTGGTTGATTAAGAGCTGGCAGAGATGGGTTTGTATTAATGGTTGTATGGGTTCGATTGAAGACAAAGGAGATGGGTTTTATGTTGAAATTCAGAGAAGAAGATTGGGTTGAACATGAGATACAGATTGTTGATGGTCTGAGATTGGGAAATTACAGAGAGGAGACCCTGATGTTGTTGGATTCAAATGAATTTACTGAGGGGGAAGTTTGGATGGCATTGCAGGATAGAGCTGGTTGCAGGTTTGAGGTGTTGGTGGTCAATAACCCAGAAATGGAAATAAGGGTTTGATAGATTTATAAAGATGAATTGGGAGGTTGTGATTAAAGTTGAGAATGGAATAGCAGGCAATGGTTATGGCTGGCAGTTAAGTTGCTTTGCCAAGCAAGTTGCGCTGGCTCGAGGTTGCACAGAGCAGGAATTGGCTCCTGGTGCTGTTGGGAATTGCCAGTAGCTATGGCTATGATGGAACTGGTACTGTTGGGTTTTTATTGTGTAAATGACAGGGGTATTGATGCAGCTGGAAGACTGCATTACATGAAAGAAGTGGAGCTGTATTTTGTGCCATGGAGTTAGCAGTGGTGTTGATTGAGCTCAGGCTCTGGGAGTTTGCAGTTCCAGTTCAAGTGGAGCTATTGGGTTGCACTACTGGGTTATGGCTGGATTGTTGAGGCAGCAGCAGGGTATTACAGAGAATAAGATGGCAGAGATGTATCCTGGGGTTTAAAGGCTGTGGCATGCTGAAATGGTGGTGTTGCTGTTGGTACATAGAAGCTTGAGGGAGTGGCCTGAATTGCATCATTGCAGAGGTTGTTGTTGAAGTTATTGCAAAATGGAAGAAGCAACAGAGGGTCTGTGGTTGCAGTGGCTCAGATTGAAATTGCTACAGGAAATTGCAGGCTCAAATTGGAGTTGCAGGATTAAAGGCTATGCTGATGCTGTGTGTTGTCTATGACAGGTTTTGAAGTGGTGGCATTTGTAGTGCAGGGAAAGAAACATTAAGAGTCCATTGAGATGGTGCTGGTACTAATTCTCAGGGCTTGCAAGACAATGATGGTGTTGGTTGTACACTAATGTGGTGGTTTTGAACTGAGTTGTTTTGGGTCAGTGTGATGGTGGCTGTGCTGTTGCAGAGCTGGTGCAGGTTGATTACAGGGACTCAGGGAGCTAGCTTTCAAGTGAAGCAATATCAGGCTTGAAGCAAGCATGAGTTGTGGTTATAGAGGATGACTGTGAAGGAGTTGCAGAATAGCCATCTTGGCTGTGGAGAGTAAGAGCAAGTGGGAGCTACACTTGGTACAACACAGAAGATTCAAGGCCATTATGGCTGGAAATGTGCTGGCTGCAGCACAATGATTGCTATACATAGTTTCTGGCCTGTGTAGTGGCCTGACCTAGCCAAGGCAACTCAGACCACTCAGCCTTGACTAGGGAGCTGACTTGGTTACCTGACTCGCCCAAGCTGACTCGTTCCAATTCGGGTTGACCCGATCCGACTCGGAGTTGACCGATCCGACCCGCCGTTTTGACTCGTTGACCCGGTGGACTTTGCCAGTCACCGGGGCTGTTTTCCGGCGACTTTCCGGCCGATTTCCGGCCACAATCCCAGACTTCCGGCGACCGATTTTGGGGCGTATTTTCACATGGGTTTCTCACACATGGTTCATGGGCTTGGTGGACTTTTTGGGATGGACTTTGAAGACCTAATTTTGGAAAGTGTGAAGGCTATAAGAAGAAGGAGTTTCTATTCTTTGATTATCACGTATTTTCTACGGGAGCTTTTTGCAGAGAACTACGCCTAGGGTTTGCTTTCATTTATTTTGATGTTCTTCATCTTATTTTTGATAATAATTATGTTGAATCAAAATACTATGAGTAACTAAATACTATTTATTGGTTATGGGATAATAAGTGGATTTCACAAATAAGATTTGATTCAATGTATTAGTTTTGTCTCAGTAATTTATTGTTTATGATTCATGGTTTATAATGTTTATGATTTGATAGTTTGTTTGGTTGAGTCCGGAATCAATCCGATCTATTTTCATTTCTAGAGCTATATTAGGGCTTTCAATACGAAAACGTTGTCTATCCCTGATTTTGAGTAGCATAAATGTGGGTAGTGCTTGTAGTGATATATCCTACTAGTCACATATGAATCGTAGCTTGGGTTAAATCGAATTAGTGCTTTTACACATTTTGGTTGCCTTGATTAGTCTTATTCCAGAAAACTTATTGCTTTTAGGGAGTTAAACTTAATTGTGCTTTTACACTTTAGGTTGCTTTCTAGAAAGAATTCACATATGCATCTTTTAATGTGGTTGTGATGAAATCAGGGAATTAGCGGGATACTCTTGCGATCAAGGTATCCTAGGACTTTTAGTAAATGAGAGATTAAAATTTCAATTCTAGTCATTGTTGATAATTCGAGTTTGTGAATGAAACTATCCCGTGACCAATACTTTCTCCTTATTGATAAATTTTATTATTACTTTGCTTTCAATTTATTTTTATTGCTTTGAAACATCAACATTCCCCTTGGTTACTAAGAAACCGAAAATTTGCATAACAACATAAGCCTCTCTGTGGATACGAACTCTTTCTTATTGCATACTACTTTATTTTAGTGAAGCAAGAAAGTGAAATTATTTTTGACCGGGTGACAACCGATCAAATTTTGGCGCCACATTGGGAGGCATACGGCTTGTTATTAAGTTTTTAGTTTCTTTTTACAATTTCTCGCTTTTATACTTGCTTTTCGTTTATTGTCTTGTTTCTCACTTGTTTGCGAGAATTGTTTTTCAGGTACTAATCCCTGGCTTCCAAAGATTGGAATTATCAAAGGTGCGGGATAGCTACTCGAAGAGGCACAATACTCCAACCAAGGCAAGACACAACGGAAGAACAAGTCTTGGAAGTAGAACACGAAGCTCTTCATCAAGAAGAGGAAGAAGAGGTTCCATTCGTAGGAGAACCACTAATTGAAGAGGAAGAAACAATGGGTGACAATGCAAACCGTACACTCAAGGATTTGGCTTCTCATAGGCTTGATGCACAACAATGGTGTATCCAAACAAACTCCACTTTTGAGATCAAGCCGGGGCTGCTAGTAGGAGTTGCCAAAGTTTCATGGTATGGCGAATGAGGACCCAAACAAGCATCTCATGGAGTTCTATACCATTGTCAAGGCTATGCTTCCAGGGAGATCAAGTCAATGGTGCAATGATGAAAGTTTTTCCATTTTCTATGGTGGACAGCGCTAAGGATTGGTTGTATTGTTTGCCACCTGGGAGTGTCACTACTGTAGTAGCAGGTTTTCCCACACTACACCCCTCACTATAATTTGATTAGTTAATCCATTGAAGGTTGTATAATTGAGAATGTTTATTGATTAATTTCATGAGTTGTTTACACAGGAAAATTAGGATTACACTTAACAAGTAAAACACTCTTGAACTTTCTCTCTCCTAATGACTTGCCCAACAATTCCAAAAAGATCTCCCTCACAACAGACTCATTCGACCCTTTATATAGGGTTATACCTAGTGGATGACAAACTAAGCTATCCTTTATTTTCGGGAATGTCTCGCGAAGTGTCGCGGTGTACAACTTACTCAATCTCGCGACACTTCTTAACCCTCGCCAGGTTCCATGTCTTTCAATTGTTTTGTATGTCGTTTCTCATTGCGTCGTTCATTTTAGTTTCCTGCGACTCCCTCGCGGTACCGTCGTTTATTGATCCCGCGAGCCCTATGCATTGCGATATTATGATCCTACATCTTGCCTCTTTTTCCTTGAATGTTGCTTGAAAAGCGATCTTTAAGGAAAAATCTGTTGTTGTAGTGATCTTTGGTTTTTGTTGATGAGGGAATGAGCAGAAGAATACGTACTTGAAAAGTACGTACTTGCCTCTATTCTTTTGCGAAGTGTCAAGCTCCTATATTTGAAGTGTCATTTCTTGCCTCATGTGTTACAGAGAACAATCGAGTTCGCAATCTCTTCTCGCCTACTAGGAAATATGCCGTATATTTGGATTCTTCTAAAGTTCTTTTCGTCTGTCTTCCTTGGGTTTAGTAGTGACCGTTTACACGTGTCCATATCTACCTTTTTTATCGGTGCATTTAATGTTAACCGGTCATAACATTTTTTCTCGTCTATTTATAGGAGCATCCCCGTGAAGAATTTTCCTTTTCCTTTTCATCTTCTTCATCGTCTGCAAGTGTTCTTCTCCTTTATCGTTCGCAAGTGTTTGTCTATTCTTACCATCTTCTTCACCATTTTTGCTATTCCCTAACAGCTTGTTATTCTCATGGCGTCCAGGTTTGTTAATTGTGCCATATCTCGGTTGATTTTGTGGTTGATCAAATTAGCTTTCCTTGTTGAAATCACACCGGTATGATTAACTTTGTAATTCTCTTTCGCCATTGTTGTTCAAAGAAGAACCAATCCGTAACTAAGTTTACCGTGAAGGACCCTCTTCTTTCTTTGGGTTCACCACTGAAACCTACTTCGCAACAAGAATCCCTCATGCAACAAAAGCCATCGAGCTCGCCATCGAAACCTACTTCACAACAAGAGCCTCTTGTGCCACCAAAGTCCTCCTCGCGAGTAAAATCTATGGCCTCGAAAAGAAAGTCTGCGGGGTGACAAGGTATCTAAGAAACATTTGTTTTTTATTAACAATACATTGTTGCCTCTGTTTCTTATTTAACTTGTTATTCGCAGGATGACGAGGTTGTTGATAAAACTCCCAAGAGGCCTCGCCAACCCAAGCCGGTCACTCCCCCGTCTCCTTTCCTTCTTTCGAGACCCCTTCTCCAATTGCGAAGTCTTCGCACGACAACGTTAAGGCTTCCTCCCGCGAGAACATTTCTAATGAAGGCATTCTTATGTCTGAACTCTTCGCAGATCAAGCTCCTCATAACAGCCCTACTACTCATGCCTCTGGCATTTCTCCAATCCTTCCCGAGATTCCCCTTTCTCGCGATGTCCCCTCAACAAAAGATGGTTCGTCTCCATCTTCTTCTGCCATTATTGCTTCTTCTTCCGAGCAAATCCTCTTACCAAAGAAAATTTAGAAGGGATAGAAGTAGCTTTCAAAGTCCTCTCCGATCTTGTGAGCGATGCCAAGAAGACTTCCATCGATCCTATTAAGTCCGACATTTGCAGATTCTCGAGTAAGCATCTTGGTCCCGACAGGTTTTGCAAGCATCTTTGATTCAAGAAGTTAACAAGTTGAAGGATGATCTCCAAGCTAAGACTGTGAGATGTAATAGTCTACATCTTGAAAATCAAAATTTCACAACATCTCGCTGGATCGTGATAACCTTCGCGAGAAGAATGAAGAATTAAAAAGTATGCTCTCACAACCCCTTTTTTTTTTTTTTTTTTTTTTTTTTTTTTTTTTTTTTTTTTTTTTTTTTTTTTTTTTAAGATCACAACTCAAACCCTTGCTCGTCCTAAAAGTATTAAACCAGAAACGAATAATGGAGATATATCAAGCGGAGTCTATCGCTGAAGAAGTTCGAGTTGAAAGAGATGCTTGGATGGAGCAATATAATCTCTTAGATAATCTTCATACCTATGCAGCTGATCAAATAAATAATTTGTCTAAAGAGAATTTTGATTTATCGCAAGAGCAAGTCTCATTAAGTAATGACTTATCTCGCCTTTCTTATGCTTTGACTAAGACTAATTTGGAGTTGGAAACTTTATCAGATGAGAATCGAACTCTTTCGCAAGAGAAACGTTCTCTGTTGAATAAGATGGCGAGCTACTCGCAGCAGTATAATGCTTGTCAAAAGTTATGCGAAGAATACAAACAAGCTAATCATACTTTGAGAAGCCAACTTGAAGAAATTTCCGCCGAGAGAGATAAACTTATTCAGGGTAGAATAACATTGAGTGTAAAAGTGAGCCAATTTAAAGATCAATGTTCTGAGTTAAAAAGATCTAATTCATCCCTCGCGACCGAGAATGCCATACTTATTTCCAATGATAAAAACCTGCGATCTCGCCTGAAAGGCTTAGTTGGGGATACATTCGATGATGCTATGGACCGATTGGGAGATAGTTGTTCGTCTTTTATTCAGCATCTTGTTTCTCAAAAAGAAGGTAGTCATGTTATTTGACTACCTTAATTCATTTATTTATTTCCTTATCCTTAAGAAGCTCTTTTAATCTTTACTTGTCCAATTGTTATGCAGATTCTGAGAAAAAGCTCCATTCTATTATTTCTACTCTCAAGTCAGACAATTCTAAACTTCGCAGAGAAAAAGGGGCACTTGCTACTTTCTTCTTGTTCGTTCTCGCGATCGTGCCGCGAGGAGACTTAACTACATGTCCGATTGTAAGGACATAGATAGTAAAAATCAGCAAAAGCGCTTCTTCGCCAATTTCATCTTAAGGTGAGGTTATAGTGAATGACATTTTATTGTCTAGATCTCTTGATCCTGTTCATGTTAATCCTTTGGAAGTGAGTGATGATGAAGCCCCCCAACTCCCCTGATGATGATTATGATTATGAAAGCTGCGAAGATGTCGCCAATGCTGAAGTTGTTAATAAAGATCTTACTGAAAAAATTCCTGATGATATTCCACCCTCTGGGAAAGTTATTGACGGAGATGGAGCGAGAAGGTTACTGGCGAGGATGATAACATTGATGTAGAGAGTTAACTGCTTTTGTAACTTTGCTGCAACTTTCTTTTTGTTTTGAAAGATTAAATCCCTTGTTGAATAATGCTCTTATTTCCTTTTTCTTAATTACAACTATAATCTCGACTAGAATTATCATCGTTTTGAAGTACGCGAAATATGAAGTATCCTTAAAAAAGTATAAGAAGTACTCAATCTTCGAAATATATAAGAAGTATGAAGTATTGCGAATTCATCATGCGAAATTCTCGCTCCATATTCTTTGCCTTATGCTATGCTTTATTCTTCCATGAAGTATTAATCTTTGAAATATAAGAAACATTGCCTCGAGGAAATAAACAACATAAAATGTTGTTCATTGGTAACCATTGGTAATCCCTTGTTGCTTCTGTTCTTTATCTTCGAAGGTTGAATTGTTGAAAAAGTGTTGAGGTATTTCTTTATTCTTATCTTTCATCTATCTCCTGCGTTGTGTTCATGTGATAGTATAATCTCTTCATTGCTTTATGTTGAATTTTATCATCGCGACGAGGTCGCAGTATCTCCATGAAAGGAGAAACCTACTTTTCGCCTTATCATTTCAATAGTTTTTATTTTATCTCTTTTTATTGCAACAAGGTCGCAGGCCGCCCTTACATTTTCAAGCAAGGACCCATTGACCCTGCCTTATCATCTTTTTGTGGTCTTCTCGAGTTAGACCTCCCTAATTAGAGGTCCTCCCCGCCACCTTTCATCGCGACAAAATTAGCAGGACGTCTTTACACTTGCATGTAAAGACCCATTGATCTTGTCTTATCATTTTCCAAGTATTTTTGCCTCTCGCAGATGTTTTAGTTGCGACAATATGACAGGCCTAAACATCCTTGCGAATATAAAGCCCCATGACATTACTGCCGTGCGACGAAATCGCAGGACGTCCGTACACTTTCATGTAAAGACCCATTGATCTCGCCTTACCCTCGCGTTAGTATTATTGCCTCTCGCAGATCATTGCACAAATATGACAAGCCTAAGTCTCCTTGCGAAAACAAAGCCTCATGACATTTGCGTCTGTTTTGGCACCCCCTAATGGAGAGCACCGCCCTTATCATCTCCCGGTTGCCCCTTCAAGGAGGCGAAACATCGGCCATACAAGACTAGCTCCTCCCATCCGGTCTTAACAACAACCAGTTGTTTTCGCAGCCTCTTATCCCTTATACCTATATGGTTTATGGTTACGAGACCGCACCCTAAGTGGAGTTTTCTTGGGCGAGTGCAACGCATGCCAAGACTTGCCAAGAATGGCCAGGGTAGGTTCATCCATCCCGGCACTCGCTCAACCGTGTACCTCGGCGCCTTGTGCATACACCGACTCCTAAGAAGAGACCTCGGTCGCCCAACCAGGGTATAACCTACATATATAGTTGGGAATCCAAGGTACCTCCTCCGGATAGGCTTTCATGGGCCCCAAATTTTCATGACTCAAAGCTTCAGGAGCGGTGTAACCTTCCACCCGAGCCATGTTAAGAGATACCCCCTTATATGACGCACTTTAGGTCTTACATTTGCCTCTTACGAAATATAATTCGCGAACTAGGTGTACGCCATAAAGGTTCGTCCCATTCATTCATTCTTTTTATTCAATCATTCTTCATCATTTGCTAATTTGTCTCATGAGATATTCGCCGATTCATTCATTTAATCATTCCTTATTTCTTGTTGTTTTGTTAAGCCATTCATGACTTTTTTTGTTATTCTTACCGCGATCTCTTCATGGATTCTCTCTCGCATTTTATTAAATGTCGCAAATATCCGCGAAGAAGTACCTCATCTTGATTCTTTTTGTTATCTTTCGTTATTACGGGTAATATTTCTTTAGATATAACCTATTCCATGGTCTATCCAATTTTTGTCCCACATCTCTTCCTTCGGGGTCCATCAATCTATATGCCCCTGTACCAACTACTTCTTTGACGATATAAGGTCCATCCCATTTTCTCGCCAGTTTGCCTCCACTTTCACGAAGATATCTTTATAATCTCGCAACAGACCAACAGTTCTTTCTTCTTCCTCCGCTCCCATGTTAGTTCCAATCTTTAGTATCTTGGGTTCTTCCTTAGTTCCAATATTCACTTCTTTAGTTTGCTCGCCGCGACGTAACTGGCCTTTGGTTCTCCCATAGGGGTTGGTCCTTTCTTGTTCCATCGCGGAATCATTTTTTCTCCCGAGATCTCGCTAGGTATTCCTTTTCCTTCCTTCGCTTTGATCATGTAAACTCGAACTCTTCTTCTTTCTTAGCCGCCCTCGCCATCTTTTGCGGTGCTTAGATATATTCTTTTGTTTGTTTATTTGTTCCTCGCAATATTTTACTTCCTTTTGATAATATATTCTTCCTCTAGCAAAGATCCCCTTTGATCTCGCCTATTCCGGTTGGTGTTGGAAACTTGATACATTGATGAAGCGTCGACGCCACGCCTTTTATTGCATGTACCCATGGTCTTCCTAGTAACAAGTTATACGGTGATTCCATATCTACTATACTCAATGTCACCTGAATTTCGATTCCTCCTAATGGAATACGTATTTTTATCTCTCCTCTAACCTTGGTTATGGATTTACCAAAACCTTGAATATTGTACGCCGCGAAAGTCATATCCTCGTCTTCATATCCCATCTTTTTGTAAGTGTGATAGAACATTATATTCACCAGACTCCCTGTATCAATTAAAACTCCATTTACCACCCATGTTTTATTCGTGTTCTCCGATTCTTCTCTCTCCTTATACACGTTAATTGCGATTACTAATGGGGATGTGTGATCCAAATTTTCTTTGGATATCTCTCCCGCTGTGAATGTTATCTCTTGTTTTTCCCAATCTTTCAAAGGTGATATCATTTCTCTGTTCGTAATCTTCTTTCCTTCAAAATCCCGTTTGTGTATTCTTCCTCCGATATTTTCATGAAATTTGCTAATCATTACTCCCGTATCCGTGTCACATACCATATCTTTTCCCCTGTTTCATCCGATCTAAGATTTTCCTTTCTCATTTTTTTGATCCAAACAATTCTAATTGCGATTTTCTTTCTTGAACCAACAAGATTAGGTCCCCGTTTCTAGCGCATATGTAGTAGCGGTGTTTTCCCACACTACACCCTCACTATAATTTGATTAGTTAATCCATTGAAGGTTGTATAATTGAGAATGTTTATTGATTAATTTCATGAGTTGTTTACACAGGAAAATTAGGATTACATTTAACAAGTAAAACACTCTTGAACTTTCTCTCTCCTAATGACTTGCCCAACAATTCCAAAAAAAGATCTCCCTCACAACAGACTCATTCGACCCTTTATATAGGGTTATACATAGTGGATGACAGCTAAGCTATCCTTTATTTTCGGGAATGTCTCGCGAAGTGTCGCCAGTGTACAACTTACTCAATCTCGCGACACTTCTTAACCCTCGCCAGGTTCCATGTCTTTCAATTGTTTTGTATGTCGTTTCTCATTGCGTCGTTCATTTTAGTTTCCTGCGACTCCCTCGCGGTACCGTCGTTTATTGATCCCGCGAGCCCTATGCATTGCGATATTATGATCCTACAACTACATGGAACGGTTTGAAGAAAATCTTTCTAGAGAGGTATTTTCCTGCGTCTAAGGCCACTCAAATTCGCAAAGAGATTTGTGGAATAAAGCAACATGTTGGAGAATCATTGTATGAATGTTGGGAGAGGTACAAGAGATTGGTGGCAAGCTGTCCACACCATCAAGTTAGTGATGCTATGATAATCCAATATTTCTACGAAGGTCTCCAATCAAGTGATAGATATCTTCTAGACGCTGCGGGTGGTGGTGCACTAGTGAACAAGACGGTGGCCCAAGCTGCCGAGTTGATTGAAAGCATGGCTGCGAACTCGCAACAATTCTACACAAGAGGTGAACCAATGGTAAGGCAAGTGCATGAAGTTAGTGATTCATCATCATCACACCGTGATCAAAGGATGGACAATATGGAGCAAATGATACAAAGGATGGCTGCGGTTATTTTACCTTCACATGGTGAAGAGATGGAGCAAGCTAGTGCGGTTTTTCCAAACCAACAAAGAAGGTATGATCCCTACTCCAACACCTACAATCCGGGATGGAGAGATCACCCAAATTTCAGCTATGCCAACAAGCAAGGTGCGGTCCAACAACCAAATTTCAATCGTCGAGTGGATTTCAACCACAACAACAACAATTCCAACAACAACAAAGAACAATTTCAACCGCAACAACAACAATTTTTCAAAGAACCACAACAATCGGTTCAAGGTTCCGATATCGATGCAAAGTTACATACAATGATGCAAGGTATTTCTACCATGTTCAAGGAGAGCCAACAAGAAACTAAGAGTGCTATCAAGGATTTGCAGACTCAAGTAGGCTCCATGGCGGTTGATATCAACAATTTGAAGGCACAAAATAGTGGGAGACTTCCTTCTCAACCTATCAACCCAAAAGAGGGTGTTAATGCAATTACATTGAGAAGTGGTACACAACTTGTGCAACCCGAAGTTGCTGATTTGGGTGAAGAGGAAGCTCCAAAGGAGCCGGTTTTGGAAGAAAAGAGGGATGAAATTCCCCAAACACTCGAGGTACCAATTCCTAACTCTAAAACTCCGGTTTCTACTTATGTTCCTCCTATACCTTTTCCTCGCAGATTTGCAAGTTCAAAGAAGGCGGAACTAGAAAAGGAGATCTTAGACGTTCTTAGGAAGATTCATGTGAATATACCACTCCTTGATGCTATCAAGCAAGTTCCCAAGTATGCAAAAGTGTTGAAGGACTTGTGTACCAATAAGCAAAGGCTCAAAGGTAATGAAGTGTTGAGTGTGGGGAGAATGCTTCAAGCAATCTTACAACACAAACTCCCACCGAAATGCAAAGACCCGGTAGCTTTGACATTCCCGTCACAATTGGTAACACCACTTTTAATAAAGCAATGTTGGATTTAGGTGCATCCGTTAATGTTATGCCCGCATCTATGTACAATTCACTTAATCTAGGTCCTTTGAAAAAGGCTGGAATTGTGTTGCAATTAGCCGATCGTTCTAATGTCTACCCAATGGGTATTGTCGAGGATGTTCTTGTGCAAAGTTAATCAACTTGTATTCCCAACTGACTTTTGTGTGTTAGAGATGGATGAAGGTTCACCGGACTCGTCTCTTCCATTGCTACTTGGGCGTCCCTTCATGAAAACGGCGAAAAACCATTATTGATGTGGACAAGGGAACGTTGACTATGGAGTTCGATGGAGAAATAATACGTTTCAACATTTTCGAGACGATGAGATATCCTAGTGATGTCCACTCTTGTTTCTCCGTTGATGTTTTGGATACATTGGCTCAACAAGTGTTTGAATTGAATCATGATGATGCTTTGGAAACTGTTTTAACTACAACCATGGATGACGGTGTTGAGTGTGGTAACGAAGTTAAGGAAGCCCTTGGTGATCTCAACTCACTACAAGGATGTCCAGGAAACTCACAATATCTCTTTTATTTCTTTACCACGCAGTTGATGAACAACTTTTACCTTCTATTGTTAAATCTCCAAAGTTGGAATTGAAACCTCTTCCAAGTCACTTAAAGTACTTGTACTTGGGTGATAATGAAGAGTTACCCGTGATTGTTTCTAACGAGCTTAGTGAATTACAGAGCAAAAACTTCTACGGGTGTTAAGGAAGCACAAGACGGCCATAGGATGGACAATCGCCGACATCAAGGGTATAAGCCCCGCCGTTTGTATGCATAAGATTCGTTTGGAGGACGATGCAAAGCCTACAAGGGACGCGCAACGTCGTTTGAACCCTCCCATGATGGAAGTTGTGAAAAAGGAGATACTCAAGCTCTTGGAAGTGGGTGTTATCTACCCCATATCCGATAGCAAGTGGGTGAGCCCTGTACAAGTTGTACCAAAGAAATCGGGGGTAACGGTGGTAGAGAATGATGAAAATGAACTTGTCCCAACTCGTGTGCAAACCGGTTGGAGGGTTTGTATTGATTATAGAAAGTTGAATGCCACTACTAGGAAGGATCATTTTCCTTTACCCTTTATTGATCAAATGCTTGAACGTTTAGCTGGACATGCTTATTATTGCTTCCTTGATGGTTATTCAGTGGTACAATCGATTGTGATAGCACGTGAGGACCAAGAGAAAACTACTTTCACTTGTCCTTTCGGCACTTTTGCTTATAGAAGGATGCCTTTTGGCTTGTGCAATGCTCCAGCCTACCTTTCAAAGGTGTATGGTAAGTATTTTCTCCGAGTATGTTGAAAACATCATTGAAGTGTTTATGGATGACTTTAGTGTTTTTGGTGATTCATTTGATCTATGTTTGAACAACTTGTCATTAATCCTTGAAAGATGTGTTGAAACAAATCTTGTGCTAAATTGGGAGAAGTGCCATTTCATGGTAACTCATGGCATAGTTTTAGGCCATATAATATCTTCTAAGGGCTTGGAAGTTGATAAAGCTAAGATAGACCTTATTCGTGCTCTAACCCCTCCCACTACGGTGAGGGAGATACGTTCTTTTCTTGGTCATGCAGGTTTCTATCGTAGATTTATCAAGGATTTTTCCAAGATAGCATCACCACTTTGCAATTTATTGCAAAAAGATGTGGTTTTTAACTTCGATGAGAAGTGTATGGCGGCATTCAATCGTTTGAAAGAACTTTTGATTTCAGCCCCTATCATTAAACCACCGGATTGGAGCAAGCCGTTTGAGCTAATGTGTGATGCTAGTGACTACGCGGTTGGTGCGGTGCTTGGGCAACGTGAGGGGAAGATACCTCATGCTATTTACTATGCTTCTAGAACGTTAAATGAAGCCCAACAAAACTACACAACCACCGAAAAAGAGTTTTTAGCTATTGTATTTGCATTGGAGAAATTTCGCTCTTATCTAATTGGTACAAAAGTTGTTGTCTTTTCTGACCATGCAGCTCTTAGGTACTTACTAATGAAGAAAGAAGCGAAACCAAGGCTCATACGATGGATTCTACTTCTACAAGAGTTTGATATTGAAATCAAGGACAAGAAAGGCATTGAGAACACCGTTGCGGATCACTTGAGCCGTCTTGCTGTGGACAAGGAAGCTATCCCATTGCGTGAAAGCTTCCGGATGAGCAACTATTCTCAATTGCCTTTGGAGAACCATGGTACGCCGATATTGTGAATTACTTGGTAACTAAACAAATCGAAGAACTTGTCTCGTGCCGAGAGGGACAAACTTAAGAGGTTAGGGAACCGATACATATGGGATGATCCATACTTATGGAAACATGGCAGCGACCAAGTAATAAGAAGGTGCGTTCCTAATCCGAGTTTAATTCTATCTTGTCATTTTGTCACTCCTATGCTTGCGGAGGACATTTTGGAAGTAAAAAAGAACCGCTTACAAGGTACTTGAAAGCGGTTTCTATTGGCCAACCTTGTTTAAGGATGCATATACATTTTGTACAACTTGTGATAGGTGCCAAAGAACAGGCAATCTAGGTGCCCGAAATCAAATGCCACAAACTTTTATTCAATTTATTGAAGTTTTTGATGTATGGGGTATAGATTTTATGGGTCCTTTTGTCAACTCGCATGGGAATTATTACATCTTACTTGCTGTTGATTATGTCTCTAAATGGGTGGAGGCTAAGGCCACCCCTACTAATGATTCCAAGGTTGTTTCAGATTTTGTGCAAACTAATATTTTTGCAAGGTTTGGAATTCCAAGAGCCATAATTAGCGATGGAGGTTCTCACTTCAACAACAGGTTTTTACAAAGCTTGTTGAAGAAGTACAATGTGTCGCACAAGGTTGCAACACCTTATCATCCTCAAACAAATGGACAAGCCGAGGTGTCTAACCGGGAGGTGAAATCCATACTTGAGAAGACGGTGAATCCAACAAGGAAAGATTGGAGCATGCGGCTAAATGATGCTTTGTGGGCATATAGAACCGCATACAAGACACCTATTGGGATGTCTCCTTTAGGCTTGTGTATGGTAAACCTTGTCACTTACCCGTGGAGATTGAGCATAAGGCGTTTTGGGCGATTAAACAATGCAACATGGAGATGGATGGGGCTGGAAAGCAAAGGAAGTTGCAACTCCAAGAGCTAGAAGAGCTTCGCAATGATGCATTTGAAAGCTCTCGCATTTATAAGGAAAACGAAGGCCTTTCATGATACTATGATTTCTAGAAAACAATTTTGTGTTGGGTAGAAGTGCTTTTGTTTAATACTCGCTTGCATTTATTTCCGGTAAATTAAGGTCACGTTGGATCGGACCTTTTATTGTTACTAATGTGTTTTCTCATGGTGCAAGAGAAATTCGTAGCATAGCTACAGGGAAAGAGCTTAAAGTTAATGGGCACCGGTTGAAACCATATTATGAGAACTTCACTTCCGAAGTGGTGGAAGGAGCTAATTTTGTGGATGCACTCCCTCTGGAGGAGTCATAGAAAGCAAGGAGATAGTCGGGCTGACGACTTTAAACCAAGCGCTAATTGGGAGGCAACCCAAAGGATGAGTATTTCTTGTCTTGTATTTATTTCTTTTCTTGTTTTTAGTTTTTCTTGTTTTGTTTTTACTTTGTTTTTGCTGATTTCTTGCGAGGATTTCCCACCTTGACTTACTTTGGACGATTCAATTTACATTGAGGACAATGTAAAGTTTAAGTGTGGGGGAGTGGTTTATGTTGTAAGTTTTTGCAATTTTTCAACTTTTTTGTGAACTAGTGAATAAGAAAACTCCAACTTGTAGTTCTTTAGAATCACATAGTATACATGTCGCTAAGATTACATCGAGAATCTCACACTAGTGACTGAACTTAGAGATGACAGAGAACATGATCGGGTTTCTTAATTGTATGAGAGTTAAAGTTGGATTTAACCATGCCAAAGTGGCAAATAAGGTGCAGGCTGAATTCGGTATTAGAATGTTGATCCCCTATAGTGGAGACTACCCAAGTTACATAATGTGAGGCACCGACCTTCAATTCTTTGTACCCGTCTAAATTTGTGCTTTTTGAGTGTGTGTCACCGTACGTAAATTCCGGGCAGAATGGTGAGCTGTCCAATTTCCCACCATAGAAGCACTATTTTGATCTCTTTGAGTGCTATTTTTATCAACCATGTTGGTGACATCGAATTGCTAACTTACATTCCACTTGTGATCTTGTTCGCAGCTAGCACCATCCACCTTATCTCTCTCTACACCAACAGTCCATAGAAACACCATCATCATCAACAAGAGGAGCATCACAAATTCGAAGGAAAGTTGAATACGTTCGAGGTTTACAAACAATGGTATAAAATGGGCAGATTTGGATTTGAATAAAGCAACAAAACAGGAGCATAATTTTTATAAGTTGGAGACTAATATACAAGAGCGGAAATTATAAAGGATGAAAGTTCGAGAAGTTTATGATATCAAGACATATAAGTTGTGAAGATTCAAGCGGTAAAGTACTTACACCATGGCATTGTACTTACATTTTTATTTATTTATTTATTTTATTTGTATTTTACTTTCTCTTGTCTCACAAAAAAAAAAAAAAAAAAAAAAAAAAAAAAAAAAAAAAAAAAAATGAAAAAAAAAAAAAAAAAAAAAAAAAAAAAAAAAAAAAAAAAAAAAAAAAAAAGAAAAAAGAGACAAGAGAAAAATGTTTTTATTTTGTTTTATTTTTATTTGTTATTCAAAAAAAAAAAAAAAAAAAAAAAAAAAAAAAAAAAAAAAAAAACGAAAAAAAAAAAAAAGAAAAAAAAAAAAGAAAAAAAAAAAAAAAAAAAAAAAAAAAAAAAAAAAAAAAAAAAGAGAAAAATGAGTTGTTTTTATTTTTGTATTCTTTCAATAAAGCCTATGGAAAGAAGGAATATCTATAATGAAGTTTCAAGCGACAAGGAATTTGAGGGAAATAATCATATTGTCGAGATTCTACGAAGTTCGAGAGTTATCATCAAGAGTTGAAGACCGAAGACGAAGATGAAGACACCGATAGAAGACCGAAGACGTTTCTATGGATGCTGTGAGAGTGGTGCTAGCCTGCACGTTGAACGGATGACGAGGTAAGTAAGCATATTCCCACCTTCGTTAAATGGTTGATTTCCTTTCGAAGAGATCGTCGTAAAATGGGTTTTCAAAAATATATAAAAGATGTGGGTTTTCAAAACATTCGGAGGGTTTTGCCTTTCCTACCATTCAACGTGTCGCAGATTCTCTCTTCATTCCAACCTCGGACACATGTGTGACCCATAAAGAGTGTTTATTATTGAGAGCAATATCATAAAACCCTTTCTTGTGAGGCGTAGTCGAGACTTTTGATCACTCCGAACCCGAATTTTAGTCGAGAAGGGATGGTTATATCTCTCTCAACTTTTAAGAATGAGATTATGTTCATTTATGTGTCTAACTTCTTATGACTAGTGTGCGTAATCTCTATGTCTTCTTAGCGTTGGATACTATCATTACGAGAACTAGTAAGTTGGTAATATAGGTTTTTTGGGTATATCTCTAGTAAACCCTCACGAGACTATAACTCGTCCACTAGGGACACCTAGGGGTTTAAAGGCTTGTTATTTATGCTAAAAGTGACCGTAGCCTCGACGACACGGAGTTGTTGTATTTTATTGTTTTGTTTGATTTGCTCGAGGACTAGCAAAGTCTAAGTGTGGGGGAATCTGATAGGTGTAGAATACACCGTATTTACTATATAGAGTTTATGCTTTCTTTGCTATTTTTCGTGTGAATTATGTATCTTACTTTCGCTTTTGAGTTTCATAGGTGTTTTGGAGTCATATGAAGCAAAAGAAGGAGAAAATAGCCATTTGGAGCGAAGGGCAAGAAGGTCAACTCGCGGACGATATCCGGAGCATGCTAGGTTGCACAAGAGGAGTTAAGCCGGAATTTAAGCTGTCAGCCTCCTAAAACCGACGCTGAACAGAATTAGGTCAGTCGGGTTATCCAAACCGACAAGCCACACAAATGAGCCGGTTGCCCCTTAACCTGGGACTAGGGGTTGGTGGAATACAATTATTACAACCCTAAGATCGATTTTCTTCTTCTCGTTCATTTTCACCTGAAACCAGATCGAGAGAAAGAGTAACAGCAGCCTCTGCTACTAAAACCGAGAGGAAAATCAAATCGAGAAATGTAAATCGATGCTGTTGCTGGATCTGAGAACTTGAGATGAAGAAATGACAGAGTAAGAATGATGATGTTCATAGCTCATAGAGAGGGAGATTGAAGCCGTTGATGCTAAGAAAGGGGTAAATCGATAGAGATGAACTTAGGGTTCTTTGTAGTCGTTTCGGGTTAAAGTCAGGCCGAAATGAGAAGTCGGGGTTCATACAGGGGCTTGGTTATCTCGCATCGAAGGGAAGTACTAGTGGTTGATTAAGAGCCGGCAGAGATGGGTTTGTATTAATGGTTGTATGGGTTCGATCAAGACAAAGGAGATGGGTTTTATATTGAAATTCGTGAGAAGAAGATTGGGTTGAATATGAGATACGCATTGTTGATGGTCCGAGATTGGGAAATTACAGAGAGGAGACCCCGATGTTGTTGGATTCAAATGAATTTACAGTGGAAGCTTCGGATGGCATTGCAGGATAGAGTCAAGTTTGCGGGTTTGAGGTGTTGGTGGTCAATAACCCGTAAATGGAAATAAGGGTTTGATAGATTTATAAAGATGAATTGGGAGGTTGTGATTAAAGTCGAGAATGGAATAGCAGGCAATGGTTATGGCTGGCGCTTAAGTTGCTTTTGCCAAGCAAGTCATAGCGGGCCCGAGGTTGCACAGAGCGGGGAATTGGCTCCCGGTGTCGTTGGGAATTGCCGCAGCTATGGCTATGATGGAACCGGCAATCGTTGGGTTTTTATTGTGTAAATGACAGGGGTATTGATGCAGCTGGAAGACTGCATTACATGAAAGAAGTGGAGCCGTATTTTGTGCCATGGAGTTAGCAAGTGGTGTTGATTGAGCTCAGCCCGGGAGTTTGCGCCCGGTTCAAGTGGAGCTATTGGGTTGCACTACTGGGTTATGGCTGGATTGTTGAGGCAGCAGCAGGGTATTACAGAGAATAAGATGGCAGAGATGTATCCTGGGGTTTAAAGGCCGTGGGCATGCCGAAATGGTGGTGTTGCCGTTGGTACATAGAAGCTTGAGGGAGTGGCCGAATTGCATCATTGCAGAGGTTGTTGTTGAAGTTATTGCAAATGGAAGAAGCAATGAGGGTCCGTGGGTTGCAAGTGGCTCGATTGAAATTGCTACGTGAAATTGCAGCTCAAATTGGAGCGCGGTAGGATTAAAGGCTATGCCGATGTCATGTGTTGTCTATGACAGTTTTGAAGTGGTGGCATTTGTAGTGCGTGTGGAAAGAAACATTAAGAGTCCATTGAGATGGTGTCGTACTAATTCTCGTGGCCTCGCAAGACAATGATGGTGTTGGTTGTACACTAATGTGGTGGTTTTGAACCGAGTTGTTTTGGGTCGCCGAGGATGGTGGTCTGGCTGCTGCGTAGCGGGTGCGGTGCTGGGATTACAGGACTCGTGGAGCTAGCTTTCAAGTGAAGCAATATCGGGCTTGAAGCAAGCATGAGTTGTGGTTATAGAGGATGACCGTGAAGGAGTTGCGTAATAGCCATCTTGGCCGTGGGAGAGTAAGAGCAAGTGGGAGCTACACTTGGTACAACACGTAAGATTCAAGGCCATTATGGCCGGAAATGTGCCGGTCGCAAGACAATGATTGCTATACATAGTTTCGGCCCGTGTAGTGGCTCCGACCTAGCCAAGGCAACTCGACCACTCGCCCTTGACTAGGAGCCGACTTGGTTACCCGACTCGCCCAAGCCGACTCGTTCCACCGGGCTGACCCGATCCGACTCTGAGCCGACCGATCCGACCCGCCGCTTTTGACTCGTTGACCCGTGGACTTTGCCACCACGGGCTGTTTTCCGGCGACTTTCCGGCCGATTTCCGGCCACAATACCAGACTTCCGGCGACCGATTTTGGGGCATATATTTTCACATGGGTTTCTCACACATGGTTCATGGGCTTGGTGGACTTTTTGGGATGGACTTTGAAGACCTAATTTTGGAAAGTGTGAAGGCTATAAGAAGAAGGAGTTTCTATTCTTTGATTATCACGTATTTTCTACGGGAGCTTTTTGCAGAGAACTACGCCTAGGGTTTGCTTTCATTTATTTTGATGTTCTTCATCTTATTTTTGATAATAATTATGTTGAATCAAAATACTATGAGTAACTAAATACTATTTATTGGTTATGGGATAATAAGTGGATTTCACAAATAAGATTTGATTCAATGTATTAGTTTTGTCTCGTAATTTATTGTTTATGATTCATGGTTTATAATGTTTATGATTTGATAGTTTGTTTGGTTGAGTCCGAAGCAATCCGATCTATTTTCATTTCTAGAGCTATATTAGGGCTTTCAATACGAAAAACGTTGTCTATCCTCGATTTTGAGTAGCATAAATGTGGGTAGTGCTTGTAGTGATATATCCTACTAGTCACATATGAATCGTAGCTTGGGTTAAATCGAATTAGTGCTTTTACACATTTTGGTTGCCTTGATTAGTCTTATTCCGTAAAAACTTATTGCTTTTAGGAGTTAAACTTAATTGTGCTTTTACACTTTAGGTTGCTTTCTAGAAAGAATTCACATATGCATCTTTTAATGTGGTTGTGATGAAATCAGAATTAGCGGGATACTCTTGCGATCAAGGTATCCTAGGACTTTTAGTAAATGAGAGATTAAAATTTCAATTCTAGTCATTGTTGATAATTCGAGTTTGTGAATGAAACTATCCCGTGACCAATACTTTCTCCTTATTGATAAATTTTATTATTACTTTGCTTTCAATTTATTTTTATTGCTTTGAAACATCAACATTCCCCTTGGTTACTAAGAAATCGAAAATTTGCATAACAACATAAGCCTCTCTGGATACTTAACTCTTTCTTATTGCATACTACTTTATTTTAGTGAAGCAAGAAAGTGAAATTATTTTTGACCGGGTGACAACCGATCAAGACCCAACTAATCTTGTTAAAAGAAAAAGTGTTATGTTCGATTCATTCAGTTGAACCACCTGCCTAATAGTACTGTAACTCCCATTATGGAGTTCGAAACGATATTTAATTTGCTTGTGCTTATATTCGGATCGTACTGTATTCTTATACAAAAGAAAATATTAACTTCACATTATTTTTGTTTCCCGTTGTGATTTTTAACCATTAGATTCCTTATTTGTTGAACTTTACCACCTTTAGGAAAAGAAAAATACATATACTTTGATCAAGATGCACAAAAACAAACCCAACGTTCATATTTGCAGAAAACCACCATGCAACTAGTCATTTGTCCCCCGGCCCTTTATTTATGGAGTAGTTCAGAAAGGAAAACTTATTTAGACAAAACTCCAAATCATACACTGATCATTTCAATTATCAAATTACCTTACTCCATATGGGTAAAATTATTCCCTCTTTTCTATAGTAGTATATATTGTTTATAAGATATAAAGGTGCATTAGTAAAATAATACTGAAATCTGCAAATCTTCTTCTGATTCTCTTACAATAAGGAATCAAGTTTTATCATGCATACACGTACATGGTTAACTATTTTAATGCAGCCAGTTGATCATATGATTACCATAGTTCTCATTGTCCATTACCATTAGTTACATTGAAATGCTCACAAACATAATCACAGCTTTTTGATCAGCTTAATCTCTTCTCCAGATTCTAGAGTTGTCATTAGTTTTGAGCAACCCCATTCTAGCTACCGATAGTTGGCAATTTGTCCCAATTAGAGGTGCAAAAAATATATAATGCAGTCCGAGAACAAATCGTACCCTACAGAACATGATAAAGTCATTGAAGTATCGATTAACTGTCAAAAAAATACACTGCAATCTGACTCACGATTCTGGTACCTCCTCAACGGTAAACTCATTAAATTGGCTAAATTATGCACAAATAAGTAAAGAATGACAAATTCACCCACCTTTCCATTTACAGTTAGCTGAACGCGCAAGGATAATGCTGCACATCGTACAATTTGATGCTCATGCGATTTTTAGGTGCCAACGGAAACTGACAGTCACATCCACTCATGCTTTCAGTCACAAAATATTCTTGCAACTTATGGTACCTCCTAGTCAGCGCACTCGCAACAAAAATCCGTACATTCAGCACCCGACACCGTGCAGCGGCTCAGTTAACCCACACTATCTCTACCACCACTACGAGTTGTAAATAATACTATATAATTTCCAGATCCAATAATATCCACGTGGCTGCAGGCTTATGTGGCAGGCTACTGACGTGTCTTTTTCGAGGCTCTTTCCTTTATAAACAGTGCCCTAAATTAAAAAACCTAACCCATTTCTTTCTTTCCGTTGTAAAGTTATTTCTTCTTTCAAACATTTCAAAATCCTTCATTTAACAAAAATAAAGAAAAACGATATTTTCAGTGAGCGAAGTTTTGATTTCAGAGTGAAATTGGGGGTTACCAGTATGGGGGGAACTATTAATCGGAAGCTGGTGATTGAAATATGTAATGCGAAGAATCTGATGCCAAAAGATGGACAAGGAACATCAAGTGCATATGTTCTTGTTGATTATGATGGGCAAAGACGAAGAACTAAAACAATTTCTCGTGATTTAAATCCACAGTGGGATGAAAAAGTCGAATTTGTTGTTCATGATATAGCTTCAATGGGTTCTGAAACATTGGAGCTTAATGTTTATAATGACAAAAAGAGTGGGAAGAGAAGTACTTTTCTGGGCAAGGTTAAAATTTCTGGGAATATTTTTCCTAAATCTGGATCTGAAACATTGGTTTACTATCCATTAGAGAAAAGAAGTGTTTTTTCTCAAATCAAAGGTGAAATCGGATTAAAAATGTGTTACATCGATGAAATTGTTCCTGCACCTGCTCCTGCTGCTACCGCCGAGAAATCTGAAGCTGGGGAAACGATTACTACGGTCACTACATCGGAGGTGAAAGCAGAAGATAAGAAAGAAGAAGAAAAAAGGAAGAGAAACCAGAGGAGAAAACCGAAGAGAAGAAAGATGAAAAGGCAGATGAGAAGAAAGAGGATGACAAGAAATCCAAAGAAGCAAATCAACCTGAACAACCGGCGGAGAAAGTTGAGAATCCTCCATTAGCGCAGAAACAGATGAAGGAAAAGCTATTACAGCAGGTAATAATAAACGCCATGAATCTTCTTCCCTTGAACTCAGTTCACTCAGTAATAGTAGTGATCGTAATCATCGGAACAGTGCATATGATTTAGTAGACCGGATGCCGTTTTTGTATGTTCGCGTATTAAAAGCAAAACATTCAGAAACGGGGTCTAGTATATATGCTAAACTTGTTATTGGTACTCATAGTATTCGTACGAAAACTGTTGATATGGGCAAAGATTGGGATCAAGTTTTTGCATTTGATAAAGATTCGTTAAACTCAACAGTTTTAGAAGTATCAGTTTGGACCGAAAAACTGAAGTAACGGTACAAGCTGATACAAATATTAGTAAAACAACTGTTACAGAAACTCTGTTGGTAATGTTTCTTTTGATCTTCAAGAAGTACCTAAAAGAGTACCTCCAGATAGTCCTTTAGCTCCTCAATGGTATACTCTTGAAGGTTCTACTACTCCTGACAATGCGTTGTCGGGATCTGATGTCATGCTTGCTGTTTGGGTTGGAACTCAGGCTGATGAAGCATTTCAAGAGGCTTGGCAGTCAGATTCTGGTGGGTTATTACCGGAAACACGAGCCAAGGTTTATCTTTCTCCGAAGCTGTGGTATTTGAGATTAACGGTTATTCAAACCCAAGATTTGCAGCATGGTGCGGTTGCTGAAGCAAAGGGTCGGAGTCCTGAGCTTTATGTGAAAGCTCAACTCGGCGCGCAGATTTTCAAGACAGGCAGGTGTTCCATTAGCTCATCTAGTTCTGCGAACCCTACTTGGAACGAAGATCTTGTGTTTGTTGCAGCTGAGCCATTTGAGCCCTTCTTAGTTATGAGTGTGGAAGATGCATCTGCTGGCAATCTGTTGGCCATGCCAAAATACATGTGCCTACTGCTGATAGAAGAACAGATGATCGTGCTGAATCCAGATCCAGATGGTTCAATCTAGTTGGTGATGAAAAAGGCCGTATGCAGGGCGAATTCATGTGAGGATTTGCTTAGAAGGTGGTTATCACGTCTTGGATGAAGCTGCTCATGTGACAAGTGATGTCCCATGTGCAGCTGCTAAACAGTTATCAAAGCCACCTATTGGGTTGCTTGAGGTTGGAATTCGGGGTGCGGCTAATTTGCTTCCTGTGAAGACTAAAGATGGTCCAAGAGGCACTACAGATGCTTATGTGGTTGCCAAATATGGTCCTAAGTGGGTTCGCACACGTACGATTCTGGATCGATTTAATCCACGTTGGAATGAACAGTATACATGGGATGTGTATGATCCTTGTACAGTTCTTACGATTGGTGTATTCGACAACGGCAGATACAAAAAAGATGAAGCAGGTAAACCAGGTAAAGATGCTCGGATAGGTAAAATACGTATACGGCTGGCTACTCTCGATACAAATCGAATATACATGAATTCATATGCATTAACAGTAATACATCCAAGTGGGGCAAAGAAAATGGGTGAAATAGAATTAGCTGTTAGATTTTCATGTTCATCATTGATGAACATACTTCAGGTATACACCAATCCGATGCTGCCTCGAATGCACTATGTCAAACCACTGGGTCCAGCTCAACAAGACATCCTTCGGCATACAGCAATGAGGATCGTTTTAACACGGTTAGCAAGATCAGAACCACCAATGGGGCAAGAAGTAGTTCAGTATATGATAGATACAGATTCACATGTGTGGAGTATGAGAAGAAGCAAAGCAAATTGGTTCAGAGTCGTTGGATGTTTGTCTCGTGCAGCATCTTTTGCCAGATGGTTAGATGGAATTCGCACCTGGATAAACCCTTCAACTACAGTACTGGTACACTTGTTATTGGTGGCCATTATATTATGTCCACACTTGGTTTTACCCACACACTTTTCATGTATGCATTCTTCATCGTAGCTCTAAGATTCAGGTTCCGCCACAGATTGCCAACCAACATGGACCCAAGATTATCCTACGTGGATGCAGTCGGTCCAGATGAATTAGATGAAGAATTTGATGGATTTCCAAGCACAAGATCAGTTGATCAAGTCCGTCAGAGGTACGATAGATTGAGGGCTTTAGCAGGAAGAGCACAGTCATTGCTCGGTGACGTAGCAGCCCAAGGTGAACGCGTAGAAGCATTGCTTAACTGGAGAGATCCTCGTGCGACGGGGATATTTGTGGTGTTTTGTCTGCTGGCTTCACTGGTATTCTATGTGGTGCCTTTCAAGTGCTTCATTCTGTTTTCAGGGTTTTACTATCTGCGCCACCCTAGGTTTCGTCATGATATGCCATCTCTTCCTGTCAACTTCTTCCGGCGACTTCCAACTTATTCTGATCAGATTCTCTAGGTTTGTTTTCCGTATGAGTTTCCTGTTTGGAACAGTTTTTGTTTGTTAACTATGTTTTGTAGTTGTTAAATAAATTTAATTAAATTTATTCATTAATACTTATTGTGTCAACATCTAGGACTCTAGTTTTCTAGATGAAAAATAAGTGCACAAAGGACCGTTGTATTCCACTAGACATGTTAAAGTCTAGATGACCGTTAGTCCCCTGGTTTCTTCCCAAGTGCAAAATCAATTTTGCTGATTTTGCACCTACTTTAGCTTAGACTTTAGAAGGGGTATGTGGTAAACTTTTATGGGATTTATTTATAAAGTCCAACTTTTTTTTTCTTGATCGATTCAAGTCCAAAATATTTGTATAGTTTGCAAGATGAAAAGTTTCTCTGTTTTGAAGGAGTTTGTTCGATTATTTGTGTCTAATGACTAATGTATATCAACAATTCTATATATAAAATGGTTTCTTTACCTATTTGTTTTAGTTTGTGGAAGAGTGTGACTTCTGGAAAGGAGTAAAAGAAGTTTATCCCGTGTTGCAAATTTGCAAAAGACTCTGGTTTGTAAGATAAATATCTGTTCATTTTGGACTTCTGAGTTCTGACCATGGATTAAAACCTTAAATCTTAATATTAGTTCCACTTTTTTTCTTTGAATAATAGAATACATATATTCTTTACACAAAAAATTTCATCTACATTGCCTTCTAACATTCCTATCTGAACAAAAATTCTGTTAATAAAAATCCATTCTTATGGAGCCTGGACCAGGCTTTAGAACACCAAAATTTTCACTCTTCAAATTAGAGCACGTTGATCGTGCTGGTTTCTCTTCGTTACCTTCAAAACACCATCCACCGTAAGAAAATTCCCCATGATTTCTTCTAAGAAGTTCACGATCAATCTTATCAAGAACGGGATCATCTTGTTTAAACTTTCTAGCAAATGTAACATTTCTTTGAGCCATTTTCTTGAAATATTTAATTCCTAAGGATTTTGGATGTTGTTTTGGTGGATTATCCCATGCAATGAAATGAAGATCATGGTTCACGACAGTGTTTTTATAGTACTCGGAATTGCACACCAATGTTTGGAAGTAACCCTCTGGTGATGATACAAAATTTGTGTAATATAGAAGTAGAGTTCTTGGTAAATTATCCCAACCCATTATACAGTATTCGCGAATGATCTTGACAATATAGTCCATGCAGAGCCTGCAACAAGAGCATAATAAGGAGATTAGATTTGTCACTGGATGTTTGCAGGAATTCAACTATAGTCAGAAACCATTTTCTGCAATGCAGCTTGCAGTTCCAATTTCAATGCGAGGTAAGGTAACTAAGACCGATAAAAATTAAGCTTCTTTTGAGATAGATAGCATTACTTTCACAGTTCATGTTTTGGATATACTGCAAAAATCAAAGCCTGGCACGGGCGGTTCTGAGCCTCAAATTTACTAGTATATTTTAGTTTTCTATTTATGGGTACCAGAGAAAGATGGTTAAAGCTAATACATTTATCCACCACATGATAAGTTTGTAATAAGAAGACACAAATGCCATCTGAACCAAGGCATTGATGTTCTGTACTTGTTTAGTTTTAACTTCTAATTAACAAGTTGAAATCTGTGTTAAGATTCAAAACACAGCAATTTATATAACATTGGTCCCATTTAATAGGGATAAACATACCCAAGCTCTGCACAGACCAAGTATGGTGTGCATCTGTTTGAGTCAGAAAATCACATGGAGTCCATACCCCATACACCTGAAACGAAGGACTTCCCATGTGGTTTCACTTAAACTTAGCAATCTAGAAATTGAAAACATCATTTCATAAACTATCTTTTGTGTAGCACTAAGTTTTATGCTCAATGAGATTTATAATGACAGGAACTCATAATTTTACCAACAAGTTTAGCAACAAGTCTAATTTTACCAATAATGTTAGGCAGGGGAAGAAAATGCAGTACCTGTATAAAGTTTGAAAGAAGTGGGCAGAGACCTTTGCTTTATAACCCACCAAATTTCAGATTTATTGAGACTATAAAGTCCAGGGTCTATCATGATTGGTTTTCCTCTTTATTCCTACACAAATTTCGATTGGAGATCTTAATTATTAGCCCATCAAAACCAATAAAAAAATATGTAAAGAATGAAAGAAGTCACAGTTTCCAACCCAGACGACTGGAATGTTGTATGAAATTGAGATGTTTAGGCAATTTGGAGAAAGAATGTATCAGATCTGAAAAACAAGTTTCATGAAAAACCCCATAATAAGAACATGAAATTAATCAAATGAATAAAGAAAACTGATCAAACAAATTGTGAACTTACCTTACCATCTTGAGTGATTAATGGATAATCTGAAGCAAGTTGATAAACCAATCCCATTTACAGCTTCTCAAAAGCAATGACATAGCGTGAAGAGTAGTGGCAAGCATTGTAGGTCCTCTGTAAGTAACTAAATTAGGTTTTCCAACTATCCAGACATTGCCAATTTGGCTAAAAACTGGTTCTTCCGATACGAATTTTGCTAATTCGAAGTGTTCTGCTTTCGGCGCACCTTGATCCATATGTAGTAGATAGTAATTATTCGGATGATATAATGCGAATAAAACACGCTTTAATTTCTCAAGATCACCTTTTGATGATGAGATCAAGTAAGCAAATGCGACTGGATATTGAGTATCAGTAGTATATTGTAATGTGAGAGTTGGTTTGACTATGGGTTGGAATTTGGAAATGGGGTTAGTAAGAAGTAATGTTACTATGATGATTACACAAAATATAATTGAGGCTGCTAGAATGAAAGGGATCATGAATTTTTTGATGCCCATTGAAGTCGACGATCTATTGCAGAATTATCAACCCGAAAACAGTAGATATAAGAAGTGGGAGAGGAGAGGAACAGTTGAGTGTAAGAAGAAAGAAACGAAAACTAGTTATTGTTGTTATTGGAGGAAAGTTATTGTCCGTGAATAAAATAAAAAAAGAAAAGGTAGTTATCTAGTTATTGTTGTTATTGGAGGAAAGTTATTGTCCGTGAATAAAATAAAAAAGAAAAGTGGTTGGTTTCCTTAAGAAGAAAGACATTTGGCAGTTTTGATTCATTGGCAATGTTTTTAGGTGTGAAGTATCTTAGTTCAGTAAATGGAGAAGTGTCAAGTCTCTTTTATGAATGATTTAATCACACAAATTCTCTCTAGGCCTTTGAGAGTAGAGGATGTTGATAAGCAAAGTAAGCACCCATGGTGCTCATTTCCTTGGGCTTAATAACGACAATGTGGCCAATAGCAACTATTATGGTTAGTTTCTCTCATTTGTATTAGTTACCAAGGTCTCCGTTATTGGATGTTGGAGATGTGCAACATGCGTTAATCATGGCTTTACTGAGGAAACTGAATATTTGGCTATGGTGAAATAAATCTGGTGGATACTCAATTTAAGTATTGTCTCCAGGCTGAGCACCTAAAAACACAAAATTAATTAATACAAATATTTGTTCTGAAAACAAGGAAAATACAAGAATAATGTGGGATAATATCCGATTTTAAGCGCAAAAGATGAGTAAAATCCCAATAAAAAGGTATAAATATGCACTATTTGGTATATCTTTCTTTGATATCTTTTTCGATTTGATCATAGTATATTGATCAAGTCATCTTTTTTTTTCATAAAAAAGCACGACTCATATATTGATTAAAAGAGCCGATTGGGGATCGGAATCATTCTGAGTTTCACCGATTTAAAATACGATCATCAATGTCAAATTTTCTCCCCCAATTCTTGACCAACATTCCTACCATTACAATCATGACCAATTGAGGTTTCCAAGAGGATAAATCCACTTCAATAGGCCAAAAATTGTTTAAAGCATTTGCATCACTCAGCCTCCAAAGACAACGTGATGGGATCTTTGGAAGATCCAACCAAAGTTTTTCATTTTTTCGTAAATCGAGTAACCAAAGCTAAGTAATCTAATCTAAAGTGAAACGGGTCTTCAAAGTAGCACAAGTCTTCATAGTAACACACGGAGTTACGGATCTCGTTGGAGTTAATCGTAATCGGTCCGGATTGGTCCGAGCTCAAGCATGGGAGTCTTAGTAGCAATAGTTGATGAAGGTGTAGATGGGGTTGTTGAGTTTTTCTTGTTGTAGATGTTGAAGATGTTGCTAGCTTCACTCTTCTTGGTGTTGATGGTGTCTCCATAGGATGAAATAAATCTTCTAGAGAGGAAACGGACCACACCCTTCACGATAACACAAAATAAACAACGAGGACTTGCTTTAGAAAAGATAAAACAACAATCAAATCAAAAACAAATTACCCAAATACCGGAGGAACAACTTAGATCTATAACTGAAATAAAGAGGAAACAAGTAACTAAGGGCGAGATAAACTAAAACTAGAATTAAATAGAAGGTAAGCAAGAGAAGTTATTAGTAGAGGATGATCTCGCCGCACCAGCCTCCCTATGGAGACGATACGGCGAGATGAAAATCTAAGTTTTTAGGGTTTACGGTATTTTCTAAGAGAGAGGTTGAATCAATATCTCTCTAGACACAAGTAAACAAACTTCACTTTGTATATTACTAGGGCTTAACCCGTGTCGTAAGAACACCGGAAATGATACTTATTTAAATGTATCCCTCGATTTTATATATTGAAGTTGTTTTGCGGAAAATCAATCCGATATGTGCACGGTAGGAAGATATATTCGAAGTTTGTCGGGAAACATGCCCTTACCCTCAAATATTTTACTATTATATTTGGTAATCATAAAACCCTTAAGGACAAACATTGTTCATTGTTAGAGCAAATCTATGAGCAATAGAATACGATTGCAAAAAAAAAAAAGTAAATAGTATCCCTATTTCAAAATAAAAATAAAATGAAAATCCAAAGTCATTCACCAAATTTATAACAAAACTAAAAGCATCCAAGATTACTTCAAAATCAATGATTAATCTTACTAAACCACAACTTTAGGCTTTACGTTTTTTTTCCCTTTGGTGATATAAATCATCCCAAATTTATATAGGTTTTTGTGTTTAATTATTCATTTTTCTAGGTGATAACTGTATTTTTGTCCATTTCGTTTCTTACGCTTCATTTCTTTATTCACCTATTATCATGAACTCTTTCTCAAGCATAATCATATGAAGTCCATAAGACAAAAGCGGAAAATAAATAGAGAGAGATATGAGAAAGTCAATCAATTACAATTAATTTGCATAAAGCCTTGTATTTGGTACGTAGAATCATAACTATTGATTTATCTTTAAATTTCAAAAAAATAGACATAATTATTATTATATTTACTTCCAATTATTATAATTGTCTAACATTACACACCAGTTTAGTTGGCGGTAGAGCGACAAGTCGAGCCAACGACTTCCTTTCGAATAGCAACACTCAATCTATGAAAACAAACCTACCTACACCACTTTGACATCATTACTAGCTAAACAATTTTTCAAACGCTGAAAAAAACATACGGTATCTTCACTAAGCTCCCCTAAGGTAGTAAAAGCCAAAACACCCAAACCATAACCATGCAGAAAAGCACATTCATCCAAGTATTTAGTACGCTTTCGTGAAATGACTCTAGAAACGGCCCGACCCGGACGACAGCACAAACACCATCGCCGCAAAGGGTGAGACACTTGTGACATCCATACACACATCTTGTCCATTCTCCTAGTTGAGAACTAGGATGTCCGCCGGACGTAAATCCTTATCATCCAGATAAAAACCCAAAGCAACTTCTTTACGCGGGAACACCAGTTTATAACGAGGATATCCGCAATAACATCTCGAACTGGGTCATGGCGAAACTTAATTCCAACATCTTTAGCACAATGGAGCGCATGATTACAAAAAAAAAAAAAAAAAAAAAAAAAAAACTAATCAAGAGTAACCAAATAATTTATCTACCTAATGATACCATTTGTGCTCCGCTCCGCTACTACTACGTCTTCCACTACCACCATTAACGTCACCTCTCCACCAATCACCAACACCCACTACCACTATCGCCACCGCTTCCACCACCTTCTCTCACCATCACAACCACCGTTAATGTTAATATCAAATAGTTTATTATTTATTAATGGAAATATATTTATTAGATTAACTAATGAAACATTTATTTCGAAATACTTATGAATAGAATATTTATTATCAAAATTTAATTGGATATTAATAATATAAATGTTAGACTGAGCAAACTATAACCATTGATTTATGTTCTCTCTAGACAAATCTTGGTCACTCTTTATCTTGCCTAACTTGTCGAAGCTTTGTTTTTTATGTATTATAGATGTTTTCAATAAATACTGACTTGAAAGAACAAAGATAGAAATGGAACAAGTGAAGTATGTTGCTACTAACTTAAAACTGAAGGATGATGTGTTCATTAATGCCGATAAGTCCTCAGGTTCTTAATGAGTAAGAAGAGCGAGTATGAACGCTTAATTCTCTAATGAATTTGAATCTAGTCTAACCTAACGAAGTTGACTCTAGTAATCAAATAAAGCATCTTCGAGTATTGGAACTAAAATATGACATCCAAACTTGACATGCCAACGCTTGGTGGATTTAAGCAAGCATGCTATAACAATCTCCCATTTGTCAATTTTATAAAAAAACTCTTTACATATGGAGAATACAATAATTAAAAGATAAAAATATTACATTACATAAAAATCTATTAACTATATCTTCATACGCTTGATTTCAAGTTTCAATTGCACAAAGTCCTGCACATATTCAAGAAATAAATGTCACGGTTGAAGTCATTGAATAACAACAACTTTACTCCCCTAAAGTTGAGCTAGGCCTAGGCATATATTCGATCCAAACATAATTTTTATTCAATTATGTAGTATGTAATACTACCCATCATGATATGTTTCTCCCCCTTGATCAATGTTTTACTCTTTTATGTTTAGATATATACTTTACAACAAATATATACTTTCTCAAGCGATTGAAATCATTCTATATTTCTCCACCTTTTGTCACAAAAATGGCAAAGGTACGAAAAGTACAAAAATCATTTCGAAAGGACTTCTCAAGCTCATAAGAACTAGATACAACCTATATGAGTCAAAGAGAATCGGAGATCTAACATACCACTTATAATAAGCAAGACTAAATCCGAAACTACCGGAGTAATTGACATAGGTTCTTGCCAAGAAACAATTATCCGAAGTAATTTTTCCTAATTCCGATAAGTCGAACTAATATCAGAATTAACTTAATTTTTTTATCCGTAAAGTAATCATTAACCGGAGTGATCGTTCCCTAATTTCAATAAGCAAACTAGAATTGAAATCGATCTAGTTACTTATCAGTAAAACAATTATCAGAAATAATTCTTTTTCCCTCCATTTCAACCACACTTCCCACAAAGATATAAATTATTAAGCACAACTTCAAAATAGAATTCCCTCATTTTGTATGTTATTCCTCGCAAAACAAAAGAATAACAAAAAGACAACCTTTACCAGAAAAAGGTTACATGATCTTAGCCATATGAGATCTCACATTGTGTATATTACTAAAATCGAAACTACTCATATTTATACCAAATATTAAATTTATAGAAAATAAATTAATATAATTATATGTCCGCTACGGATGAGTCATATCATCGCAACTTTATTAAGATCTAGATATAGAAACCACAATGATTTGATACAAAATCAGCTATAATTATATGTCACAAATCATAAGAAAGTTAAGCCAAGTATGAGATCGACATTTTACAAAAATCACCTTAATAATAATCTGAACTAGAGTATATCTCATGAAATACCAGAGAAATTCATTAGAGAATTAAGTATTGCAGTTACCTCAATCTTGTAGACAATGAGAAGAAAAAGCCAACGCAAAAAGAATGAGGTCACTCTGAGTTCGGACGAAGAATCTATGAGTAAAATAGTTTTACACTCCTTTTTATGGACTTGAGACCAGTTACAGGACCGATCCCAAAAATGAATCCACATAAAATACTATTTTGAACATAACTTTTGCATACGAATCAAGTGATTTTTTACTCGCTTTAGACCTCTATTCAAGAGCTACACATATATGGCCTGTAAACATTTACTTATTTTATCAATTGCTCAATTATGGATGGAAAAAAGATGAGTAGAGAAATAAATATTATCTTTAAAGATGTTAAAGAGTCATATAATGATCGAGAGATCATGTGTTTTTTTTTGTGTGCTTCCTTACCGTTCATAAGATTTAGAACCAAGGTGAGCGTGCATATTATAACATAACAACTAGGTATTATTGAGGTGAGCCTTTTCTTGCTTGTCACAGGTGACTAAGACAGAACCATCATCAATCTTTTTTTCTTGCTTGGTTTGATTTCAATTTATCCAGCACTTGTTTTTCTTTCTTGACTTGTGATGAATTGTTTCATCATCGCAACATTCATTTGTACAAGAGACTTTAGAAATCATGAGATATTTCTTGAGTCTATCGAAGTGACGTTTGTAATCATTGTTACTGAAAATTGGCATTTGAGTGTCATTCTTGTGACAAAATTCTGGTCTCTTATTGGTTGCTTGTATGGCGGACTTTGGCATCCATTTATAAACAACCTTTGCAAGCTGTTTTTCCTTCATACCATTAGGCCCTTTTGGATATATTTTGAAGCAATCTTTCTCCAAGTTGGAACATTAGAACTTTTCTTTGCATTTACAAAGTTATATTTCTTTCTATTATCTGGTATTTATGATAAAATTTTGTTGAGCTTTGATAGGAAAACCTTGAACTATCATTATAATAATTATTTTCCTAAACTTCGAACAATAATGACCCGAGTCATTAAGGGGAATAACATTATTCAAAGGCAAATTTTGCCAATTCATCTGTTACCCAAGCTGCAGTAGTGTTAAACTTGTTAGCTTTTTCTTTAATCCTACAACTCATTTTTAAGTGACCTTTATTTCCATACTAATGACATTGGTTAGTAACTTAAGGATGTGATGTTTAATATGACAACACCATGGTATCACTTTATTTGGAGATTGAAGGTTATGTTTGTTCCATCATTTGAAGATATTATACCTTTGACATCAGTGGAAGTGTTTTCTTTGATGACTATTATTGAGGTGTCTGGTTGAACATAATTTTTAGCCTTGATAAATTTTACCTATTTACAAGAACTAGGAGCATGCATATACTTCATTATAGCCAAATCCTCGTGTATCACGAAGATTTCTACTTGCTCCTATAAAGTTTAATTTGTTTGAGATATCATTGGACTTGTTCAACTCTTTTACTTCTTCCAACCATTTGATTTTCTCAAGAGCAGACATCACGATCTTTCTCTAATAGTTTTTCTCGAGAAAGACTATCACTTACTTTGTCTTCAAGATTCGGTATTCGTTGAGAATCATTTTTATTAGAGAAGCTGCTCAGTCAAAATCGCAACCTAACTCAAGCTTGTTGTCAATGTTAGATGTACAAAACTATATCTTGATTTCCAGTCTAGTAAAGTCAAGAAACGAGCTGGGATTAGAGTATGATAATTGAGTATCATACATCGCTAAATAATACTCTAAGATTGAAGACTAAAGATCGAATGAACACATTTGGAGAACTTCATCGAAAAATAAGCATATAAAGACTGAACCATCCTTTTTACTCAAGGCATTACAATTCTATCTTTATGATACTATATAATATGATTTCTAGTATATTTTATATTGCAAAAAGAAGTTTCGAGTCATGCTTGTCTTGTTGAATATCTCTTTTTTTGCTTAACAATGAAATTTTATTAATAACCAAAGAAACTTCAAATTACATCAAAGAGAACTAAAAAGGAAAAACAAAAAGAAAACACCCATAAAAGGTTACTAACAAAATCTAAAATACACTTGATCTGGGTTTTCTAGATTACTCAAAAAGGATGGTTTTCTTTCATATTTTGTTCACCTCTGCCCAAGAGTGCACCTCTCTTTGCAGCTTTATCAGCAGAGAAATTTACTTCTCTGTAACTGTGCTTAAAACTCCAAGATATTACTTCAGAACAGATCTTCTCCCATCTTGTTGTTGCAAACCATGGAAGATTGTTACTCTGAAATACATTAATGGCTGCTTGTGAATCTGTTCTGAACACCAGTTCTCTGAAACTATGATGTGTTGCCCACTCTCCTGCCATTAAGATTACAAAAATCTCTGCATAATAATTAGTTGATATACCCAGTACCCCTGTAATGGCTATTACAAAATCTCCAGAACTGAGTCTTCCCACAAACCCATAACCAGCATACCCTGGATTTCCTCTAGATGCACCATCACAACACAGTAGTAACTTACCCTGATCTGGCAGCTGAAAGAACACTTCTTTAATAACCATACTTTTCACACTCCTTGTCTTCAGTCCAAAATGTTTGAAAACTTGTAGGTCATATTGTTTGTTCCACATACTAGCCTTCAGTCTTAAATCACTGTCAATTATTGCTTGTTGAATTTTCTTCTTGGTGACATTCTGATCACACTTCCCATTCCCATAAGTACACTCATTTCTCAGAAACCATAGTTCCTTCATAGTTATAAATGAACTCAACAACCATATCTCTTTCACAACAAGTCTTTTGTTTTTTGCCCATTGACAGATGTGAAAAAGCGGGGATCTAACAACCACACCCAATATTTCGCTTAACAATCTTTATGGACAAACTCCAATATACTTTCTAGAGAATCAACTAGACAGTCAGACTCAATCTAGATAAAAAGTATATCAACGAGTTTATATCTTAATCTCTCGATTTGATCTTTACTCAAGCAAATAGAAATCTGCGAGTCTTTATCAAAGACAGATAACTAGGATGGTACCAAAGACCAATATCCAAGTGTCAATCAATTTAAATCAACAACCAAAAGGTCGGATATTCTAATTGATTGAACAACAAATAACCTGTGATATTTCAATTATATAAACAAATATAATGCGGAATAGAAATAACACAGACACCAGAATTTTGTTAACGAGGAAACCGCAAATGCAGAAAAACCCCGGGACCTAGTCCATATTGAACACACACTATATTAAGCCGCTACAGACTCTAGCCTACTCCAAATTAACTTCGGTCTGGACTGTAGTTGAACCCCAATCAATCTCACACTGATCAAAGGTACAGTTATGCTCCTACGCCTCTGATCCCAGCAGGATGCTACGTACTTGATTCCCTTAGCTGATCTCAACCACAACTAAGAGTTGCTACGACCCAAAGTCGAAGACTTTAATAAACAAATCTGTATCACATAGAAAAGTCTATAGTAATAGATAAATCTGTCTCCCACGAATAAACCTATGAGTTTTGTTCAGATCTTTTGATAAATCAAGGTGAACAGGAACCAATCAATAACCCGGACTTATATTCCAGAAGAACAACCTAGTATTATTGATCACCTCACAATAATCTTAACCGACGCAGCGAAAAAAGATATTGTGGAATCACAAACGATGAGACGAAGTGTTTGTGATTTCTTTTCTATCTTGCCTATCGGAGATATAAATCTCAAGCCAATTATTTTCAATTGTACTCGATACGATAGAAACAACAAGATCGAGATCACACAACTACAAGAAAAGTAGTATCGGTCCGGCTTCACAATCCCAATGAAGTCTTTAAGTCATTAACTTCGGTTTTAGAAGAAGAAAACCAAAGGTTAAAGGAGAATCGACTCTATGTTAGCAAACTAGCATCACACGTAAAGTGTGGGGATTAGGTTTCCAAGTTGCTAGAGTTCTCCCTTATATAGTCTTTCAAATCAGGGTTTGCAATCAATGTTAGCTTAGTAACAAAGCATTCAATATTCACCGTTAGATGAAAACCTGATTAGATTCAAGATAATATTTCTCAACCGTTGGATCGAAAACTTAGCTTGTTATACACAAACGAAATGTTCAATTTTGGGTTTATGAACCGTACCCAAACATTAACATTTGTTGGTTCAACAATAGTCAACCAAATGGTTAGCCATATGATCACTCTCATATGAACCATATTCTTCTTCACCATATCTAGTTCAAATGACTCAAATGTACTAGTTAGAGAGTTGTTCAATTGCTTAGATCTTATGTAACTACACAAGATAAAATCGAAGCAAAAACGGTTTGATTCACTCGAATCGGTTCATGAACTTTATAGCCACGATTTGCAAAAGCATTCCTTAGTTTATATAAACATGAGTTCAAGAACAACCGGTTTTATATATAACCTACTCAAGTTCGCGGACTGGGTTCGTGGACTTAAGCTCATAGAAGGAGTACGCAAACTCCAGCAGAAATTCTCGGGTGAGAACTTCCGCCAGTTCGCTGACTTGGCTTGCGCCACTTCCATTTCTCTTGATCAACAAAGTTCGCAAACTTTGGTTCTAGGAATAAGGACTTATACATATATGTGTGTCCACAACAATGCTTATATCCTACCAATGGTTATGTAATCTAAACTCCCATTTCAATCATTGAAACATTCTCAGAGAATGTTATATAGCCGTTATTCACATACCATTTTTTGTCAGAGCAATTTCCAAAGTGATTGAAACATATCATGACTTTCGTCACTAGGTAAAGATGAATTCGGTTAAAGCGAAAGCTTACCAACACATATTTCGAGAAATAGATAGGCGAGTTAAACTCGACTCGAAATAGCAAATGTGTATAATGAAAGTCTATATGTGTAAACGACTTTTGTCTCAAGAGTAGGAGATAGAGTAAATAGACTTTTGAGTGACGAGATAAGTTCAAGTCTCCACATACCTTTTAGTCGATGAAGTTCCACCGGTTCCTCGAGTAGTCCTTTCGTCTTGTATGATGATTTCCATGGAGTTCTTGAGCTCAACTACACTTTCTATCCTAGTCAGAGACCTTTAGCTACATAGGCTAGAAATCAAGACTTATAGTTTTGATCACTAACATTGACAAACATGCTTGAGATAGCAACGCATGCGAGTTCGACCGAGCAATGCTCTAACAATCTCCCCCTTTGTCAATTTTAGTGGCAAAACTATTAATACATATGGAATACAAAAAATAAATAAATTAAATTTTGTAGCTCCTATTCCACATGTCTAATCTTCAACATTACTCGAAATCTTCGTCACTTCCAAGTACTCCAATGATCCCAAAGGTTGTAAGTTTAGCATCATCGTTGTTGAAAATCCGTAGCTATAACAATAAGAAAACAAGAGTTCTCAATCATTGTTATACAATGTCATACTATCATTACACAGCGTCAAAGTTCAATTGTATCACAACTTCAACAACAATACTATGGTGATATGTATCACTCCCCCTTAGTCAATACTCCATCTCACATGGAAACCACTCCCCCTTACATAATGATCCGAAAACCATATGTATTTGTAGTGTGAACTACATATTAATTCTCCCCCTTTTTGTCAATAAAATTGGAAAAGGTACAAGAACGGGATCCTAATGAAATTTCCGAAAGAGACGTTTCATGACCAAAAGAAAAACACACATCATCTTATTTAGATGCAATCATAAAGCCGAAGCTAAATGCATTCATCAAGGAGTTTTAAAGATACAAGATAACCCCTATAATATTCTACAGCCGCACTCCCCACAAAGATATGACAATTAAGCGCAAGTTCAAAAAGAACTCTCCCCCATAATATGTCATTCCCGAAAGAACAACAAGAGCGACCTTAATTTCGAAAGAAAAGAAGGATTTCTTTGGACATAACAAATCACATACAAGTATGAATTTGAATCCAAAATACTCAATTAAATTAGCCACAAGAGAACCTATGATTAATTTAATCGAAATACATAATCAAACTAATCACAAAGAGTAATCAATTTAATTGGCCATACTCACATAAGAGAATCTATGGAGCAATGACTAAGTTAATTATGAAAATAACCAACCCAATCAAAAGTGCTCAAACACAAGAAAACTTATGGAGTCATAACTAAATAACCAAACAAGATGATTAATTTAGTTCAATATGCTCGTCATAAAGTACCTTATGGAACAACAACAAAGCTAACCATGAAAATAATCAACTTTGATTGTTTTAGTGCTCAACATAAGACACATTACGGAGCCTCACAGTAATACACAAAAAATATGGATAAGGGAAGATCAATTACTGCGGAATACAAAAGGATTCATTCTATTTCCCATCACAATTTGCACCATGACATACAATAGACATAATCCTTGAAAACAAAAGATTTTAACCTATCTTCCATCAATAATTGACAATATAGGGTTAACTTTTGTATTTGTCAAAAGTCCATTCATTCCTTTATCAATATAAGAATATCGACTTACGAAAGACTTTACTTTTGACAAGATATGGGACAATCATAGTTCACGGACGCAAACACACATATCCCATATACAATTGCAATATATAAAACCATAAAGATTAATACTGCAAAAATCATCTTCCAAGCAGATTTAAACAAATAAACCTAAAAACATGAAGATGAAAACGTTGGACATAGCTATGTGTAATCACAATGATGGCTATTCCAAACTCTAGTTATTCTTCTAACAAAAATAGAAAATTAGAAGATTTACTAGATGTTAAGACCTTTGAAGAATTCTTTATCATCACCAAACTCCTTGTCTCAACTGACCATTGGGACATAAGGTTCATTAAGGTAGGAGTTTATATCAATAAACCTTCTTGGCGATGATGTCGAACCGGGGCCTTACGAATCTCATGAGTCTTAAAAACAAAAGCCTTTATTTTTTGAATCTCCTTTCCCATCTCTTTCAAAACTTCAAGAACATCAGAAATTTCTGAGAGTTTGAAGGAACGGCTCTTGGCTTCCTCACATTCCTTCTTTTTCTTTTCAATGTTGGAGCTAACGGAGATTTTTTGTTTTCCTTCATGATTGATGGCTTAACAATCATATTAACATCCTTTCTATCAGAAGGCAGAGCACTTGGAGCATCCATAGGTGTATGGGTTTGTGAGAGGAAATCACAGACTCAACAAGTAGTCTTAGGATAAAAAGGAGTTTCAAAGAAGGAAAAGGAATGTAGGGTTTCAAAACCTTTAACAGGTTCGTACACGACCACTTTCAACCCTATGAAGAGTAGAATTGTCGATAGTACCCTTTCTTTTTGTTTGATAGACACAAAATCAAAACTAAGAAAAAAAAAAGAAAAAAAAAACTTTCCCTAAAGCCTGTGAGGTACAAAATCATTGTCTCTTTGAACAAGCATGGTAGGCCTGGAAATGTGTATATATTGATGCCTACTTGTAATAACCGCAAGTGCACGGCGCCTGTTGGAGGCGTGGCAAGTACGGATCGATCCACAGGGACTTGTGGTGCTATGTGTTTAATCTAAGGCTTGCTCTACTGAATTCTAGTGAAGGTAACACAGATGTAGGTTTTTAGTGTCGAAACGACTGAGTTTGTTGTTGTGACAGTGAACTAAAGTAACTAAATGGATTGTAAACAATTGTGAAGAGCACTTAGGGCAGAGATTCCACCACTTGACCTTATGCTAAGGCAATTCCTAATCAGATTATGCTCTTGATTCATTCCAGGGAAGAATACCATGATAATGTCTTGACTAATCTCACACACTCCCCCTAGTATAGAGTGTCTTCTTACAGTACACTCTATCACAGGGTCATGTGTTCAATTAACTAATTCAATCTTTCTAATGAAGCATAACAAGAACAATAAAAAGAAAGTGAACAACTTAGCATGCAATCAAGGGTTTCATCCCAACCCCAGTTACTTAATTAAGACATTAACAAAGTAAAGCACAAATTAACCCTAAAGTGGTGCACTGGCTAGCCCAGGCATGACCTTTTAACACACAATTCTCAGACCCCTTTATACATGTAGACCAAACCCTAATTCAATTCAAAAATTGCAATTTAATCATACCCAAACGCCCATACTGTCTGAATCGCCTCTCCTCTTGTCAATTCATCTCAGAACACTCCATGCGTGGGTCAGTTGTACAAACCCTAACCCTAATTATCTCGACCTAGCTTCTAGGTTGAAGAAGCTATGAGAGAGATGATTCGAGATAGAGAGGAAGTGTAAGCGAGCGATCGATGGAGTTGTTGTGGTGGTGGTGGCAGGAGAAGGAGATGGTGGTGATGATGAAACTCTGCAGTCGGTATGGGAGGAGAGGAAGAAGAGCAGAGCTCTGCTCTGTCGGGTGAGATTTTGCAGAGGCATGGGGGAAGAAGAAAGAGAAGATGGAAAAGAGAATGGGGGAGTTGGTCGAGAGGGTATAGGGTTAGGCGACTTTGCTATGGAGCAGGCGCAGCGAGTGATGATGAGAATGATGCAGCGAGCGTAGGATCTAGGGAGTGATATCTGAACGGCTCAGGGAGGCTCGGAGTAATCTGGTGTTGAGCGGGAGCAGCAAAGTGTGATGCGCATGAAGGAGCGACCGTTGGATGTAGCTGAGGGAGATCTCAACGGCTCAGAAATGATGGGCTTGGATCCGGGTCGTGGGTCGAAGATGGATAGCTCGAGCCCATGTATGTAGATGAGTTGCTACTTGTTGGGTTGCAACTGTTGTGCGCGCGGGCTTCGGCTTTCTGCTCCAAAGACACTTGCCTCCGATTCTTTGCTCTTTTGGCTCCTCAATTTCTCCGAGCTTTATTTATTACCTAAAAACACAAAATTAATTAATACAAGTATTTATTCTTGAAAACAAAGAAAATACAGAATCTGGGATAATATCTGATTTCTGAGCACAAAAGATGAGTAAAATGCCAATAAAAAGGTGTATAAATATGCACTATTTGGCACTCATCAAATACCCCCAAACCTGAATTCTACTTGTCCTCAAGTGAAACAGAAATTAAGAAATCCTAACTATACCCCTGTCGCAGGTCTCTCGAATGCATTTAGCGTATGCACTAAGCCTTTAAACCCCTAGGTGTCCCTAGTGGACGAGTTGTAGTCTCGTGAGGGTTTACCACAGGTGTACCCACAAAACCTTCTCCAACTTCAGAGTGTAAAAGAGTCTCAAGCATCCAAGGAGCTATGAGTATATAGAGTTTCTGCATGCTAGTAACAGGAAGTTAGAACTATCAAAGAACGCATTCTCATCCTTAAGTGCTGAGCGAGAAGTAACCATACCATATGAAAGAATTCGGATTCGATTGTGATCATAAGTCTCAACTTCTACCTCACTATTAGGGTTTTATGATTATTGCACTCAAAAAGATCGCTTTTTTAGTCTCTCATGTGTGCAGGCAGGAATAAAGAAAGAAATCCTGCACACGTTGTAGGTAAGAAGGATAATCTTCCGAAATAATTTCTGGAGACTCCACAGAAGTGTGGACAAAAAGAATCTTTTTCTGATGATCTCTAAGAAAGGAAATCAACCATTAGCAAGGGGTGGGAGTACTCACTTACCTTCTCACCCGATCGGCAATTAATATCACTCTCTCATAAGAAACCATAGAAACGTCTTCAATCTTCGGTCTTCGGTCTTCAACTGTTGATGACGAACTTCTGAACTTTACAAAAACTTGACAATTTTTTTTTTTTTTTTTTTTTTTTTAAGTATCACAATAAAATAATAAAACTCAATTTTTCACAAACTTCATTAATTCTCATCTTATTTTCTTTTCTTTTTCTTTGTTGCTTGTAAACCTTGGACTATCTCAACTTTTCTTCCAATATTCTGATGATGCTCCGTTTGCTGACGATGATGTGTTTCTATGGGTCTGTTGATTGAGAGAGAGAGTGATGCTAACTGCAAATCGATATTTAGAAGGAGTTTTCATCTTTAGACGTCACCCTCATGATTGACAAAAACTAGCACTCAAGAGATCAAAAGTAGTGCTGAAATTGGTGCGAAGTTGGGTAGCTCACCATTCCTACCCGGAATTGACGTACGGTGACACACACTCTAACAGCTTTTCTAGAAAGTTGCAAAAATTGAAGGTTGGTGCCTCACTTGATGTAAAATGGGTAGTCTCCACTATGGGTGATCACAATTCTACTACCGAATATCTAAACAACACCTAATTCGCTCTCCGGTATGGTTAAATCCAACTTTAACGCTCTAATCAACTAAGAAACCCGATTGCGTTCTCCGGTACTTCTAACTTCTGTTATTTCGGTCAGATTCTCTATGTAAACATAGCTAGAAGCATGCTAGTGACTCTAAAATCTCTAAAAGTTGGAGGTTTTTACAAAAAGAGTTTTTGAATTTTTTTTTTTTTTTTTTAAATACAAGATAAACTAAAAGACTAAAAACTCTAAATGCAAATCCACCCCCAAACCTAAATTAAACATTGTCCTCAATGTGTCAACATATAATACAAATTTAAACAGTCACATACCACGAGAACTATGCTGATAAGAGAAAAGGGAAGAGATTACTGGATGTCGGCAGGAGCAAGGTTGAGCTTCATTAGTCAAGGCTAGAATCCAACATTCTCAATGGAGGTCATATCGGATTAGCATAATATATTCACAAGAAGACTCAACCGATTCAAGAAAGAAAAATTTAACAAGTCCTACTTGGATTATATACAAGGTAAATTCACCATATACCAACAATCTAAAGAGTTGAGGATCAACCCAATAGAAAATATGTACAAACATCAACGACCTTACACGAGATATAAAATGAGAGTGCAAGTAAGACCGCATATGGGAATGAGTTTCCCCAAATCTAAACTTGTAAACGAAGTGCGGTTTTGAGCACAAAATCTTGCAATTTTAAAGGTACATCATGCAAAAGGTCTAACTCAAAATGAGTTTTGCTAAGAACAGACGAGACATACACATTCCAAGCTGTGGTTCCCTAAAGGTGTTATACTTTGATGCAAAATAGTCCAAGAGGACTTGGGAAGCACAAAGCTCTAAGCCTAAGTTAGGCATTTTCAGAAAAGTTGGTTTTGCAATTTTGTTACAAACTACACCTAGGTTTGGTGGAGGAGTTTCAATCTGTGACTCAGGAGAGAGGCTAGGTACATCTAAGTTGTTTTCATTTATAAGATCATTTGCACCATCACATACTTTCCTAAAGTCAGACACAGGTAAATCATGCTCACCAGCATAGAACAATTCATCAATCTCCATGTCATAATCATCAGAGCAGGCAACATATTGTGACATGGGCAGGGAATCAGACACAACAGTAATATCATGATCCAAAAGAACATTAGTGTCAACAGAAGATTCATCCTTTCCTAAGTCACAAACAAGTTGTGAAGCATGCTCACATTCACTGAAAAATTTCACAAAACCAAGCTCAAAGTTAATATCACATCTATGAATGTTTGAAGAAGTAGCATTCATAGGGTTCACGTAAGAGACGCCTAACGTCTCTGAACCCAAAGATTCTACTACATTTTCAGTATACACATGCTCTTCTAACATATCATATTCATCATCATCATCATCATAGCACAAATGCATTTCCCTATTCAAATTTGTAGCATTTCTAGTGTACTCATTTTTCTCTAGAGTAGGTTCATATTCAGTGTATGGTTGTGCATATGGTTCACTAGAGAAGGGATGATCATGCATTTTCCATCCAAGTATATCATTGTGTTGCTCTATGAGCTTTTCCATTAGTGATTGCATACAAGGGGTTGGGGGAGTATAACATTGTTCAACTTCCCACTGTGATGGATGATGCATGTGTGCATGGTTATCTTGGCTTTCCCTAGACTGCCTAAACTCATGTAAGATGTAGCAGTTCTCAGCAGGGTGGTCTAAGCTACCACATAAGGTACAAGTATACATTGCATAGTGCCTAGGGGGATTAGGTTTGACAGATTGCTCATGTAATTGCCTTTCTAAGGCAGATAATCGAGCTTCTAATTGATCTAAAAGTGATGACTGGGTATGAGAAAATTGTTCATTTTCAACCTGTGATGGATGATACATGTGCTCATAATGATTAGGGTATGTGAGGTCAGGGCCCTGAGAAGGCTCGTAAAATTCCCTAAAATCACTATGGTATGTGGGGGGTTCATATTGTGAAGCATGCCCGTAAGCAAGCTCTCTGATGGATTTGTTTGTATCCCCATTTGCAGACCAAAATCCTGACATGATTTAACAACTCAAATTGAACTCAAAGCCCAGTTGTTGTGGACTTAGTTTGGTTTATTGGGTTTCATTTGGTTTGTTGGGTTTCATTTGGTTGGTGTGGGATTTGGTTTGTTTGGGCTTTGGTTTATTGGTTTTTTTGGTTTGTTGGGAAAGTACAGCCCATCTGATGTTAAACAGCCTAACAGAATAGGTTCTAGCCTAGATGGTCTGGCCCAGCTTGGTTGCACAACCCAGATTATGTTGAAAAAAAGTATAGCCCAGAAGTGTAGCTTATGTGGGCTGAAGGTTGTTCGCACTTTGGATGTGTAAAGCCCAGATGATGTTTAAACAGCCCAGCAGGTGTGCTTATGTGGGCTGAAAGTTCGAGTGCTAAGCCCGAGTAAGTGGGCTTCAGCTTATGCAGCCAGTGCTTAGTTTGGTTTATTATGGGCTGGCTTGGGTACAGAGCCCGGTTGTTGTGGGAAGGATAACGACCAGTTTGAGTTCTTGTGGGCTCGGTTTGGTGTAAGCTCAAGCTATGCAAAACTCGGTGGTTTGCACTGAGATGCACGGCTTACATGCACGGGTTGTGTGCGGAGGCTTCGGTTTATAGAGATTAGCACTGACCTAGTGCTTGCGGCTTAGCTACGACCTAGTGCTTGCGGCTTAGCACAATGCAACCTGTGCTATCAACACTGCACAACTTAGTTGTGCACAAACGAGACGAGACTCACGGAGCAAAGACACGGCACGAGCATGTGCGGGGTTTAGTATGTGCACGAGCTACGACCAGAGGCAATACGGACTTGCCGGCTCGAGGGGCTAGCAAGGTTGTAAGTGGCTCGGGCTTGAGTGCACGGTTTGTGCACGAGAACGAAAGTAGCAGGTTTGCACGGGTCTCGGCTTACCGGGTGAACCGGGCTTGAGCTATGCTCGACAAACTAACAGCTTATCATGCAACGGAACTAGGTGAACCGGGTTTTAGCAATGCGCGGCTCGACGAGAATAGCGATGAGGTACGAGGCTATCACGGGTTGGCTATCACGAGGCTATCACGGGCTATCACGGCATCACATATATTATGACTATTTGCATAACGAGTTTAAGCGAGATGTCACCGGTTCATGTATATCTCATTCATAGTTCATTCACGAGCGAGAGATGCTCATCGGATTTAGTCGAATTATGCGAGGTACAGGCTCATGAACAAGTGACCAATTCATATAGGGGAGTTTAGGCTTACCTCATTTCTCGGGGCAATACAATGTTTCCTTGGGTTGGCTCGGTTGCTCGGCCCGGCTTTGCTAGCTTCGAGAAAATTTTAGTTCTCGGGATATGCAAGTTAAAGCACTGAAGATATAGCGCTTGCAAAGTTCCATAAATCTACACAATGAGAGATAGGATATGCGAGTGTGATGATATGCACGAGTGGTGACGGCTCGGAGCCAATGGTTTTGTGACTACGACTAACCCGGCTCACAACTTGCGACTTGGGGGCTAGCAAGGTGGTAGGTGGCTCACAAGCTTCGGGGCGAGATGGTTCTAGCAATGAAGGTTAACATACGTTGTATACAAGCGGCTAAGTTATCGAGATAAGATGCGGGTTTATTGTGCGAGTGTACACAAAGTCTGCCGAGGTTATCGGCTAAGGTGCAATGAACAAAATGCGGTGTGACCCTTTGAATGAACAAAATGCAATGAACAATGAGCAATGAACTAATAAGAGCAATGTGACACACTAAGCTACGAGATATTATTAATGTTATACTAATAAGATAAAAACTAAGAAGGGAAAAGAAAAAGCAAGAAAGTTACGGCTAATTTATTCTAATACTAAGGTTATAAGCAATAATATAAAAGCAAATATGTACAGGGTAGTTGAAACTCAATGAAGTCAGGCCAATGAACAACGGGAGCACGCGCTAAGTCCCCGGCGGCGTCGCCATGAAGCTTGGTAGGCACTGGAAATGTGTATATATTGATGCCTGCTTGTAATAGCTTGCAAGTGCACGGCCTTTGTTGGAGCGTGGCAAGTACGGATCGATCCACGAGGGACTTGTAGTGCTATGTGTTTAATTGCTCAATTTCCACGGGTAAGTGACAAGGTTTACCATACACAAGCCTAAAAGGAGACATTCCAATAGGTGTTTTATATGCGGTTCTATACGCCCACAAAGCATCGTTGAGTCGCATGCTCCAATCTTTCCTTGTTGGGTTCACCGTCTTTTCTAGAATTGATTTCACCTCCCGGTTAGACACCTCGGCTTGTCCATTGGTTTGGGGATGATAAGGTGTTGCAATCTTGTGCGACACATTTGATGAGTGCCAAATAGTGCATATTTATACACCTTTTTATTGGCATTTTACTCATCTTTTGCGCTTAGAAAATAAATATTATCCCAGTTCTGTGTTTTCCTTGTTTTTTAAAGAATAAATAATTGTATTAATTAATTTTGTATTTTTAGGTACTAAACAAAGCTCGGAGAATACGAGGTAGCCAAAAGAGCTAAGAATTGAGTCAAACATCATGGAGGCGGTTAGCCAAAGCACGCGCGCAAATCGGTTGCAACCCAAAAAGGAAGACTTGGGCCAGAGCTGCCCATGACCCGGATCCAGCCCGCTACTCGAGCCGTGAGATCTCCTCGCTACATCCAACGGCTGCTCCATCACTATACATCACCTCTTGATGCTCCGTGCAACACTGTGACGCTCCAAAACCGCTTACCATCCTGGAAACCGTTGAGATCTTCTCCACTAGATCCTACGCTCGCTAGGCCCTTTCATCAAAACCCCGTTTGTGCCGCTCAACAAATGCAAAAATGACCCTACCCTATACCCCCACCATGCACCATTCTTCACTCCATCTTCTCTTTCTTCTCCTCTGCTCTCTCCCCGTCTCCATCAGAAAGGTAGCTCAGCTCTTCCGACACCACACCACCTCCGTCCTTCACCCGGGCAGCCTACTACCACCGTCTCGACACACAACCACACCACCGCTTACCTCGCTCTACTTCTCTAGCTAGTTTTTCTTCCTTAGCCTCTATCAACCCAGAAACTAATTTAGAAAAAGCTAGAGCTGAGTTAGACACAACTTGATAGCATGGAGTTCTCTGAGCACGATTTGACAAGAGGAGAAACGATTGAGTATGGGTTGAATTATTATTCATTTAATTTTAATTTTTAATGAATTAGGGTTTGGAATTTAGGGTTCTTTGTATGTATAAATATCAGTGAAGGATGAGTGTAGAAGAAGCGCTGGATTAGCAAATCTTTGTCCATTAGATTTAATTTATGTTATTTGTTTTAGTTTAATTTGCTAGGTATCATTGAAACCCCAATTTCCATATTGTGATGTTAACTGATTTTTGAACCATTCTTGTATGCTTAAACTTTAAAATAATTTCAATCCTAGATCTAACATTTCTTCTCTCACAATGCATGCCAACGCCATGGATGCATCAGTAGTTAGGTTATACTTATGTTTAGTATCTGCGACTCATTCCTTAGAGTTATAGGCTAATTCCTTTGATTAGTTATACTTAATTAGATAACTAATACTACGGGTTAACACCTTACGTAATATTGGAGTGTAGCATGGAGAAACCCCTTAGATAGGTGGTGGGTTTGACACCCGCCCTTTATGTCCTAAGGCAAGAAAGCCTCAACTCGGTGAGCACACAAGAGGAGTTAGAGGTGAATTTGAATACCTTAGCAATCCCTTGTCACACCTTTACCTTAGTTTAGGTTTATTTCATTACAAATCGACCAAGTTTAGAAGACAAAATATCATTTTGCCATGTTTGTTGTCACTTGTTACCACTAGAAGTGAGTGAAGCGACCTTTAGATCAATATCGAGCACCACAAGTCTCGTGGTTGACCATTAACTGCGTCTCCGATAGACGCAGGTGCACTTGCGGTATAACCTGGTGAGGCCAATTAAAAATTTACCCATCTTCTGCCAAGTTTTTGCGCCGTTGATTAAAACTTGGTGTGCCTCGTAGTTCATTAGCTTGCTTCTTGATTTTCCTTTGTATATACTCATTTTGTTTTTTCTTTGGCCTGTTTTGGCTTTATTTTTTAGTCTCATTGTTAGTATAATTTGCTGTATATCATTTGTAACTTAGCTTCCACTGTAGTGTAACTTAGTTTAATTTTCTTATAACTTGCATCTGTCAGAATTTGTCATTGCATTGTAGTTTTGCATCGTAGTTCTTATAAGTCAGTATAAGTTTTTGCATTGTAGCTTAACTGTCATATTTTATTTTATTTTCTCTACACATTTTGAATTGCATTCTGCATCTTAGTAGTGCTTAGCCTGCATTGCCTAGCCCCGTGCTCTTGAGTGCTTTGCTGGAAACTTAGCTCACTGTCATTATAACACTATAACTCCTTGCTTCATCTGTAGTGTAATTTTGAGAATGAACTCTCGTTCCGAGCTAGCAGTACCTTTGTCTCTTGTGTAAGCCAGAACTTGACCCAAGGAAACCAAGGGAAAACCCAGGGTATGTAGTTGTGCTGTTGTCTTGACCCAAGGGATGCATACGAGCAAGCCACTGCAACTCGTAAGGAACTCCGAGCTCTTGTGCATGAGACTCTTTGTCTTTCTTCTTCTTGAGCAAGGCCCTGAAGGCTGCTGAGCCTCGAGCATGCAGGTTAGTTATTGAAACCCACGATAAGCTAGTTCACTTGGTTAGCCTGACCTCACTCACGATACTGCTCATGCTAGGCCCCGACCACAATTTGTAATTTTTATTGCTCGCCCGAACCCCGCCGAGCTTTGTTGACTCCGAGCATTAACTGTACCCCTGACCCCTAATTTGTGGGGCTTTGTTGCACCCAGCTACTGATTAATCTTAGCACATAACCTTGCGCTTGAGCCGTGTGAGCCGCCAATCTTTATTGTGTGTCGTGACTCGTGTGCCGTGTAAGACCTTTAAGCACAACCCCGAATGTGCTTTGTGAAGTTAGTCCGCAAGCCCCTTTGTAATTGCAGTTGTCAGGCACCTCTTGAATAGACCAAGGTTGAGACCAAGACTCGAGCATAAGCTCAGGTGAACCCGTGAGCCTTGTGAGCCCTTTGCCACCTTGCTAGCCCTCGAAGCCGCAAAAGTGTGATTCTGAATATCCAAGGCAAGTGCTTTAAAACCTAGTTGTCATTTGCCCGAGCTTTGTGTGAGGCCTTGTAAACCTACTATCACCGAGCTACACAACACACCCGCCACCCCGTCCTGCCATTTGTTAGCCGAGTCCGCTTCCTTGTGGCCGTGCTTTTGCAAGAGCTGTGGTGCACCCACCTGGGCCGTAACTCCGCCTCACACCACTTTTTATGGTGTGAAACCGCCAACCTAAGCCGCAGTAACCGAGCATATAGCTCGGGCCGTTAAACCACAAACAAACCACCGGGTCAGGCATTGCTAAGCCTCCACATCCTCCTCGAGTCACTGGCCGCGGCATCGTACTTTTTTAGCCCGGCAAACCTGGTCAGAACCGCAACCTTCAGCCTACATCAGCTATACTGGCTGTTTACACAAACCCGGGTTTTACAACACAATGCCTAGCCCACTCTTACTGCTTCCCAACCGGGCTTTACATTCACAACATACTAAGCCCACATGTTTTTCGCTGGGCCCAACTTATTCGCTGGCTGCCGCTTAAGCCGGGCTTCACGGTGGGGCTTAAGCTAGCTCCGAGCCCACATCTGTCAATGTGTATTAACTCGGGCTGCTCACAATCAATCCTCGGGCTTAACAATTTCAAATAGCAAGCTGGAGGTGAACATTCCTAAATAAAACTAAAACCCAACAAAAACCAAACAACATGCCCACATAAACCAAACTTTCAACAAAACCAAATGAAACCCAACAAACCAAAAACCCAATAAACCAAACTTAGTCCACTTCACTGGGCTTTGAGTTCAATTTGAGAGCTAGACCATGTCGGAATTTTGTGCATCTGACGGGAAATAAATCCCTTAGAGAGCGTCTTTACGGGCACGCTTCTGTGGATGAACCCCACATACCATAGTGATTTTAGGGAATTTTATGAGCCTTCTAGGGCCCCGACTTCACATGCCCTAATCACTATAAGCACATGCATCATCCACCTCAGAGTTGAGAATGAACACTCTCCTCATACCCAGTCATCACTTCTCGATCAATTAGAAGCTCGACTATCTGGCTTAGAAAGGCAATCACATGAGCGATATGTCGAATCTAGTTTTTCTAGGCAATATGAAATGCATGCTTGCACCTTATGTGGTGGCTTAGACCACCCTGCTGAGTACTGTGATATTTTGCATGCTTTTAGACAGTCTAGGAAAACCATGATAATCAATGTATGAAGTGTCAAAGTGACTATTGGGACCATAATCAACCTGCACACATGCATCATTCACCACAGTGGGGAGATGAACAATTTTATACTCCCCCAACTCCTAGTTTGCAATCAATAATGGAAACACTCATAGAGCAAAATGCTAGGTGTTGGAGCAAAATTAATTACCCCAACACTCCTCGAGATGCGTGCTTGAAGATTGAATCGCCGCCGTTTATTTAGATTCTCCAAGAGTTGATGAAGAAAATGGGGGTACTGCAAAAGATACTCGATGCTAAAGTCGGAGGATAATCAATGCAAGTAGTTGTGAAGAAAGGAGTAGAATTGTGTACCTTTTGAGTTGGATTTTGGCCTCTATTTATAGGCATAAAACCTAATCTGGTTCCATAATAACTAGATTTGTAGTCATCCAAAATAACCACATGGATTTGCACATATCCTTTAATATTTGTGTATATCCTGAAGATCCATGTCTATCTTGAGAGATCTTTGTATATCTTCACATGATTTGAGTTTATCTGAAAGATCTTGTTTATCTTCAAGATTTGAATATATCTGGAAGATCCATATTATCTTCACAAGATTTACAATTATCTTGGAAGATCTTGTCTATCTTCCAAGATTTATGACTATCACCAAATGACTTCCGGTCATCCGGGCTTCCTTATTTAGCCATGCGGATTTTATAAACCAGAGCTGGTTTCTTTAATAAACCTTCGGACTCGGGTCAAAATCCATTTCTGATGAGCCCGTGGGTCACCTTGATAACCCACGGTCCGGGTTTTGATAAACCTCCGGACCGGTCAGGATCCATTTCCCGATGAGCCCTGGGTAACCTTGATAACCCACGGTCCGGTTTTGATAAACCTCCGGTTCGATCAGGATCACTCCCTGATGAGCCCGTGGGTAACCTTGATAACCCACGGATGGTTTTGATAAACCTCGGGACTCGATCAGGATCAGCTCTGATGAGCCCCGTGGGTAACCTTGATAACCCACGGTCTGGTTTTGATAAACCTGGGACTCGGTCAGGATCCATTTCCGATGAGCGTGGGTCACCTTGATAACCCACGGTCTGGTTTTGATAAACCTGGGACTCGATCCAGGATCCGGCTACGATGAGCCCGTGGGTAACCTTGATAACCCGCGGTCCTGGTTTTGATATACCTCCGGACTCGGTCAGGATCCGGCCGATGAGCCACGTGGGTCACCTTGATAATCCACGGTCTTGTCGTTATTAAACGGCATGCGATGCGCACGTACTCTATTTAAATAGGGTACAAACGCCGCCCCCTCTTAAGCTGTTGACTTGTTGAGGAGTTAAGAAAATAAGGCTTCATGTGACCCGGTAGGTACATAGCACGTACAAATGTATCCAGGACACTTTGTAGTGCACACCGAGCATGGTTTCTCTGCCCAAAAACATGCTCATATTAACTTATTATTCTTAAGTAAACTCATACACAGAAATTTGTTTTCCTCATCTCGTGTTTGTTTGATGACGTAATTTCGCCCCCAAGCGTGAGTAGAGACATTACAAAGACGCCCCGGTACTTGCCATGATCTTTGAAAAAGATGTCTTTTATTATTCGAATTCTTTAAACATGTTGCTTTTGATTGCATGCTCGGTCACTTTTAGCCGCCCCAAATATCGGTAGAGATATTCCAAGTAGAAAAGACGCCCCCCATGTGACGGGGAACTAGATGTATTATATATCCTTTCCTCACTTGCTAGATGGCTGCGGGATTATGATCGAGTATCTTTTCCGTTGCCATCTTACTTACGGCTCCATCGTGATTTTTCCTTTTCGAATCGCCCTCAGCGTGAGTAGAGATATTAAAGCCCTAATTTGTAATAACTTTTGTAATAAATTTTGCTCGCGTGTTAGGCGAGACTTTTCACCACGTGGTGGACTTGTGATGCTCGAGATCTAGTCGAGTCTTGAAAGGAATGTAGTGTGTGTTTTGCGGGTGGGGCAAGGCTTTTTTCTCGAAATTTGGCTGGTTATTGCATCGTTGAGTACGAGTCTTTGGACCAATATCGGGCATTGGACTCGTGGTTGAGACGAGACTTTATTCTTTCCAAGGTGCAAGTCTTTCATACTCGCGTGCAAGGCAATATTTTATGCTTGCGATAAGAGCAGGACTTATGTGCTCATGTGCGAGGTAAGGTTTTAGGTGCTTGCGAAGTGATGCAAGGCTAAATATTAAAGGGTCTAAGCAATCCTCACCTCGAACTCTTGATCATGTCGCTATCCACGAACCTCGAACAGACATGTCATTATCCTGAACCTCGAACTCGATCATGTTGCTGCTCAAGTGCACATCCAAGTTTCTCGAACACTTGGATTTTTGCTTCCATGATGTAGGGAATTGAAATACGATTCTAACGAGCCAAAAATCACTCAATTCGGACTTGAATCGAAGATTTCATTGACGAAACAAGGATTGAAAGAAGCGCGCATTGTTGTTGCAGACGTGGCAGTGTTGACTGTGCGCATCACGCTGACATGGCAGAGAAAAGATGACGTGGGTTTGTTGACTAGATCAGGTCTCCTGACTTGACGATGGCCTAGTGAACCATTTGCTGACTGGTCGCTGACGTGGCGGCCGGGATGATGGACCTTCTGCCGCTGGCGATGTGTACGTGACGTGGCACAAGGTGGTGGACGACTTTTCTTGAGGTGGACCACATGGCGTTGAGAAGAATCTTTGGATCGTTTGGTGTACCAGTGGCTGGACTAATCCTACGAATCATATCAGTTGATCGACAGATGCGATTGGCTGAAGCTAGGGCTTTACAAGAGGCTGGACTTCGTGATTCGTTGTTGCTGGCGAGCTTGTTTGGATCTTTGTCTTCCTCTTTGGAAAAGTTTGGATCAACAAATCAGGCTATCTCTTAATAATGAACGGATCTCGTAGGTCTTGACCTTTCCTTGCGTAAAGCTTGCCTCGGTGCATTCGCAGCCACACTTCGAGGCATATGTATACAAAATTGATGAGCCTACAAGTGCATACATATTCCATTTAAATCTGAGACTAGGCATTGTCGGTCCTTTATTGGAAAGCGACTTCTACGGGATATTGTGTGTTATATCTCTCACATGTACCTTAGATGGGATAAGCTGCGTTTTCTTAAATGCCATTGTTGTAATCATTGCCGTTGCCTCCAATATTCTTTGTCTTGATAGGCACTTCAAGTTGCCAAGTAGACGTTGTACAACGACACGAAATAAGGTTGACATAAAGATGCATTCCCTTCATCCATATTGCCCACGTCTCGGAATAAATCTTATCGCTTGCGTAAATGTATTTTTCATACGGAAGGATGATCATCACAAGATTGTCTCAGGACGGCTCTTTCATGGTGATCGCGAGGGATGCGGATGTTCTACCGAGCGCCACTTTAGTCTCTCAACTTGATCTTGAAACTTAGTACGAGTCATATGCAAAGCGGACATTTATATGGCGCTCGTTCGTAGCTTAGGATAATGACTTTGTGGCATATGTGATGTCATTCGTTCGTTCATCGCTTGTGAAGGAAACATTAGGGACACAGTACTCCCGTCGCTCGTTCTCATGAATATGGAGAAACTTAGTTCGAGTCATTTTCTAAAATAGTTCAACTAGAGTATAACCATGCACCCTGTATTTGAACATCACACTTTCAGAGGTAAAAGACATGAGCAAGAATACAAATTTGGATTCGGCTCATGCATATTCATAATAATTTCATGTGAACGGGGTATATATTAAATCGTGGAGATAACCCAAAAAGAAAATAAAAGAAAAGCAAACCGGCGTAGATGTGAGAAGGGGACGAGCTTAGTGAGTCTGTGTAGAAAAGCCCGATCATCGAAGACCTTCGATATACACTTGCTTGCTAAAATTTGAAGCCTCTTTTGGTGGTGCAATGTTGTTTCGGCTTCCTCGCCAAATTTTGTAGTCGAACTAAAGCGCAGTGTTGTAATAGTCGATTTCCTCTTGAAGCATTAGGCTTGTGTATCCCTCGGATCGATGGCCCCGCTGCAACCCGGCTTAACTCATCCATGACTTCGTCCCTTACGCCATGATAGGGACGGAATCTTCTCTGCTGTCTATCTCTTCCAACCATATTATCACCACCATTTGAGTATGACGATCATGAGTGCCAATACCACGACGACCAAGGCTTTGACAACGGTCTCTTTCATCAACCGGACTCGCCGTCGATCGTTTAAAACTTCGTCCACTTTTTGTCGACTACCTGTTCTTGGTGACGATTTGCTCTTTCACTCCCCGGAGGCAGACGGACCTCTTCCACTTCTATTCTTTTCTCAATGCGATTAAAGACGTCTGTTCTCTCTCTCCAAGCCCATTGCGAACGCTCCTGTGTAAGATCAATCGGAGTGACTTGCGGGTTATTAATGTGTAAGTTGGGTTATTAACTTGTGTTGCCAACGGGACGTTAGCTTGTATCGACGGTGGGACTTCGACTTGCATTAGTTGTGGTATTAGCATGAGCAATGGGGTGGACTGCTCATTCGAGGTACACCTCTACTAGCGATATCTTGTTCACGAAGGCCCAGTTACTCGTGTAATGACTTGAGGATCCCCGAAATCTTCGGCTAGTGTTCGGAGGAGACATTCACGAACGTAGTTAACCCTTGGGACTGTCCCCAGAGGGACGAGCGAAGCGGATGATGACGATGGTTTGTTCTCCCATCTCTTGGGTCATGAACTCCTTGAACAAACACTTCTCAACGGACGATGGTTTTGATTGATTCACCGGATTCCCGATGAGGTGCATCCGTGTCCATCTCCGATTGATTCACTCTTGTTACATCCATATAACTCCCTTTTATATTAGCCGTCAACAACTTTGGCAGCACCCTTTGTGATGATTTTTTTTTTTTATTTCGATCCTACAGCAATTTCTTGCGCAGTATGGCTTTAAACCAGTGGCTCGAAAATCTTTTGAGAAAGTCTTTATTGCTTTTAGGGGCACAAACTTTTCTTGGAGTCCCCTTAGTCGGCGCCAAAAGATGTTGGAGCAAAATTAATTACCCCAACACTCCTCGAGATGCGTGCTTGAAGATTGAATCGCTTGATTTTGTTTAGATTCTCCAAGAGTTGATGAAGAAAATGGGGGTGCCTGCAAAGATACTCCGATGCTAAAGTCGGGAGGATAATCAATGCAAGTAGTTGTGAAGAAAGGAGTAGAATTGTGTACCTTTTGAGTTGGATTTTGGCCTCTATTTATAGGCATAAAACCTAATGCACGGTTCCATAATAACCTAGATTTGTAGTCATCCAAAATAACCACATGGATTTGCACATATCCTTTAATATTTGTGTATATCCTTGAAGATCCATGTCTATCTTGAGAGATCTTTGTATATCTTCACATGATTTGAGTTTATCTGAAAGATCCTTGTTTATCTTCCAAGATTTGAATATATCCTGGAAGATCCATATTATCTTCACAAGATTTACAATTATCTTGGAAGATCCTTGTCTATCTTCCAAGATTTATGACTATCACCAAATGACTTCCGGTCATCGGGCTTCCTTATTTAGCCATGCGGATTTTATAAACGAGAGCTGGTTTCTTTAATAAACCTTCGGACTCGGTCAGAATCCGGCTCCCTGATGAGCCCCGGTGGTCACCTTGATAACCCACGGTCCGGTTTTGATAAACCTCGGACTCGATCAGGATCCGGCTGATGAGCCCGTGGGTAACCTTGATAACCCACGGTCCGGTTTTGATAAACCTCAGGACTCGATCGGGATCCGGCTCGATGAGCCCGTGGGTAACCTTGATAACCGGTGCTGGTTTTGATAAACCTCGGACTCAAGTCCGGATCCGGCTCTGATGAGCCCCGTGGGTAACCTTGATAACCCACGATGCAGTTTTGATAAACCTCGGACTCGATCCGGATCCAGCTCGATGAGCCCGTGGGTCACCTTGATAACCCGCGGTCTGGTTTTGATAAACCTCAGGACTCGAGTCAGGATCCCATTGATGAGCCCGTGGGTAACCTTGATAACCTACGGTGCGGTTTTTGATATACCTCTCCAGGACTCGGTCGGATCCAGCTCGATGAGCCCCGTGGGTCACCTTGATAATCCACGGTCTTGTCGTTATTAAACAGCTTGTGCAGTACGCACGTACTCTATTTAAATAGGGTACAAACACTAGGCTTGAAATGAATGCAATGCATGACCATCCATATAGCAACATGTCTGAATTTCCCTTCTCTAGTGAACCTCATGCTCAACTATACAATGAATATCCATATGAGGAATGCATACCCACTAGTAAAGACTCTCCTTCAATGGAACAACTCAAGATGATTCTTGAAAGGAACTGATTGAGTTACAAAATGATAGGATTGAAAATAGTGTTTCTAGTCTTACTCATGCAACTAACATTGAATATGAACCTAATCTAGAGGTAGATGAGTACACTAAAAATGCTACAATTTTGAATGGAGAGATGGATTTTTGCTATGATGATGATGATGATGATGAATATGAAAGAGCATGTGTATTTTGAAAATGTAATAGAATCTTTAGGTTCAGGAGACATTAAGTGTCTCTCCTGTGAACCCTATGAATGATGCTTCTTCCGATATTCATGCATGTGATATTGATGTGGAACCCGTGCAATTATCTGTGAAAGTAAACATGATTTACCCTCTTTTGACTTTAGGAAAGTGTGTGATGGTACAAATGATTTTAAAAATGAAAACAACCTAGATATACCTAACCTCTCTCCTGAGTCACAAATTGAAACTCCTTCACCCAACCTAGGTGTAGTTTGTCACAAAATTGCAAAACCAACTTTTCTAAAAATGCCTAACTTAGGCCTAGAACTTTGTGCTTCCCAAGTCCTCTTGGACTATTTTGCATCAAAGTATGACACCTTTAGGGAACCACAGTTGGTATGTGTATGTCTGCCTGTTCTTAGCAATACTCATTTTGAGTTAGACCTTTTGCATGATGTACCTTTAAAATTGCAAGACTTTGTGCTTTCAAACACACCCGTTCACAAGTTTAGGTTTGGGGGAAACTCCTTCACATCTGCAGTCTTACTTGCACTATCATATTATATTTGTGTAAGGCTGTTGATGTTTGTACATATTGTCTTTTGGGTTGATCCTCAACTCTTTAGACTGTTGGTTTATGGTGAATTTTTCATTGTATATATCATTTAGGACTTGTTAAAATTTTCTTTTCTTGATTCGGTTGAGTCTTCTTGCACATATATTATGCTAATCCGATATGATCTCCGTTGAGAATATTGGATTCTAGCCTTGACGAATGAAGCTCAACCTTCTCTCGCCGACATCCAGGTAATCTCTTCCCTTTTTATCTTATCGGCATAGTTCTCGTGGTACGTGATTTGTTCAAATTTTTCCTATCTCGTGACACATTGAGGACAATGTTTGATTTAGGTTTGGGGTGCATTTGCATTTAGAGTTTTTAGTTTTTATTTTGCATTTAGAGTTTTTAGTCTTTTATTTTACCTTTTATTTTCAAAAAAAAAAAAAAAAAAAAAAAAAAAATCAAAACTTTTTGCAAATAAAACCTCCAACTTTTAGAGATTTTAGAGTCACTAGCATGCTTTTAGCTATGTTTACATAGAGATTACGACGAAATATGAGAACTTGGAATACGGAGAACACAATCGGGTTTCTTAGTTGATTAGAGCGTTAAAGTTGGATTTAACCATACCGGAGAGCGAATTAGGTCTTGTTAGATATTCGGTAGTAAATTGTGATCACCCATAGTGGAGACTACCCATTTTACATCAAGTGAGGCACCAACCTTCATTTTTTGCAACTTTCTAAAAAGTTGTTAGAGTGTGTGTCACCTTACGTAAATTCCGGGTAGGAATGGTGAGCTACCCAACATGCACCATTTTCAGCACTACTTTTGATCTCTTGAGTGCTAGTTTTTGTCAATCATGAGGGTGACGTCTAAAGATGAAAACTCCTTCTAAATACCGATTTGCCGTTAGCATCACTCTCTCTCTCAATCAAACAAGACCCATAGAAACACATCATCGTCGACAACCGAGCAGAATCGAATATTGAAAGAAAAATCGATATAGTCCAAGGTTTATGTGTAACAAAGAAAAGAAAATAGGATGAGAATTAATAAAATTTATAAAATCAAGACAATACAAGTTGTGGAAAAATTGAGTGATAAAGTACTTTGTCCATGGAGTTAGTTATTTCATTATTTTTATTTTCACTTATCAAAAAAAAAAAAAAAAAAAAAAAAATATATTGTAGTTTATTTTCTTATTTTTGCTACCACCATGGTAAAGAAGAATTTAAAAAGAAAAATCCAAACAACAAAGGAATTTGAGTAGAAAAGTTAAAAATTGTCAAGTTTTGTGAAGTTTAGAAGTTCGTCATCACAAGTGAAGACCGAAGACCGAAGAATGAAAAGACGTTTCTATGGTTTCTTATGAGAGAGTGATATTAATTGCCGATCGGGTGAGAAGTGAGTGAGTACTCCTACCCTTGCTAATGGTTGATTTCCTTTCTTAGAGATCATTAGAAAAAGATTCTTTTTGTCCACACCTCAGTGGAGTCTCCAGATTTTATTTCGGAAGGTTATCCTTCTTACCTACAACGTGTGCGGGATTTCTCTCTTTATTCTGCCCGCACACATGAGAGACTAAAAAAACGATCTTTTTGAGTGCAATTATCATAAAACCCTAATAGTGAGGCGGGAAGTCGAGGCTTATGATCACAATCGAATCCGAATTCTTTCATATGGTATGGTTACTTCTCGCTCGACGACTTAAGGATGAGAATGCGTTCTTCGATAGTTCTAACACATTGTTTACTAGCATGCAGAAACTCTATGTCCCCATAGCTTCTTGGAGGCTTGAGACTCTTGTACACTCCGAAGTTGGAGAAGGTTTTGTGGGTACACCTCTGGTAAACCCTCACGAGACTACAACTCGTCCACTAGGGACACCTAGGGTTTAAAGGCTTAGTGCATACGCTAAATGCATTCGAGAGACCTACGACGGTGGTATAGTTAGGATTTCTTCATTTGTTTCACTTGAGGACAAGTAAAATTCAGGTTTGGGGTATTTGATGAGTGCCAAATAGTGCATATTTATACACCTTTTTATTGGCATTTTACTCATCTTTTTGCGCTTAGAAAATAGATATTATCCAGCATTCCGTGTTTTCCTTGTTTTCAAGAATAAATAATTGTATTAATTAATTTTGTATTTTTAGGTACTAAATAAAGCTCGGAGAATCGAGGAGCCAAAAGAGCGAAGAATTGGAGTCAAACATACGTGGAGCCAGATTAGCCAAAGCCCGCAGCAAATCGGTTGCAACCCGGCAAGGAAGACTTGGGCTAGAGCTACCGCATGACCCGGATCGAGCCCGCTCACTCCGAGCCATTGAGATCTCCCTCGGCTACATCCAACGGTCGCTCCATCACTATACATCACCTCTTGATGCTCCGTGCAACACAGATCGCTCCAAAACCGCTTACCATCCTCGACCAGTTCCGGATCTTCTCCGGCTAGATCCCTACGCTCGCTAGGCCCTTCTCATCAAAACCCACGCCGTGCCCGCTCAACAGTGAAATGACCCTACCCTATACCCCCACTCGAAACGGACCATTCTTCACTCCATCTTCTCTTTCTTCTCCCTCTGCTCTCTCCGTCTCCATCGTGAGCGAGAGCTCTGCTCTTCCGCACACCACACCACCTCCGTCCTTCACCCGGCCGGCCCAACCCTCACCACCACCATCTCGACACACAACCACACCACCGCTACTGCTCTACTTCTCTAGCGCTAGTTTTTTTCTTCCTTAGCCTCTATCAAACCCTAGAAGCTAATTTAGAAAAAGCTAGAGCTAGGGTTAGACCTAATAAGCATGGAGTTCTCCGAGCACGATTTGACAAGAGGAGAACGATTCAGAGTATGGGTTGAATTATTATTCATTTAATTTTAATTTTTAATGAATTAGGGTTTGGGAATTTTAGGGTTTGCTGTGCATGTATAAATATCAGTGAAGGATGAGTGTAGAAGGACGCCTGGATTAGCCAGTGCTGTCAATTAGATTTAATTTATGTTATTTGTTTTAGTTTAATTTGCTAGGGTATCATTGAAACCCTAATTTCCATGTTGTGATGTTAACTGTTTTTGAACCATTCTTGTATGCTTAAACTTTAAAATAATTTCAATCCTAGCATCTAACATTCTTCTCTCTCACAATGCATGCCAACGCCATGGATGCATTGTAGTTAGGTTATACTTATGTTTAGTATCTTTGCAGCTCATTCCTTAGAGTTATAGGCTAATTCCTTTGATTAGTTATACTTAATTAGATAACTAATACTCTAGGTTAGCACCTTAGCTGTGTATTGAGTGTAACATGGAGAAACCCCTTAGATAGGTGGTGGGTTTGACACTTTCGCCCTTATCGGTCCACAAGGCAAGAAAGCCTCAACTCGGTGAGCACACGAGAGGTTAGAGGTGAATTTGAATACCTTAGCAATCCCTTGTCACTACCTTTTACCTTAGTTTAGGTTTATTTCATTACAAATCAGCCGTTTCGGCACAAAAATATACATTTTACCATTGTTGTCACTTGTTACCACTTAGAAGTCAGTTGAAGTGACCTTAGATCAATATCGAGCACCACAAGTCTCGCGGGTTCGACCCGTACTTGCAGCGTCTCCGATAGACGCCGTGCACTTGCGGTATAACCCGTAGGCCAATTAAATTTACCCATCTTTCGGGCCTACCAACATTGTACTTCGACAACAAGCTTTGTAAAATCCTGTTTTTGAAGTGAGAACCCCCATCGCTAATTATGGCTCTTGGAATTCCAAACCTTGCAAAAATATTAGCTTGCACAAAATCTGAAACCACTTTAGAATCATTAGTAGGGGTGGCTTTAGCTTCCACCCATTTCGAGACATAATCAATCGCAAGTAAGATATAAAAATTCCCATGGGAGTTGACAAAAGGCCCATAAAATCAATACCCCATACATCAAAAACTTCAATAAATTGAATATAAGTTTGTGGCATTTGATTTCGGACACCTAGATTAGGTTCTTTGACACCTATCACAAGTTGTACAAAATATATGTGCATCCTTAAACAAAGTTGGCCAATAAAAACCACTTTCAAGTACCTTGTGCGCGGTTCTCTTACTCCCAAAATGTCCTCAAGCATAAGAGTGACAAAAAGACAAGATAGAGTTAAATTCGGATTCGGGCACGCACCTTCGTATTACTTGGTCACTACCATGTTTCCATAAGTATGGATTATCCCATATGTATTAGTTCCCTAACCTCTTAAGTTTGTCCCTCTCAAAGACGAGACAAGTTCTTTGGGATTTGTTTAGAAACTAAGTAATTGACAATATCGGCATACCATGGTTCTCCAAAGGCAATCGAGAAAAGTTGCTCGTCAGGAAACTTTCACGCAACGGGATAGTCTCCTTGTCCTGACAAGTCGGCTCAAGTGATCCGCAACGGTGTTCTCAATTCCTTTCTTGTCTTTGATTTCAATATCAAACTCTTGCAAGAGTAATATCCATCGTATGAGCCTCGGTTTCGCCTCTTTCTTTGTAAGCAAGTATCTAAGTGCTTGCATGATCGAAAAGACAACAACTTTTGTACCAATTAGATAAGAGCGAAAATTTTCTAAAGCAAAAACAATGGCTAATAACTCCTTTTCAGTGGTTGTGTAGTTTTGTTGAGCCTCATTTAACGTTCTAGAAGCATAATAGATAGCATGAGGAAGCTTCCCCACACGTTGCCCAAGCACCGCACCAACCGCATAATCACTAGCATCACACATGAGTTCAAACGGCTTACTCCAATTCGGTGGTTTAATGATAGGGGCTGAAATCAAAAGTTCTTTCAAACGATTGAATGCCGCCATACATTTCTCATCAAAGTTAAAAACCACATCTTTTTGCAATAAGTTACAAAGTGGAGATGCTATCTTGGAAAAGTCCTTGATGAACCTACGATAAAAACTCGCATGACCAAGAAAAGAACGTATCTCCTCACCGTAGTGTGAGGGGTTAGAGCACGAATAAGGTCTATCTTAGATTTATCGACTTCCAAGCCTTTAGAAGATATTATATGGCCTAAAACTATGCCATGAGTTACCATGAAATGGCACTTCTCCCAATTTAGCACAAGATTTGTTTCAACACATCATTCAAGGATTAGAGACAAATTGTTCAAGCAAAGGTCAAATGAATCACCAAAGACACTAAAGTCATCCATGAACACTTCGATTATGTTTTCAACATATTCCGAAAAGATACTTACCATACACCTTTGAAAGGTAGCTGGAGCATTGCATAAGCCAAAAGGCATCATTCTATAAGCAAAAAGAACCGAAGGGACAAGTGAAAGTGGTTTTCTCTTGGTCCTCCGGTGCTATCACAATCTGATTATAACCTGAATAACCATCAAGAAAGCAATAGTAAGAGTGTCCAGCTAAACGTTCAAGCATTTGATCAATAAAAGGTAAAGGAAAGTGATCTTTTCTAGTGGTGGCATTCAATTTTCTATAATCAATACAAACCCTCCAACCGGTTTGCACACGAGTTGGGACAAGTTCATTCTTATCATTCTCCACCACCGTTACTCCCGATTTCTTTGGTACCACTTGTACCGGGCTTACCCACTTGCTATCGGATATGGGGTAGATAACACCCACTTCCAAAAGCTTGAGTATCTCCTTTTTCACAACTTCCATCATGGGAGGATTCAAACGACGTTGCGCGTCCCTTTTAGGCTTTGCATCATCCTCCAAATGAATTTTGTGCATACAAACGGCAGGGCTAATACCCTTGATATCGGCAATTGTCCATCCTATGGCCGTCTTGTACTTCCTTAGCACCCTTAGAAGTTTTTGCTCCTGTAAATCACTAAGCTTGTTAGAAACAATCACAGGTAACTCTTCATTATCACCCAAGTACAAGTACTTAAGGTGGTCGGGAAGAGGTTTCAATTCTAAAATCGGAGATTTAATAATTGAAGGTACAATCTTTCATCACATTTGCATGGTAAAGAAATAAACGAGATATTATGAGTTTTGGGCATTCTTGTAGTGAATTGAGATCACCAAGAGCTTCCTTGACTTCATTACCACACTCTACACCATTATCTATGGATGTAGTTAACACGGTTTCCAAAGCATCATCACCGTTTAATTCAAACATTTGTTGTGCCAATGTATCCATCACATCAATGGAGAAACAAGAGTGGACATCGCTAGGATATCTCATCGTCTCGAAAATGTTGAAATGTATTATTTCTCCATCAAACTCCATAGTTAGCGTTCCTTATCCACATCAATTATGGTTTTCGCCGTTTTCATGAAAGGACGCCCAAGAAGCAATGGAAGAGATGAGTCAGGAGAACCTTTATCCATCTCTAACACACAAAAGTCTGCTGGAAATACTAGTTGATTAACCTGCACAAGAACATCCTCAACAATACCCATTGGGTAGACATTAGAGCGATCGGCTAATTGCAATACAATTTCAGCCTTTTTAAGAGGACCAAGATCAAGTGAATTATACATTGACACAGGCATAACATTAACGGATGCGCCTAAATCCAACATAGCTTTGTTAAAAGTTGTGTTACCAATTGTGGGAATGTCAAAACTACCCGGATCCTTGCACTTAAGTGGGAGTTTGTGTTGTAAGATTGCCGAGGCATTCTCCCCCACACTAAGAACTTCATTACCTTTGAGCCTTTGTTTGTTGGTACACAAGTCCTTCAACACCTTTGCATACTTTGGAACTTGCTTGATAGCATCAATGAGTGGTATGTTCACATGGATCTTTTTTAGAACGTCTAAAATCTCCTTTTCTAATCCGCCTTCTTAGAACTCGCAAATCTGCGAGGAAAAGGTAGAGGAGAAACATAAGTAGAAACCGGAGTTTTAGAGTTAGAAATAGGTACCTCAGAAGTTTGGGGAGAATCCTCGACTTTCTCCTCCAAAACAGGTTCCTTTGGTGTCTCCACCCTGCCCGAATCAGCAACTTCGGGTTGCACTGGGTTGTGTACCGCTTCTCAACGTAATAGCATTGACACCCTCTTTTGGGTTAATAGGTTGAGAAGGGAGTTTCCCACTATTTTGCGCCTTCAATTGGTTCAACTCAATAGCCATGGAGCCCATTTGTGTTTGCAACTCCTTAATAGCACTCTTAGTCTCTTGTTGACTTTCTTTGAACATGGTGGAAATTCCTTGCATCATTGTTTGAAGCTTTGAATCAATATCCGAACCTTGATTTTGCATTGATTGTTGTGCTTGAGGTTGTTGAAATTGTTGTCTCGGCTGGAATTGTTGTTGTTGAGGTTGAAATCCACTTGAAGAGTTGAAGGTAGGTTGTTGAACCGCTCCTTGCTTGTTGGCATAGCTAAAATTGGGGTGATCTCTCCATCCCGGATTGTAAGTGTTTGAGTAAGGATCATACCGTCTTGGTTGATTTGGAAAGATCGCATTAGCTTGCTCGTCTTCATAAGATTGAGGAGAACTTGGTATAACCGCGGATGCAACTTGTTGCAACATTGCTGTCATGTTACCCATTTGTTGACGAAGTTCCTCCACCTCGCTCACTTCACTCACCCTTCTTAGAATCACATCCGAACCACGACTCAAGAATTGTTGTGAGTTCGCTGCCATGTTTCAATCAACTCTCTAGCTTGTGCCACTGTCTTGCTAACTAGTGCACCACCACCCGCAGCGTCAATAAGATTCCTATCACTTGATTGGAGTCCTTCATAGAAGTATTGGATGATCATAGCGTCACTAAATTGGTGGTGAGGGCAACTTGCAACCAATCTCTTGTACCGTTCCCAACATTCATATAAGGATTCTCCCACGTTTTGCTTCATCCCACAAATTTCTTTGCGAATTTGAGTAGCCTTGGATGCAGGAAAATATCTCTCCAAAAAGAGTTTCTTCAACCCATTCCATGTTGTGACACTTCCGGGAGGTAAATAGTACAACCAATCCTTAGCACTATCCATTAAAGAGAAACGGAAAACTTTCAACATTGCACCATCCGCCTCAACATTTGCTGGAAGCATAGCCGTGACAATGGTGTGGAAGTCCAAAAGATGTTTGTTAGTATCTTCATTCACCATGCCATGGAATTTTGGTAATTCTCTAAGCAACCCCGGCTTTATCTCAAAAGTAGAGTTCGTTTGAATACACCCATGTTGTGTATCAAGCCTATGAGAAGTTAAGTCCTTGAGTGAACGATTTGCATCACCCATTGCTTCTTCTTCCTCAACGTGTGGTTCGTCTACGATTGGAACCTCTTTTCCTTCTTCTTGTTGTCGGAAAATCTCTTCTCCTACTTCCAACTCGTGCTCTTCCGTTGTGTCTTGACTTGGTTGGAGTATTGTGCCGCGTCGAGTAGCTATCCCGCACCTTGGATAATTCCAATCCTTAGTAGCCGTGGATTGATACCCGAAAACAATTCTAGCAACCAAGTGAGAACCAAGACGACAAACAAAAAAGCAAAGATAAAAGCAGAAATTGTAAAAAGAAACTAAAAAACTCAATAACAAGCCGTATGCCTCCCAGCAATGGCGGCGCCAAAATTTGGTCGGTTGTCAATCCGTCAAATATAATTTCACTTTCTCAATCAACTAAATATAAATATAGTATGCGATAAGAAAGAGTTCGTATCCACAGAGAGGCGTTTGTTGTTATAAATTTTAGTTCTAAGTAACCCAAGGTATGTTTGTTGTATTTAAGCAAATAAAAGTAATTAAAAGCAAAGTAAGTAATTCGAGAAATCAATAAGGAGAAGATATTGGTCACGGGATAGTATCATTCACAAACATGTATTTTCATCAATGATTAGAATTGGTATTTAATCTCGTATTTATTAAAAGTCCTAGGATATCTTGATCGCAAGTATAACCCGTTAATTCCCTGTTTTCATCACAACCACATTAAAAGATGCATATGTGAATTCTTCGTGAAAGCAACCTAAAGTGTAAAAGCACAATTAAGTTTAACTCCCTAAAAGCATTAAGATTTATGGAATAAGACTCATCAATGCAAACGAATGTGTAAAAGCACTAAACGTTTTAACAAAAGTTATGATTCACTTGTGACTAATAGGATATATCACTATAAGCACTAATCACAATTATGCTACTTAGAATCGTGGATAAACAACGTTTTCGTATTGAAAACCCTAATATAGCTCTAGAGATGAACACAAATCGGATTGATTCCGGACTCAACCTAACAAGTTTTCAAATCTTATAACACTATTAATTGTGAATCACAAACAATAATTACTGAGACAAAACTAATTCATTGAATCAAAAGCATGTTGAGAAATCAACTTTTATCCCATAACCAATAAGATGTTTAGCTACTCATAGCTATGGAGTTCATCATCATCAATATTCAATAATAAAACAAGGAAGAAGAAGAACAAAACCAAACCCTAGAAGCGTAAAAAAAAGTGGCCCTCCCCAAAATTCCAAGAAAAAGATATATATGTTGTGAAGACCTTCCCTTTTATAGCTTTCTCCAACTTCTAAAATTAGGTCTAGTCTTCAAAGTCCATTAGGTGAGAATCCACCAAGCCCACAAGAAGGAGAAACCGTGTAGAAAATACGCCCCAAAAACGGTCCGGAAGAGTGGGATTGTGGCCGGAAATCGGCCAGGAAAGTCGCTGGGCGCAGCTCCCGTGGCGGAGCAAAGTCCGCCCGCCCCGGTCAACGAGTCGAAACGGCAGGTCAACGGGTCGGGTTCGATTCAACTCGGTCATACCGAGTCAGGGAGAGTCAAACCGGGTCACTTGTCATATGAGTCAGGTAGCCAAGTTAGACTCGAGTCGGATGCTAACCAAAGATACTTGGCTCACCTTCTTGGCCGCAGACAAAGCTAGTGCACCATGATTGTGCTTCACCTAAGTCACGGTCATGATGGCTCGCTCCAAACCTCCACTCTGCCCGCCATTTATTCCACCACCAATGCTACTGCTTTGTTGCTTCAATTGAACTCAAATCATCACAAATTTGCTCCACTACTGCATTTGCAGATTCAACACCACAACAGCACCTGCAACATTCTGCAACTGCAATTCACAAGCTCAGCTCCTTCTCATATCAGCTGGCACCAATTACTACCATTCTTAGTTCACTAGTAGCTCAATAACTCCCAGAAGTGGAGACCACCCTTCACTGCAATCTCAGTATACTCACATCACCAGCTCAACATCATTGCATTGTTGTCACCAGCCACAGACCCATATATATTCAACTCTTGTGCACCTTCATCACATATTCTTCCATCTGATGCCAGACAAACACACCCAGCATCAACATCAAACTCCTCTCTCTATTTCAGTAGCCTGCACTTCAACTCCAAGTAACAATGACAAAGCATTCTGCACCTCAGCTCTGACTCTGCAATTCATTCTTGCCATCCAGCTTCAGCTGCTACTTTAAACCTAAGTGTTAGCTCTGCTACACAACAAGTCACTCCAATTCCATAGCTCAAACTACAACTTATTTCAAAACTCAAAGACCACCTGCCAAAAGCTCAGTACCCATCAACAATTTCATCCGGGTCTTGCTTGCACCTGAGACCTCCACCAGTCTTCTCAATCTGCATTTAAATATCAGCTCAGGCTCCCACAAAGATCGTGGTCTTACAGCTCCATTGCAACACAGCAAATCAACTTTACTTCAAGCCACTTATTCTCACCGCCCCACAAAGACTTGTTACCGCACTTCATTCCATTGCAATCTTCACAATTCTGCCAACATTGCAATACCACCAGAGCATAGCTGCAATCAATTCCCTGGCACAGCACCACCACCAGCAAAGCATTGGCTCTCTCTGCTGCTCCATCCTGCAGCATATTCCATTACCCCGGCCTTCTAACTTGTAGCCACAATAGCTCAAGCAACCTGTCACAGCTCCGCGGACTCACACTTCAGTTCTCAAACATCAACTCCTTTACTAGCCTGACCCATTTGCATCACTTCCATTCTTGCTTCTCAACTTCATGACCCACAGTTTGAGCCATTCCTCAACAAACAATATCTCAGTGCACTTCAACCACCTTCTCCTACACCACTAGTTCATTCATTCACCAAGACCTCAGTTCCAGCCATTGCATCCCTGATAACTCAGCTGTAGCTATCATTTCATTCTTCATTTTACAGGGGCGACAAAAACCATTCTTCTCGATCTGTGAAACCCCCAAATCAACAGCACCAACCCATCTGTAACAGATCACCCAACACCTGAATCAACAGCAGCAAGAACACTCACTCCTGGTACCTTCTTTTCTTTCAATATCCAACCATCATACGCAAGTTAAGAAACCCATAACTTCTTCTTCGAAACAATCCAAGACAGACTTCAATTTCTCCTCCATCTTTATTTCAACCCCATCACCATTTACCTCAATTAACAGACCCTTGCTTCAAACAATTCAACCACCAGAATTCAACACCAACACAAGATAATCCAAACACAAATCTGAGTAGAACCCTCATCTGTTTCTCAATTTCTTCCTTCTATGATTCTTGTTCTCAATCTCAGCTGTAATCTGAATTCACACTAATCCCATGAAAATCAGCACCACAACAAAACCCTAAATCGACCACCATCTTCATGGAATTATCGTCTCAAATAAACCTTCTATTCTTCCCGATTCAATAGTAACCACAAACCCATGTAAACCTATTGCTCTCATCTACTTTCTGCGTAAAACAACGGTTTCTCTTTTTCTCACCGAATCTCTCCCGAATATCAATGGCGCCACCGCATCGACTTCATCTTCCCGATTCATATCGGCCAAAACTTCTCCTTGTTCTCTCGTGACTTGAATCCATGGCCGTTGTGCAACCATTCCTACAGGTGAAGAATGAGATAGAGGCATAAATGATGAGGAAAATCATTTTCCTCTCGAAACCTAGGTCTTTGTAGGAACTGGAGATGATACAGCCATCCAGGTGCTGCAGATAAGGGGTCACCCAGAAGTGACTCTAGGCACCCAGAAATAGATAAAGGGCCTCCTAGTTCTTGCATGGCTTGTCGGTTTCGCGGAACCGACTGCCTATTCACCTCTTTGCTCAACCATAACTAGCTTTGCTCGCCTGTGAATTGATCTTTTCGCTCTTTTTAACTTTAAAAGGGTGATTTCCGCTTCTTTTCCTCCGTGCGACTCCAGAGTATCTAATAACTCAAAAGCAAACGTAAAATACATAATTCACACGAAAAATAGCAAAGAAAGCATAAACTCTATATAGTAAACACGGTGTATTCTACACCTATCAACCCTAACTAGAACCGGGGAATACACCGTAAAATCTATGTATGATAAATTGAATGAATCAGGAACGAAAATAACTAGTCTCCATTTGCCTGACTCTTTCTGAAAATCCATTTGGAATTTTGAAGCACCACAAAGGATAAAAGTGTATTTATGGAAATGTTTGCATAATGTAAAATCTCTATGGTAAAGTAAAAGATATTAATCATAACTGTACTATGTGTAGTGAGGAATTAGAAACTAAGGATCTTTTGTTTCTTCACTGTCTCTATGCTAGAAAAGTCTGGGAGTCAGCCACTAACCCTATATCCTTACAACTAGATTCCCCTGTCTCCTTGCTAGACCTATATAAGGATTGGTTGCATAACCCAAGACATGAAATCTCTCTGGAATTGGCTTTAACCAAAATGCAGATGATATGGAAATAAATGTGCAACAGAGTATTTGAGACAAAATCTTGAACATTGACTAAATTAATTCAGGATATCCAAAGACATGTTCTTTTTTGGGATAGGAAACTAGCTAAACAAGTAGAGCAACAGAGAAGTAGTGCAAAACCAAAACCTACTTGGATAGTTCCAGAGAGACACACACTAAAAATTAACGTAGATGCGGCGTCGGAGTCAGCTTCAACTCCTTCTAGTTTTGCTTTAATTCTGAGAAATGATGCAGGAAACTTTGAAAGTAGAAGAGCAGGACCATCAATCACACCAGACACGCAAGAAGCAGAAGCAGTAGGAGTGTACCAGGCAGCAGCTTGGGCTAAAGAGAAAGGTATCAGGAATTTCAGCATTGAAGGAGATTGCGAAAGCTTATTCAACTTTTTGAAGGGCAAGAACTCTGAGGTCTTTTGGAGAAGCAGAGCTCTTTTGAAGCCTGGTTAAATTGGGGCCTAGCAAATTTCCCTTCCCACACCACCAAATTGTTATGGGCTACCAAACTTCTCAAAAATACTAATTTACCCCCAAATTAATTCCAAAACTTATCTCATATAAATACTAATCTTTCCATTTTCAGTAAATCCAAAAACATAAAAAACCTAAACCTAAAAAACTTTCTATTTTCATCATAATCTTCCCAAATTCTCAAAACCCTAATCAAAATTTTTTTTGATCCTCTTCTCCAACGATCTTCGATCCAACCAAGAAAAAGGTAAATCTCCATCAAACCGTTCTAGTTTTCTCATTTTTTCATTGATTTACATATTTAAATCTTCGATTTTTGAAAACCAAATTCTCTGATCTTACCCAGAATCGGTTTATGTTGACATATCGAATAAACCGATTATGGGTTTTGTTCTTCGGCCATAAAGAGCAAGCAGAGTAATCGGTTTATATGATGATTAACATCAAACGATTCTAGGTTTAGAAACGAAAAATGAAAATACATCACCAGAATCGGTTTATAAGTTCTTTAGAATAATCCGATTTTGGGTACACTTTTTTCTTAACCACTCGATCTCATAATCGGGTGTTATGTGCTTGTTAATTTACCGATTAAGATTGTCTCTTCAGATTCCTTTCCATAATCGGTTTTTATATATGTATCACATAAACCGATTAATAATGTTTGACATTCCTGTGTGTTTTGTTGTTGAGAATCAGATTACATATGTTTTGTTATGTACCGATTGTTAACTTGATTTTTTTTTCTTATGTAGATATGGACTTCGGACACCTAGCGTTTTACACTCGAGAGCTCACCTTGGAGGATATTCTTAGGGAACAAGAACCAGTGCCAGAAAGAAGCCTCTATAAGTTTGCTTTTTGGCGTGAGACCCGTCTTGAACAAGCCCTCGCATTGATAGACAAACTTGCACTAGAAGAGCTTTATGAGGTCATGGGGTTCACTAGGACAAGGAGAAACTTGATTTTAGCTGAGAGGGATCGCCATGTATTTATGGAAGGTATGTGGGAAGAAATGGCTCGATATCAAGCCATGACTGAAGCAGAAGCTTTTGCTATTGATGGTGGTGATGCTGCTGTCACTGGTGATGCTGGTGCTGGTGCTCCTGCTGATGGTGGTGGTGCTGCTGCTGCTGCAAATGCTCCCGGTGGTGGTGCTGCTGCTGATGCTCCTGCTCTTTAAGTTTTTAAGTTTAAGTTTTAGATATTAAAAGTTTAAGTTTATAAGACTTGTGGTTGTTTTAAGTTTTGGTTTTACCTATTCACCACCCACAATTTCCCTATTTACGACCCACCTAAATTTCCACCCCTAAATATCATATTTACCACCTATAAAATTTCTTATATCTCCTAAATACTACTCATTGACTTTTTATTTACACCCACCTACATAAATCAAAGTTTTAATTCTTCTTCTTCACTTCCATACACGCCGACCAGCACCTGCACTACTCCTTCTCCACCAACCCGCCACCACCTTCGATCGTCTCTTTATTCTTCTTGTCTATTATATTTCTTGATGCCAAAAAAAAAAAAACAATCTTATAAGTAACTTGGATCCTGTGTATATATATTATATCAATCGGAAGATGAATGACGAACGAATGAGCGACATTACTAGAAATGTACTGACAAAAAATGAATCTAAGCATATACCCGAATGCTAAATGTGAGGGCTAAGATGTAATCCCATCCGAAAAATAAAATAATCCTTATACTTGAAAGGATAGCAATATGACCATTTTTTTCAGCGCCTCTTGTTTCTTCTATAAGATGAGCAGCGACATCATACCCATAAAAAGAGTACTGACTCACAAGCAGAGAGGAAACAATTTTTGCATATGCACCGCTTGTTATCCAAATTATTTTGGATCTTTCTCGAAATGAGTAAATACGTAGGAAGCAAATTGCGTTGTTAATGATACCAAAAAAAGCATGATTACTATTACCGTACCTCCAACTGATGTAGTTTTACAAGTGGTAAGTAGAGATTCGTTGCTCGGACTCTTTTTAAAGATTTGGTTTTTTGATTATTAAAAGAAAATACTAAGACAAACTAATTAAAATTGATTTTTGTTACCAATGAGAGATGATTCTAGGGCTTTGGATTCCGCTACTTCTAATGAAGGTAAACTCAATAATTAAAACTTTGACATAATACTCATACTTTACTCAAAACAATTCGAACTCAATCTCATGCTTTGGAAGATACAACGTTATAAGCTCTCTTTTTTTTACGACTCTCGTCACTATTCTAAGGCCTAATTTTCCTTCGCTTATAAAATATCGGCAGCTCAAACTACCCAAAACCGTTTTTACGAAGCATACAAAGAAGAGAAAATTTAGACAATTGAAAGCACAAATATGGAGTCAAATATGTCAAAGAATTTAAATACTAAATATTACCCATTAAAAATAGTTTCCTCCAAAACCCTAGAAAAGAAATTTAGCTACTCATAGATCGAAGATTGGAGAAAATTTCATTAATCATTGTATTAAAAATAATAAAAGATGCTTACAATGATTCTGCAGTCACTAAAGGCGTTTGCCACCAAGCTGTTACAATAGCTCTGTTGTGAAAGACCTACTATAACTAAAACAGTGTACAATATTTCTGTGCTGCCGTTGAATATAAGACTGTCACTGCGACTGTTTTTAACGGTTTATGTTCTTCGTGTTCTTGATTGAGCAGCAGCAGGAAGAATTTTTTCTAACCTCTTTTTTTCTCGATTCTAAGCCTATATTTCTCCTCCAAAATAGGAAAGTGGATATTTTTAATCCTTGCATGTGTAATACTATCATTTTACTGCCCAAATTAAGTCTGTAGCCTCCAAATGACAACTTAATTATATCAATTATCCAACTAGAAGTCGCCACATGTCACCGTTTTAGTTAATACCCCATAAAAAGATATTATTCCTCCACTCATACGTTACGCACATATATCACCTTTTTATGTGTAGGAAATGTGTATATTATTCTTGGAAGCTTTAGCTACGTAAATTTCCATTGGACTTTGACACTGTCCAAATTTCTCTTGCCATTTATGTCGCATGATATCAAGGCCTATCTTGGGCCATTTACTTCCAAGGTAACCAATCAATCCATTAACTCCAAAATGCATATTCTTTGCGCAAAATCCCAGTTTTAGCTCTTTTCTTCATCATAGCCCGTTTTATTCGTGTACATGTAAAAACACAATAAATATCAAAATTAGTATAGAAATAGGCACCAACAATATATATTATCGGGACTAATAAAGACACTATCTATCAATTACCCCCAAACCTATATTTTGCTAGCCCCGAGCAAAACTAAAATAAAATCCTAACTTCGTCATCGCGCAGGTATCGTCGATTGCATTTAGCATATGCAATAAGCCTTTAAACCCCTAGGTGGCCCTAGTGGATGTGTTATAGTCTCGTGAGGGTTTACCAGAGGTGTACCCACAAAACCTTTGCTCTAGACCCTAGCTATCTACGCAGAACCTTGAAAGGCACTAAAGAACCTCCTTGGTTGGCATACTCTCATTGATTACAGGAGGAAGTACCCTGATGGGAAATTCCAATTGTTGTACACGAGTTTGCACCCACATACTAAAAATCATATATAAGTGACAGAGCTCTACTCAGATAGTCGCACTATGGACATCAATATCCGGAGTCAACAAATCACATGGATAGATTAAGAGATGGATATAGAGAAAAACATAGATGGTTTTGATGTTGACTAGGTGAACGGTGTTTCTCATATCTGTCTGAAGGCCACCGCCAAAATGAACCTATCCTAATGGGTGAGATACCGATCGACTAATATCAAAGCACAATCTGGCATATACAAGGGAACCCGGTGGTCGACAATCCTAATTCTAGATCAACTCGTCTGGGCATATACAAGGGAACCAACAATCAATTTATTCACTGAACATTAACAATTAACCTTTTTTTTTAACAACATGATTAGATCTTGCGGATCCAAGCGCATGATTCTTGTCAGCAGATTACATGGTAATTCTCGTGGATCCTGCGTTCCACGCTTGTTTAGGCGACGGAGACAGGGAGAACACACACATATTGCTATCCAAGTGTTAATTTTTATTCCGATTGGTCTAATTGGTCTCTGGTCTCAATTATTATTATTATTTTATTTTATTTTTGGTATCTCAATCACTCTATTTCACCCCATCAGTTGTAACAACTTGAATCGTGAGCCCCACCTAATCACTTAGAGAAACATATTTTAAAGAAATCAAAAAAAAAAAGAAAAAAAAAAAGAACATAAGTGAAAAGGACTCGACGAGATATGGCGAAACTACCATGTTATTGCTAACACCTGAGCTATGTGCTTTTATGAATAGACTCTTTAGATGTTTCCATCTAATCAGATTGGTTCCTCAACTCCTACAACCAAGATGCTTCCATCCACTTAGATTGGTTAGTGCCAACCTTAATAAGCATAAATTTCTAGGCTCTGGAGATTATTTATTGCAACTAAAAAATTTCTCCCATTGCCCCAAACTTAAATCTAACATTGTCCTCAATGTTCTAAAGATAAAACTAAAAACGTGAACAAAGAGAAACTGTTACCATTTGAAGCAAAAGAGTTAAGGAAAGATATTACCGTGTTGCATGAATATTGGGTTACCTCCCAAGAAGTGCTAAGTTTAACGTCTTGACCAGGACTAAGAAAGCATTAGTCACCTCATAGAATCATAAAGTAATAGCCGAAATATACGTGGGTCATCAAAATCAAATAAAGCTATCACAAGTAAAAGGAATGCAACTTTGCCAAGAAAATGAACAAATAAAGTACACCCTTATCTAGTTTCCTTTTTAAGACAACTACATCTAGCTGTGGTTGGGCTCAGGTTCTATGAAAGGGTCGAATAAAATATTTTAATGGGACAGTTTCCTCATTGGTAGGATTCGGAGGATCAAGGTTGCAAAGTCTGGAAAAACTCAAATAAGAACTTAGAAGCACATAATAATAACTGCTGAATAATTGAGGATCCTCTAAGTCAATTAGATTTGACTCACTTTGATTGACCATAATGGTGATCATTTTTAAGTAAATGTGTCGATGATTCTAATTTCCTAAAATAATTAGGTTTAGTTCTAAAAGCTATATAATGACACATTTCAGATTGAGATACTCCCACATTTGGTAAATAAAATCTTGGTGGGACAACAAAGTCAATTATGGTATCATGAAGGATTAACCACATCAACCAGAGGATGGGTTTCTATCAACTGAGTTTCATTTTGGACATAACTAGGTTCAGAAAAACGTGCATGAAGATAGTCTCTTAAGATGGTAGAGGCACATATGTTAAGTCCCAAATTAGGGACCTTTGTAAGAGTCGAAGGTAAACCACGGGGAGAATGATATTCACCCCCAAACCTAGAGTTGTTAATATCCTTGGATAAACTAGTCACAATTTCCTTAATTTCTAAATTATCAGATTTAGGAAAATGGTCTTTTATTTCTTCTAGGTTGAAATTAGGTGGTTCTACATTTGTATAATCCTCGGAAGAGACTATTGTTTCGAATCGCTAGACTCTAAAACACTACTCTCGGGATAAACTCTTTCCTCTAAACCATCATCGCCTTCGTAATCACAATGATATACTCCACCGTCTAAAACTATGGTATCTCTAAAAAATCCTTATCCCTTTGAATAGGTGAATAATCAGTAGGATTTGAACTAGAAACAATATTATCATCATAAGGCTCAATTGTTGTAACAAATTCCTCGTCATTACGACTACACATTTCAAATTCTTCATCGACACTATCCTCATCTTCACAATAATACGAAGATGGTTGAACCTTATCTAAACATGCAGTGTTTTCATATCTAACCCCATCCTCCAAATTAGGTGAATAATTATATGTATTATAAAGGGTAAGATTGGAAACACTATTTTCGAGTTCAAGTTCTTTATGAGCAATAGTCTTAGGTGCATTTTGGTCCTCCTGCTTATTAAGATTCTCACACAGTTTATCCATGATTATTTCAGATTCACATATAGATTTATTGAACTTCTTAAGTGATTCCTGTAAAGAAAGACTTGTCAATTGAAACAGTTTGATTGCATCTTCTATGGACTGAGTTTTATATTCATCAGGAACTGGTGGCAATTGTTTGGTTAAATCCTCTAAAGATGGAGAACTCTCATTTTCTTCATTATAATATTGCTCTTTAGCCGTTCGTATGATTGGTGGACGTGCGAATAGTAATTGGGATCACCATGGTATGAACCATAACCCTCGGAAGGTCGGTAGTGGTCCCAAGTACTATCCACACTATGGACATAGTACGGATATTGTCCATTTAGATACTCATTTGAATAATCATTATATTGGTCTTTATAATACCAGCTCGACATTTTTTTTTTTGTGCACGTGCAAATGCAGGGTCGACTAAAATTGGTAGGCTTAGGTTACCTTAAGCTGAATATACATACAGTCAAAGACTGGTCAACGGTACTGGGCTAAGGTTTGTGGAATTTTGGCTGGTAACTCCCATAAGGCCCAAGGCACGGGTTCAACGTACTTTTCCACGGGTTTTCCTAAAATCGGTTATCTGACGATGCAATTGGTGTGTGCAACGTATTTTTTTTATATATATATAAAAAAATTACAAAAATAAAAAGAACCCAAAAATAATATGTACAAATAAAAAAAAATCTAAAAATCAGAATATTTTCAAAAATAAATATTTACAAAAGGGAACAAAAATAAAATCTTGTATACTTACCTGTTTGGCTGGTTATTCCACGTTCCACTTTTAATTTCAAGAAAAATCTGCACACCAAAAATACAATAAAAATACCCAAACACGTAAAATAGAAAAAAGAAAAAAATTACTAGTAAAAACTAAAAAAAAAAAAAAAAATCTAAAACCTAATCTATATACAGTCCGCGTCGGCGGCGCCAAAAACTGATGTAGTTTTACAAGTGGTAAGTAAAGATTCGTTGCTCGGACTCTTTTTAAAGATTTGGTTTTTTGGTTATTAAAAGAAAATACTAAGACAAACTAATTAAAATTGATTTTTGTTACCAATGAGAGATGAGTCTAGGGCTTTGGATTCCACTACTTCTAATGAAGGTAAACTCAATAATTAAAACTTTGACATAATACTCCTACTTTACTCAAAACAATTCGAACTCAATCTCATGCTTTGGAAGATATAACGTTATAAACTCTTTTTTTTTACGACTCTCGTCACTATTCTAAGGCCTAATTTTCCTTCGCTTATAAAATATCGGCAACTCAAACTACCCAAAACAGTTTTTAAGAAGCATACAAAGAAGAGAAAATTTTTAGACAATTGAAAGCACAAATATGGAGTCAAATATGTCAAAGAATTTAAATACTAAATATTACCATTAAAAATAGTTTCCTCCAAAACCCTAGAAAAGAAATTTAGCTACTCATAGATCGAAGATTGGAGAAAATTTTATTAATCATTGTATTAAAAATAATAAAAGATGCTTACAATGATTCTGCAGTCACTAAAGGCGTTTGCCACCAAGCTGTTACAATAGCTATGTTGTGAAAGACCTACTATAACTAAAACAAAGATTGTATGATATTTATGTGCTGCCATTGAATATAAGACTGTCACTGCGACTGTTTTTAACGGTTTATGTCTTCGTGTTCTTGATTGAGCAGCAGCAGGAAGAATTTTTTCTAACCTCTTTTTTTTTCTCGATTCTAAGCCTATATTTCTCCTCCAAAATAGGAAAGTGGATATTTTTAATCCTTGCATGTGTTATACTATCATTTTACTGCCCAAATTAAGTTTGTAGCCTCCAAATGACAACTTAATTATATCAATTATCCAACTAGAAGTCGCCACATGTCACCGTTTTAGTTAATACCCCATAAAAAGATATTATCTCTCCACTCATACGTTATGCACATATATCACCTTTCTATGCGTAGGAAATGTGTATATTATTCTTGGAAGCTTTAGCTACGTAAATTTCCATTGGACTTTGACACTGTCCAAATTTCTCTTGACATTTCTGTCGCATGATATCAAGGCCTAGCTTGGGCCATTTAATTCCAAGGTAACCAATCAATCCATTAACTCCAAAATGCATATTCTTTGCGCAAAATACCAGTTTTATTCGTTTTTTTCATCAAAGCCCGTTTTATTCGTGTACATGTAAAAACACAATAAATATCAAAATTAGTACAGAAATAGGCACCAATAATATATATTATCGGGACTAATAAAGACACAAATATGTATCTATCACCAACAACCTGTTATCAGCCAATCAATAATGAGTCGATTGCAAAAGATTACAATATGATATATGGCAGCGCGCATCTTCATTTGTGTGCAAAAGAAAGTTGATGCTATTATCTGCCACCAGATGGAAATGATATCTATGTATGCAATAACTTCCAATGAAAGGTGTTGAGAACTGCCCAAATGATGGTTAATCCAATGTACATACACAAGAATGGAATTTTTCAAGAAAAATCAAAGCCAAAAAGGGGATAAAAACTAAACCTAGCATTTGTGAATTTATGCATGTGTGATTGCTATGTTTGAATTCGGTTTGAGTGTTTTTATTGTGTTGAAGAATTAGCAATCGACATTGGGTCATTTAATATTTGATTTATTGGGATCTTTGTTTAGGCACAACTAAAATTTCTCATTCTATTCCCTCTCACTCCACAATCGACATTGTGGAGTTGAAGAACTCTTTAACATTAGTTGATCTCACATCTAAAACATAATTAACACCTAATACGATTAATTAATGCTAATTAATCAGGGGTAGAATAGGTACCCAGGTAATTTTTGGATAAGAGGTGGTGTGAAAATTATTTATAATGTCCTTTTTTGTCATCTAGTAGTAGTCCCCAATTAAGTGACATAGGCCCCAATTCAGCCAGGTTTTGAAGGAAGCAACAAAAATAGTTAAAGATTGCCACAATTTTTTGGGTTTTTAGATAATGCAAAGGCAGACTCTCTTGCTAAACATGCTAAAACTTTTAATTTTATTACGGATTGGGACGACTTCCCACCTACCTGTATTCTCCAAAAACTTGCAGTCGATAAATCTAATATTAGGAGAATTTCTCAGTTCTCCATATTAGATGGCTCTACTTCGGATGTAATTGTGCCTCCCATGGTTTTGAAAATCATACGATTCGCAGTAGATAAATCTAATATTAGGAGAATTTCTTAGTTCTCCGTATTAGATGGCTCTACTTCGGATGTAATTGTGCCTCCCATGGTTTTGAAAATCGTACGATTCGCTTCATTTTGAAGCGTATCGATTTGAATCACATACGGTAATAAGGGAAACTGAGGGGGTGGAGGGTAATGAGGGAAACTGATGGGGTGGAGGGTCGAAGTCATGACCACCTGAGTGGTACCAGTGACCTCTAACAAGTGACCTCTAACCAGTGTTCCACTTCGATTTTTTTTTATTTGTAAAGAAATTTATTAGTATATATTAAATCAAAGACCAAAGTTTTGCAAATGAATAGGATCTATATTAGATACTCCGCATAATTCAATATTATTTATAAGAAAACATACGATTTAATAATCGACCCTTTGATATGCGATTTGATTCATAAAATTAAAAAATGATTTCGCTCCGCGATTTACAATTTCACAACCTTCGTGCCTCCTATGGAGTGCTAATCTTTGATTATAATGCCTTACTCAAAAAAAAAAATAAAAAAAATGTAATTGTTATAAACCATTGTTTATTTACTAAGATGCCCTTCGTGTCTAAGTTTAGGGTTTACATATCTTGGACACCAAGTCTTATATCTTTATAAATAGAGGCTTAAACATTGTATTCTACAAACATATCTAATAGAATTCTCTCTCTTTCTTCCTCCATATTTTGTGTCTCCTTCTCTATTTTCTAGTTTACAAGACGTTATCATGCACGTTGCTCCACCAATACGAGCAAAGAAGAATAATTACCATCCCTATCTCATTCTTTTAAATTGATATTTTTTTCAATAATTTATTAATGGGATTCTGATTACGTTTCCATTGGATTTGTTGCAAGGTACAGTACAATCTCAAAGAAGTGATGATGATAACCATCACTTTACGGCTGTATACAAACCCCATCTCGGTTGGTGCTTTTCGTGATCCGTGAACGCTCCCTCCAAGCACTAATTGGCTATGCAATAGTCATATATTAATGGGCTTATATATTAGTTGGACTGCGCCAAACTTATATTTCGCTTTTTGATCTTTATTTTTGTTATATATTTGCCTTTTTTTTCATTGTTATATATTCATGGGATATTTTTAATATCCTTTATTCTCTAATATTTTTTTCTATAGAGAAAGAAAATAAAATCCATCGAAAGATGGTTTACAGTTTCTATACTCCTTTAATGAAACTGTAATTGACAAAAATTGGCGTTATTGTGGATCAGATTACATGCATGTTGAAAACCTCCGGCCAATTATTATTGGTATTTTTGTCCACTAGACAATGATCATGTGATTTATCCATATGGTTTCTATTTTTCTTTTTACAAGAAACCATCCGTCATTCACTAAGTAGGTTTTTCCTGTATGATGACTAAATCGACAATATTGTTTTCCTCTTTTGTCGATACGATTTTGTTAAATCGTAAAAACCAATTAATATTTGGTTTGTCCATCAACCTCATTAGAAAGTAGATTTATTTAATAATAAATCGTTGGTTTCTATTCCTTATAAGAAACCATTCATAATCCACAAAGTGGATTTTTTTCTTTTTAAAACGAAATAATGCTTCATTATTTGTTTAAAGAAGCGTTTTCTCTATATCAACCATCAAAAGATGAAATATCACTATTATTGGTTAAGCCAATTGCAGTTACCAATTTAACAGAGAACTATTGCGTTCTTGCGAGGATATTAAGCAATTTTGATTTTCCCTCATGGTAATAATCTCCAAGGACACAAAAGATCAATGGATGTGCACCCGGCTTGTTAGGCCATATCATTAGTCCTTGTAATGACTATATCGTTCTTGATATAATTTTTTTAACAAAGAATGTGTCCATAATTTCATTCTAAATGATTATCTCATCGACCCTATAGGTCACAAAAATTATTGGAGATTTTATTTTGTATATTTGGATATAGCCAATAAAATTCATGGTTATTGTTTAAATTGTATAGACTACAATTTTTTGGACAATTGTTTTTTATTATATTTTTTTCTCTTAAGTCAAGTATCTATTGTCCAATATGGTGTTGTTAAAATCCGAAATTATGAGTATATGTCTTCGATTCAATCGGATAATACTCTACGAAACTTGTTTTTGTATATGAGATTGCAATTTCTCGAGAATCGGGGGAGACTCTATGCTATTAGAAGTTGACATTAATTAACTTAAAGGTTATATAATTTCTCTCCCATCATGATCAAATCGAAAAAGGTCTGCTATTAAATAGGCGTGAAAATATCTCATTTAGCTTTCCCATAAGCTTATGCCGTTTGAAAAGGCAAATCCAATCACATCTAGAAAGCATGTAGCATTTTTATATCGACTACGAGATAGTACTCCAATAGAGTCTATCATAATACGATTCACATTCTCAATATTCTTATCTCCTCATTTGGATGATATGAGATTATAATGCTCACACGCACCGGGTACCAGTAATTCTATGAATTTTTCAAGATATGCATATATTTGAAAATCATGTTGGATCGTAGTTAACTAATAATTGTCGAATATTCATTTATAGTAGCTACTTATACAAATGATGGTGGTTTTTAACCCTCTCGAGAGAAAATCGACATATGTGATTGGTTGGCATACAATCCAAATTAATTTGGATTAATTTCTCGATTGACGCAATTTTGGATCCAAGACTCAACACCTTAAAATTGCCAAGCCGATTATTTATAAGTTGGTGTTGTCATGATGCGTTCTATGAGAAATATTATCGTTCTACAACGATTTAAGGGTTTTATTATTTATTTATTTTTACTCAAACCCTAGGATTGGATCATCAACACTTTGTTCTTCTTATATGATGCATTTGCGTGGTAGTCTTGAAGGACTCGTATTGCATTCACACAAGATGTGGTTGGAGAACATTATCGAATTTGTAATCCTTGGTGGATTAAAGTTATATTCAAGCAGACCAACCGTGACGGCTAAGCTTACGTTAGATTTAACAATCCTTTGCGTTTTTAGAAACTTGGTACAAAACCAAAAATCCGGATTAACGAGTTGATCATATCAACTTCGCAGGTCTCTTGAGGAGTCCTTTAAAAACACCAAAATCCACGCTTTAGCAGCATATATTCTATTTTCTTTCTTTCTTTATTAAAACATAGTTAGAATTATGCTAGATTAAACTCGTCTTTGAGATAGACAAAAGTTATAATTTTGATGCTCATTTTCTGCAATACTCATATAGTTGAGTTAGCATCCATAAATCGTCAAAAGTTGTACTCTTTTTCCTTCATTTCAGGTTTTGTCCCATGTGGTTTTCCTGACATTTAATGAGGCAACATCTTGTTGACATTTAATTATTTTATTTAAAATGTTGATATTTGTGCTCTTTTTCCTTCGTTCAAATTTTTTCCCATTGGGTTTTATTGGCAAGGTTTTAGTGAGACAATTTAATTCAACATGATGGTCATCCAAGGGGGAGTTATATCAATTTGGTTGTTTAGTGGATGCCCACATTTGATTAAACCAAATCAACTTAATCATCTCTTAAGAATTTGGATTTCCTTCTCACAAATACGATTTTTGTTCATGTATGATAAGGTATTCATATCTTGGCACTTTGTTGAAGAAACTACATCAACTATTTCTGCAAATCCTCTCCAAGAAATTAGCAATCCAAGACTCAAGTACTTAATGTATTGAAAGAAACATGAAGACTCGAGAACACCACTGTTAGAAGACTAACACAAAAGAAGACTTCATCAACTGGCAGATTTCTCACGAAAGCATTGCTATCTCCAGCATTCAAGAATTTCGTTTATCGAAATTGGGAAGTGTCGACTCGAAGATTTGCAAGCCAAGATTCAAATGAAGTACTTATCAGGGGGAGCATCATAGTAAAAGGTATTTTACTGGACTTTATCGCGTTGTACTCTTTTTCCTTCGTCAAGGTTTTGTCCCACTGGGTTTTTCCTTGTTAAGGTTTTAACGAGGCAACATATGCGTGTCCAACACTGTCTGAGTCTTTACATACTTATGCAATTTCAGGTTTTTCTCTTTTGAGTTTTCCTGGTATGCTTATAATGACTTAGCCACGCGATTAGGCTGCGGTTTTAATCTCGACCATCCAAGATAGGTATAGAGTGTAGGGAGAGTACGTGAAGTAGAACCATTCCGAGGTGGAGAAAACGAAACCGGCAAGAACTTGCTTGTATCACACTGGAAGTATTTGTTTTTGAAGTGGCTCACATGTCCATCCTTGCCCTGATTGTATAGAAGCAAAAATACAAAACCATTAATATCCAGTATATGCATTACTAAATTACATATGATTTACTGACAGAAATGCGTGAGTGACACACTTTGAAATAAGATTAAGATAAGTTATTAATCCCATATATATTTACTTGAATTCTTGCAGGACAAATCTTGCAGATCTTGGGTGTGTCGAAGAACATAGAATCCTTCCAACTAAAGTTCTTAAAAGATTTGTAAAATCTCATAAGCGCAAGAAGTGGTGAAGTTGAGAAAAGCATAACCTAAGTTGCTTCTACCCTGTTTAATCAATAGCATCAAAAATTAAAACCGTAATAATACAGTAGTTGAAAACAAAGAAGAAGTAGAAGTTTAAATTGAATGGCTTAGTACATACACGAAATCGATAGGCAAGTAAAGGAAGTCATATTCAGAAATAATCATGTCCTGCAGACCATCATGATTTAACATTGCTAATGCTTTTCTGTTCTCTTCTATGCAGTGCAGGTCCACTATTTCAATCAGCATCCTCCTGCTGCATGTGATTTTTGTAGACAAAAATTCATTACTAAATAGTAAAGAACAAAAATCGAGACGAGGACTTGACGGACCAGACGTGCGAGTAATGCAGACAAACACCAGTACAGTACATGGACCGGTCCTCAAAATGAGGTACCGGTCAACACCAAATACGAGGGACTTGGTTCCATAAGAGAACCGCCCGCACTGGCCCCATGTGCGACCCTAGCCACGGTGGTCATCGGGGGAGTGTTATAAACCGTTGTTTATTTACTAAGATGCCCTTCGTGTCTAAGTTTAGGGTTTACATATCTTGGACACCAAGTCTTATATCTTTATAAATAGAAGCTTAAACATTATATTCTACAGACATATCTAATAGAATTCTCTCTCTTTCTTCCTCCCTATTTTGTGTCTCCTTCTCTATTTTCTATAGTTTACAAGAGTAATGCCTTATTACCAGAAAAGCAAATAATGGCGTACTACGCACTCCGCGTGCTCTATATTCTATAAGTTACCATCAAAATAAGAAACGTCGTATAAAAACTAATCTGAAACTTAACCCCGTCAACACTTAACGAAACCCATATTACCGCGAAACTATTAGACAAAACCAAACGGAGTTTAAAAACCTTCTTCTCTCTATTTTTCTCTCTCTCTGTTCTATGGAAGACTAAACGAACCCTAGAAGAAAGAAAGAAAAGGTACGGTTTTTCTATCACGTCAGTTTCATACGGACAAGAAAAAAATAAACTTAGTTAGGGCTTTCTTTTATTCTTTGTAATAAACTGGTATTCCTTTTATACTGAATCGTTGAAAACCCTAGAAATGAGATGGGAATTTTGGGTAGATATTTTTGGTAGACACATACGACGATTGTTATTGTTTACGGGTAAATTAGTGATCTGTTTTGTTCTGATCATTATTATTACTATTGTTTTTTTTTTTGTTTTTTTTTTGTGTGTGGTTTTTAGGGATCTTGATTGGAAGCTTATAATTTGAAGTGAATCATTTTATTGTTGTTTTTAGATGTTATATCGAGCTGATGAAATTTGGGGTTATTAAAAGACTTAGTTGAAGTATGAACTATCATGTGAAATTTTAGTTGCATTATTTTCTGTTTCCCTTAGTGGATTCAGTTATTATTCTGGTTTTGAGATTTCTAAAAGGGTTCAAATGATACTAGGATTTACTGTTTGATCAGTTTGGGGTTATGGGTAGTGTTTATATTTGTGAATCCATTTGTAGGACGGTGATGAGATCTATAAGCTCTTTAAAAGAATTAGCTAAGGGTTTAAATGGTGATATTATCAAATCTAACACAAAACACTAGTATACTCTTCTAGAGTTATGTAATTACAGTGGCAGGAGTTGAACGTTTTTTATGTATCATCTGAACTTGGTCTTATTCTTGCTTCCAGTTTGGCCCATATTTGAGAGTCTTAACTGTTTCCTCATGTTGTCATGTACTAATCTTTTGTTGTCGATGTGCTGCATTTGTTTTGGCCAGGAATCTTTGGTATTGCATAAATTAGGGACGTGAGGATTTTGAGAGGTGTTGGGTTCGGTGAGTTCTGAGCTACAAGACGTAGCAAGTATATGGATTTTTGATACCACTATAGATATTTATTTGAATTTATATGAGAAATCATGGGATCGGCATGTTGTGTTGCTATTAAAGAAAGGAGTGCACCAAACAGAACGAGCAGTGATCACAGGAGTGGTGGGTATTCCCCATCATGGAGTTTTCGCTGGGATAATAGAAGGCGCGTGGCTGGTGAAGTAGGGAGTATTCATAGTCAGTATTCTCGTGGACACAGTGGCAATGTTGCCTTGGAGATTAAGGGCCGAATGGATGTAAGTAGAGAAGATATATCAGATGGAGGAAGTCCTTTGGAAAGTTTACATTCTCCAGCATGGCAAAAGTCTCCAGCTCACGAAGGAGCTGCTGGGGATTTGGCTACTCCTGCTTCAGGCAAGCCTTCGCCATTATAGATTCCTTTTCTCTTCTTTTATATTTTATAGCATCTATTGTTAAGTTAAATGTATATTCTCTGTAGATGTTAGACTGCCATTTATCTATTGGGTTGATATTTGTGTCTTCGTCCTAGCCCCTAAAAGAACTTCGTATCTTGATTGCTGGTCTAGTGGTGCCCTAGGCCATGTTTTTCTTCTCCTTAGTATACTTCCATTTTTTATAATTTAGCTTTACAGAGTATCCCCCCTCTTCATTGTTAATTCTGTCTTTTGTAAGGAGCGTTCTAATGAGAGACAAAAATCACCAAGCGTTGATATGTATGATGATCTGTTTGAGTCAGTACTCCAATCTTCACATAGTAGACTTAACTAATTGCACCCATTCACATCTCATCCCTTTTGTACTTGTGGATTTGGCTACTCCTACTTCAGGCAAGCCTTCGCCATTATAAATTCCTTCTCTTTTCTTTTATATTTTATAGCATCTATTGTTAAGTTAAATGTATATTCTCTGTAGATGTTAGACTGCCATTTATCTATCAGACTATCACCCTCACTCATATTGGGTTGATATTTGTGTCTTTGTCCTAGCCCCTAAAAGAACTTCGTATCTAGATTGCTGGTCTAGTGGTGCCCTAGGCCCTGTTTTTCTTCTCCTTTGATACTTCCATTTTTTTATAATTTTGCTTTACAGAGTATTCCCCCTCTTCATTGTTAATTCTGCCTTTTGTAAGGAGCGTTCTAATGAGAGACAAAAATCACCAAGCGTTGATATGTACGATGATCTGTTTGAGTCAGTACTCCAAGCTTCACATAGTAGACTTAACTAATTGCACCAATTCACATCTCATCCCTTTTGTACTTATGGATCTGAATTGCACCTTTACTTGTACTTATGGATCTGAATTGCACCTTTACTTGCTGCTGATGACTTCTATTATGTCATCATTGTCATGAAGCAAAGGGTACATTACTACATTATAGTCTATAATAACTAACAAAGTGATGTGAGTTTACCCAATTCTATGTAAAAGAAGAAAGCAGAAAGTACAGTTAGAAGAAAACCAACAAAAGTAATCCAAATCTCCATTTGTATATCATCAGAGATTTTCTAGTGTTAGATGCTTCTGATTAAGAGCTCAAAGTGATAATGAATAACAGAGATTACCTGCTTAATTAATTTTGTTGGCCAGTTTAATATTACGCTAATACTAAAACTCAACTAGACTTTCGGAAAATGCATGGATGATGGAGGACTTCATGGCCCGTTAGTGGTGATTTTCCCATTTATGGTTACTACTTACTATTTTCTTCAGTTTTTGAAGTGGTTGTTGAAATTATCAAGTTTCCCTTGTTTGTATTTTCGATCTTAAAGAAACTTTTCCCTTTAAAAGATAAAGATATCAAAGGAACTTCCAAAGTAAATCAATTGCTGGCCATTAAGATTTCTGTCTACTCTATTTGAGTGTTACATCTGATTACTTTCCATGTGCTTGCAACAGAGATATCCTTGGGAAGCAGTTTCTCTACTGAGGTGAGTTTGAACCATTTAGGGTTACTGCGCACAATTTTTCTTTAGTTTGTCTTTATACTGAAAGTTGTGTGTGTTTTCTTTGTAGGTGAAGGATATAACTGAAACACCGACAGTTGCAGATCCGTCATCTTCGAAGCTTGCCTTTTCAATACCTTCAACCCCCTTTTTCACAGTTCCTAAGTCAACCTCAACCCCGTCGAGGAGAGCCCGACGTTCTCCTGGACACCAGCTCTTGAGAGAAGTCCCTGATAGCCGAATATGGGGATTAAAGTCGCCAAATAACAACTCACTATCTGAGGGAAGACAGTCCTTTGTCCTTTCTACCTGTAGCAATGACTTGACATTGGGCTCCCATGGTGGGTCTTCCGATGGTTGGTCAATGCGTACCTTTTCTGAGCTTGTGGCGTCTTCTCAAAGAGAGAGGTGGTCTTTTGACAGTGAGTCCTTAGGCTCTAGCCGTGGTAAACTAACAAGGTCAGATAGCCAGCCTTTATCTTCTCCCTCTATCGATCTTCGTGCATGCGGGATTTGTTCCAAACTTTTGGCAGAAAGATCATCATGGGGCAGTACTGAACTCCCTGTGGTGGCTGTCCTGATCTGCGGGCATGCTTTCCATGCCGAGTGCTTAGAGAGCATGACATCACAGAATGACAGGTATGATCCACCTTGCCCGATATGCATTGGTGGTGGGAAGCATGTGGCGAAGATTTCTGGAAAAACATCAAGAGAAGCAGACTTGAAGTTAAGATTTAACAGGATATCCAGAAACCGTGTAATGGATAGTGATGTTGACGGGGATTCGGTGGTGTCTAACCAACGGAGAAGAGAAGGAAAAGCCCCCAAATTGACTGGACCTTATTCCAGCAGGAGGAGTTCCTTTGCGGGACCTTTCTTAAGGAGACACTTCTCGCTTGGTATGAAGTCGACTAGATCTCTCGAAATTAGCGAATCATCTTCTTCAAGAAGAAAGGGATTCTGGGCAAGATACCGAAAGTAGTGATCTGGGGCGGATAATGAAGAGGTTAGCCATTACTATTCATGAACTTAATTACTTAAAATGTTCTCCTTTTCTTCTTCTGCTAAATAGTTTCATTTCATGGAATGCTAATGCCGTTTTAATGTTTACTTCGAGCAGAAATGCTGCGATTAAGCTGAAAAACCGCACACACGTCTCTCTTAATTGGTACCATAATCTTTGTTGTGCGTGATACTCCTCGGCATGACGACAGAATATCAACTCCTAGCAATGAAGCTAAGCAGGAATGAATCTTATTTTGTACTTTGTAAAAAGTATTTACCTTTTCCCTCTGTAAAATTTTATTGTAGAAACAGAGGACTGTTGAAAATGTTCTGTTATGGAAAAAAAAGAACGCTTAAAGGAAAATCATCAGAAATGTAGAGCTTTTTTTTTGAAAAGAGTTTGAGGGCTCCTAAGGATTCAAATATCCTACAATGAAGATAAGGGGACCTATAATTCATAAGAAAAATACTAAAATACCCTTAACCTATTAAATATTGAAAACTTAAAACTAATTTGTTTTCATTCCTCTTATTTAATTCTTCCATTTTATTCTTCCCCATCACCTCCATCGCTTATTTCTTCGATTAATCGTCAATTCTCAAAATAATTCATTATCGATTAACACCATTTAATCCACCCGCAATGACTTCAATAAGGTAAAAATCAAAAACCCATCTTATTTAATTGGTTTCAATAAGGTAAAAATCAAAAACCCATTTTATTTAATTGGTTTCAATGCATGGATAAGCGGAATCGATCGAATTGGGTTTTTGAAAAAACAGTTTCAGAACTGTCTACGGTTGGGAAAATTCATATTTCCCAACCGTAGATTGAACTGTCTACGGTTGGGAAGTATGAATTATCCCAACCGTAGACAGCATACGGTGGGGAAATATGAATTTTCCCAACCGTAGACAGGACTGAAACTGTTTTTGCAAAAATAAGTGATGGGTTTTCTTATTTTTTTCTTTTTATGATCGTCATCTTCATCACGACGGACAAGAAGAAGAGAGAAAGAAAAATAATAGGTTTTTTTTTAGGCCGACCGAGCGAAGCGAGGGAGGACTCTATATATGGTGACTTTGTGTCAATGCGGGACATGACTTTTTTTTTCAATTGAAACAAAAAGATTGGAAATGGTCTAGATTGAAAAACCAAAAAGGCCCTCTATCTTTTCAATCACCTCAGAAAATGGCGTAAATATAACAGAAACTGAAGGGCATTCGCGTAAAATTTCTCATACTCTAAAAAGGACACGGAGGTTGGAATTTGTTGAATTGTTGAGGGTGTTGTGGTAAAAGTGAGGTAAAGGTTAGTGGGTCGAATCCGACCACGTCCAAATTTTAATTTTTTTCTTTTTTTTTCCTTCTTTTTTTCCCTTTCTTTCTTCTTCTTCTTCCTCTCGATTTCTTCAGATAAACAACAATCTTCCACCACAATAGCAATCCCACCACTGCTATCGCTACAACACCAGCAGAACAACACCATTTCCACACCACTGTGAGATCACCACCTGACCACCACCACCACCACCATCACAATAGCAATTCCACCACCGCCATAACAACATCACCACCTTCACTACTATTAGTACCACTACCACCAGAGCCACCATCACCATGACACCATCGTCAATTTCAAAACACCAACCTTTCTCATCGTTTCAGTGCCGCCTTAGGTGCCGCTCTTCTCTACAAAATGGTCCGTTATCTTTAATAAATACACATGAATGAAAAACAGATCATAAAGCAAAAATTGACGATTCACGGTTTCAATTGGGGTTTTCTTGATAAAGAAAAGGGATCAATTTCGGGTGATTGATTTTTTTTAGGGGTTTCTCTGGTTAAGGGATTTTAATCGGGGGTTTTCTCAATCTAGAAAAGGGGATCAATTTGGGGTTTACTTGATTATTAAATTAGCTATCAATTGGATCACAGAATCGTGTCTTCTCTTGCTATATGGTTAAGTATGATGATTACCAGTGGTTTTATTAATGGCGGATATGGATTCTGCCCGCTGGAGAAGAAGATAGTTTTCGAGAGTGGGAAAGAGTGAAATTTTTTTTTGCTTTGATCGGACAACTGGGGAGAGAGTGAAATTTAGGAATCACTTACTCACACCTTACAACATGCGTCGATTTTTCATTTTGTTTTGAAGGGTAGTTTTAGGTTTTATCACTTTAATATTTTATTCTAACTGCACTTGCTCATTTCATTTCTTTTTTTGTTCATTTAACTGGTCTGCTGTTGCCAAGATTAACCAAACTAGCTTAACGAGGAAAAACACATGGCCCATCTTGATAATCGTTTAACACCATACCAAATTTTGACGGATAAAAGTTGGAAAAATGTTACGGTTTAGTTGGAAAAATTATGACCGGGAAAATGTCAGCGTTTTGTCGGCCTCCCAATGCTGCAGCAGTTAATTTGCGTCAATTTTTTTCGGTCAATTATGACGGTGACGGAACTAAATTGTGAATACAAAATTTAGTATTGCGTCAATTTTTTCGGTCGGCCATTTCACCGTGGCAGCGGTCATCTAGTTTATGATCATCATCTTCATCATGATTTATGAATGAAAAGAGAATGAGAAGACAATAGATTTAGTTTTTTTGTATATGATCATCATCTTCATCATGATTTATGAATGAAAAAAGAAAGAAAAGATAATAAATTTAATTTTATAATTCATGGAGGGTATTTTAGCCATTACAAAAAAATAGTTAGATATGGGGTTTTGTTGATTACTATTTCATAACCCAATTTTGTCATCTTGTGAGCCCTCAAAACTAAATGTTTGGAGCCCCTATAATAAGTTTTTTTTTTTTTTTTTTGGTAAGTATTAGAAATGTAGAGCACTTCAGTTAACCGCAAAAAATTATATTTTGTACGGTCCTATCTTTTTAGGGAAAAATATCGTTTGGTCCTTTTATAGGTGGGCCCATGTCTGTTTAGTCCTTTGGTCAAACGCCTTTTACTGTTTGGTCTATAATTATTTAAAAATACAGAATGGACAAAAGTACCCTTCCATGTTAATTTTTACTTATTTTTGTATCGAGTTCATTCCAGAAATGAAATTTCATATAACAACATATACAAATAGGACTTCATTCCGTAAATGAAGTCCATTTAAAACCTTTTTTTTTCCTTCATATCAAAACCTATACAAACCAGACTTCATTAGGAAATGAAGTCCATATAAAACCTATACAAACCAGACTTCATTCCATAAATGAAGTCCATATAAAACATATACAAAACCAGACTTCATTCCAGGAATGAAGTCCATATAAAACCTAAGAAAAACAGACTTCATTCCTGGAATGAAGTCCATATAAAACCTTACAAAAATATATGGACTTCATTCCTGGAATGAAGTCCATATAAAACCTAAGAAAAACAGACTTCATTCCAGGAATGAAGTCCATATAAAACCTAAGAAAAACAGACTTCATTCCAGGAATGAAGTCCATATAAAACCTAAGAAAAAGCAGGACTTCATTCCAGGAATGAAGTCCATATAAAAGTAGACTTCACGGTGAATGAAGTCCATTAGACTTCATTTCGGAATGAAGTCCATATAAAACATCAGCAACATCATCTTCATCTTCTTGACGTCTTCAACAAAGAAGAACAACATCGTCTTCAACACCGGAGCAACATCTTCATCTTCAACAAAGAACATCGTTCAACAACAAGAACATCGTTGTTGTTCGTAAATCTTCATCGCCTCCAAAAAAACACAACATAAATCGATTCAAGATTCTCAAAAAAATCAAGATCTTCTTCAAGACGAGCGATCGGAAACAACACGAGTTCAATCATCGTCGTCTTTATCAAAACGGATCTGTTTCATCGCCGTCTTTATCAAAAACGGATGCATGCAGAGAATGAAATCAAGAAAAAACACGTTTACATCTTAAGCAAGCATCAACGACGAAGATGATTTCATCTCGCAATCAAAACAAGACGATGATTGAACATCATCGTCTTCATCTTCATCTCTGTAAACAATTGCAGTAGCAGAAAAAAAAAAACCCTAGAAAAAATGGCGGAGGCGGAGAAGAAGAAAGAGAGAACCGGTGGAGAGAGAAAGTAAATCTGAGAATTACTTTATATATTGTCCTTATCCAAAAGGGTAATTTTGTCACTACAAGGTGACATTTACATCATCCATGACATCAGCGTAGGACCAAATGATAATTTTTAGGACCAAATGATAATTTATATTACCAAATAGGACCAAACAGACAATTGACTGGGTCAAATGGACTAGACTGATACATATATTTTATTTTTAGGACTATATGGTGTTTCCAACATCTTTTTATTGCTTACCATGGAAAATTGGTTTGTAATGAACGCTCAGTATTTAATAGAAGCTTACTAATTCTTAATCAAGTGTCGAGGGATGGAGTGGACAATAAGCCTAGTTTGATTGGGGCCAAAACTTTTAATTGGGGGCCTTGCACTAGTGGACAAAAAAGTTCACCCGATCCTAATTTGGGTCACCCCTTAAAAAAATATTTTCTAAATGGCTAAAATGCCCTAAGTGATTAGTATTAATTTTAAATAATTAGTGATAATCTTACTTAATTTGAGTTTAACTTTTTTTTTTCAAATTTTTTATTTATCCATGTGTGAAAAATCGCTGAGATCATGGATAATTTTTTTTGCCCAGATCCGTATGAAAAATCGTCATGGTATTGAAGTGGTTCACTAACGACTCTAAACGGTCGTTAATGTTTAGACTGTTTCAGTGACGATTCTGAACAGTCGTTAAATTTTATAAAAGAGTCGTTATTAGACTGTCGTAAACAGTCGTTAATGTTTCGACCGTTTTAGTGACGACTCTAAACGCTCGTTATTTCTTATAAAAGAGTCGTTATCTTCTTTGAAGGGTCATTAATGGCGGAAATGTACGACAGTTTGGAGTCGTCATATAAAGATCAATCCCCTGACGACCCTTTGGAAGGGTCGTTATTGTTTTTATTATGTATATGACGACCCTTAAAGTCATTATTGTCTTTGAAGGGTCGTTAATTGCAAAAAAATAAAAAAAAAATCAAGGGTAAAACAGTATTTTCATAATCCGATGAATACGCCCCTGAAAATTTTGGGGTACAGATAAAATCTCATGGCCCCTGATTGGATTTTAAGGCCCCCAATCAAACTAGGACAATAAGGTTCAATACTGCAGCTGTGGCTGCCTGGATGAGTACATGATAACGAGTGAAAATTCTATATACTCCACAATTGTCATGAGAGGTCTGAGGCGCCAGACTCAAGTTCCCCTCGAAAGACGCGTGGGTTCAAATCCAATCCAATCCTCCTCCCCAATCCCCCATCCCACTTCTTCCCTTTTTTTTTCCTTCAAAAGAGGGCGTGTATCTACCCACTTCTGATAAGTATTTTCTTTTTTGTTCCAGTGATTCCAGGCATACCGTCTAAAGCAAACAACTTTAAAACCGCTAGGATACGAACGAGTGGGCTCCATGGCCTGGGAATTTGCAGGAGTCAGTTTTGGGGGCCCTTGTAAGAGAGTTTGTGAGAGGGGGTTTTAAGGTGTTTGTTTAGGTTGTACACCAAGAATTTTTGTTTTTGTTCTTTTTGCAATCTTCCCATTTCTGAACCCTTTTCTATCTCTCTCTCTCCTGGAAAAGGTGTTGCAAGGGCTTTTATTAAACAATAAACAAGTTTATACAGAGATGGCCGGGAGTCTAGCAACAAGTTGAGCTCCCACGTCTTTTTGAATAATAATACCAAGCATATGAAAAGAGAACCGCCTATTTTATTGTTGTAATCGTGACACGCAAGACAGTTCTTCAGTCTCCTGATGAAAACAATCAAATCTTCACCTAGCTCGCCAAGTGTTGTAAAAGCGAGAACTCCGAAACCATACACATGAGTCGTACATTTAGCCAAATATTTGTTAAGTTTGTGAGTAATGGCCGCAGAGATAGCTTGTCCAAGTGCGAAATTGCCACTTCCAGTGAATGGCAAAACCCCCGTGACATTGAAACACACGTCTTGTCCATTTTCCCAACAATAGACAAGAATATCAGCAGGTCTTAGTTCCTTACCGTTAGACAGGAAACCAAGTTTAGCTTCCTTCCTAGCCGCGACTCCAGACTTGTAACATATATCTGCGATTGCATCTCTGACCAAGTCGTGTCTGTACTTGAGGCCCACATCGCTTGCACAATGGAGAGCATGATCGCCATAAATGTCCATGTCCCTGCCACAACAAGAACATATGCTGTCTTCTGTGAATAGAGGAATACCCAATCGGTATTGTAAAATAGAACTAAACTGTCGAGGCACGATACTTTGATTTAGGCCTGCTATTGGAATCGCTTTAAGAAAGTCCAGTGCCGACCTGTTGCTCTGCCATAAGAATGAATCTCGTGCATAAATAGGATATTTAATGGGTAAATCTTGCTTTACAGCTCCAAAATATAGCACTGCCAGGGATTGCATTGGGTAGGGGGCAGTGTTATTGATATTGAAGGAAGAAAGAGATAAACCACTAACTTGTAGGAAGGTGTTGAGAGACTGTTGGAAAGTATGGCTTGATTCCAGTGCAACAATGTCAGGTAGAATACTGTCATGGAGGGATCGAGTTTGAAGGCATGATGCAAAATAACAGTAGTTAACTGTATCTGTCATCGTGTAGACTCCTAGACCACCTTCTTTGATAGGTAATGTGGCTATACGTTTATGTAGTAGGCCAAAGCCAGCTCCATCCGCAGTTATTAGGTGTCTCAAATATTGCATTAAGTGATAATCATAGGTCGCAGCTGCTTGGTGCAAGGCTTGAGGTCTAGTGGTACGCATGGTGAAATATAGCCGTGATACACATGTATAGTTGCGCAACAACAGTAACTCACTCTGTGGGTCTTGGAGTTTCTTGACAGCATCCATCAGTTGAGTAGTTTTGTCCACCTAAATTTATTATCGACATATTTTGAGTTTTTTTTCACTTTTTCTCTCTCCTAAATTTTTTCCCTCTGGCGAAAAGTTTAGGGTTTTCAAACTTTTTTCACTTTTTCTTTGCTTTGCTTGATCATCCTCGGGTGATTTGAGATGGGGGATGATACTGATCCTCCCCAAACGCGAGTTCTCACGTACGCTGAAAAAGTTTTAGGTAAAAAAAGCTTCCAACAACTTCTGTGGATTTGAATACATTGCCAAACCCTACTTTGGAAGAAGGAAAACCGGCAGTTGTGCTTCATGTTTCTTTTTATGAAGAGGGTTGTGATATTTGGAGATTCAGCCTTATTGGCCATTTGGATTTTAAGGGAGTCAATTTTCAGGATGTGAAGAATAGCTTTGAACAACAATGGCAGCTAGGTCAGGGCCGTGTTCAATTCATTCCTATGAATAGACTTTTTTATTATCAAGATGCAAGTTAAGGAAGATAGAGATAAGATACTTAATGCTGAGGCCTGGATGTTTGATCAGCAAAAGCTTAACCTAATGGAGTGGTTTCCTGGTTTTGATGCGGATAAACACAATACTTCTCATGCTACGGTATGGGTTAAGTTCACTGGATTGCCTGTTGAATTTTGGATTGAGAAAACGCTGTTGGCGTTTGGTAAATCACTTGGTACTCCAATTGTTGTTGACAAGTGTACATTAGATCATGAGTATGGGTATTACGCTTCAGTTCTCATTGATATTAATTTCGCTGAACTGGATACTAATGGCATTCATATCACTGTTGGAGGTAGAGAATTCTGGCAGCCTATTGAGATTCATAAACGACCTAAATTCTGCAATAAGTGTAAGATTATTGGCCATGTTGATTCAGAATGTAGAAAGAAACACAAGAATACTGCGGCTAACGTGCAACAACAGGCTTCAGCGTCGCTGCAACAGGGTAACAACTTGGTTATATCACATGATGCGCGTAGTAATAATGTTGCTGGAGATGGGAATGGATGGCAGGAAGCCAGACGTAAGAAAGGAAAGACAGCTCTTGTCATACCAGTTGTGCCTGAGATTGTAAACGGGTTACCTAATGGAAGTCAAGTTTCCTTGGGTAATGGCCAGCATAGGGTGAATAATGTACCTAATGGGAATCAGACTTCTGGTATGCATGGCCATCATGCAAACGTTAACTTTGTTCAAACTGGACTTGAGGAGGGTGAAGTGTTATCGGGGAGTGTTCAAGTGGATGTAGCAAAACAGCTGCAAGATGAGTTAGCCAAGTCTGAAGCTATCTTTCGCTCTGCCTATGTCGAATTGGCAAGAACTAGACAAAGAGCAGAGGCGCAAATAGTTTTAGCTACTAGTGCTACGGAGGGTATGCCTAGTTCTAAGTCAACATTGAATTCTGAAGCGAGGGAGAGTAGGAATTCAATTGTTGATAGGACTGCTGCTAACTTATCTGACACTCCTTTAATTGATGACCTTTTTGTTCGTGAAAGCATTGTTTCGCCAAATCGGTTCGAGGCTTTGAATGCTGAACTTGGTTTGAATGACGACAATTATGCTCCTGTTGGTTTGGGTGTTCAAGAAAGCTTACAAGATGGTTTGGCTCCCGTGTTTGATCAAAATTATGGAATGTGGACGTCTGGAACGCCAGTTATCATGGCACGAAATTCTGGTGGGTCTCGCAATTCTGGAAACTCAAATTTGATTGAAAATACTTCGAAAATTGATGCTGGTTCTAAGATTAAACCTGGTAACGGAGGACTGAAGTTTGATTCTACAAGGTTAGCGCAGAGAGTTAAGTTACCTAATAATCCTAAAACTGTTTCCCAATGAGAGTTCTCTTTTGGAACATAAACGGGATTGTGCGTGATGAGGCACAAGCAAAACTTAGAGAGTTAGTTAAGGATTTTAAACCTGATATTATTGGTATTGCTGAACCAAGAGTGTCAGTTAATTCAAGGCATGTTCGTAGATTTCGTATTGATGGTTTCAGTAACTCGATTATTCATAACTCTACTGATACTTGTATTGGTAACTTGTGGGTGATGTGGTCTTTGAATGTTGTTGATCTGGTGGTAGTAAACTGCTCTAAACAGGCTATTACTATTGGTGTTGATGGTGTTCATATTTCTCTTGTGCATGCTAGCTCGGTGCAAACTACTAGGCGTAGTCTTTGGAGACAGTTGGATATGGGGCCTCTTCAAGTGCCGTGGCTGGCAATTGGGGACTTTAATTGTGTTCTTCGTAACGAAGAGAAAAAGGGTGGTGCGACTCCTAGAACTGCAGTTGTCAATGAATTCATCGATTGGATGGATGACAATAGCCTCTTTGAAGATGAATCTTTGGGTTGTAAATTTACTTGGTCTAATAAACAAACTGGGGTTCACAGAATTATTAGTAGGCTTGATCGGGCGGTGATTAATGAGTTTTGGTTGAATCATTTTGAGAATTGGCGGTGTAAAGCTCTTCCTAGGGAAGTTTCTGATCATTCTCCTCTTATGGGTTATCCTTTTATTAATGTGAGGCCAAGAAGAGCTCCTTTTCGAGTTCAAAAAATGTGGACTTCTCATTGTTGTGTAGATAGCCATTAGAAGTATTCAATCAAAAACTCTAACACGCAAGAGAACTAAAAAAAAGAACTGAACTAAATAGAAAGCAAAAGAAAATTAAGATTGCAGTATTCCAGTGTACCCCTCTTTGTTGATTATTGTTCTCCTTTTATACACAACTGTCGTGACTTCTTCTCAAATTTCTGCTCAGATTCAACCCTGTCTTCATGCCTGAAAGAATGGAAATCGACCTTATTCATCTCTCCAATTGGTACACAACACACCCATCTCTAATGATTGATTCAAACCCTTCCTGGATTAGGGGAAAATCACTCCACATAGATGTAACGTCTTCCACATATTTCTGCTCACACCAGCTGAAATCAGTTGTTGATTACTTCTTAGCTGAGATATAAGAGCGGCAAGTCTGAATTCACTCGTCTCTCACTGATTACAATCATCTCCAAAGCCCGGTCCAATCACATACACCCATTTCTCATTTAGGCCCTTGTCAAGCCTAAGCCACTGCACCGTTCTTTTCTCCCTGAACCTCAGTTTAACTCCACAAATTCCATTGCGACAATTTGTCAACATCAGACTCACATACTAACCAACACCAGACAACTCCGTGTGAGCAACTTCCAAACTCAAACATCACTACCAGCTTGATTCAGAGCTCTATTCCGTCTCCATTCACATTTGCAGATCAACATACTCCCTGGCGACAAATATCAGCAGCAACAATCATAACCCTAACACCACTGATTCAGCAACCCTTTTAAACCCCTAAATTTCAGATGATGATGTTAAACTCAAACCAGCCAGCCATTAAACCATTACTCCAGCAAGTATTTCACACAAAACCCATTATTTCCAACCATGAATCATTGGCAGTAACACACTAATACTTCTCAAGAAAAAACCAATTCAAATCTGTGGTTAGAAATTCAATCTATTGTCGTTGTTACTCCATTGCCACCGTCACTTATTTCCTTGCTCTTCTCACTGAATCCTTGGCTTGAATTCAGTCATTCCAACGAATCAAGACAACACCACAAACACCACTGCAATCGTCGATTCCCGCCCTCAAAGACAGACAATGAATACCCCATCTGTAGATGCCTTTTGAATGAATTGTACCAAGTTTCTTCAATTGATTGCAAACCAAATCGAACCTCAAACCCCCCCCCCCCCCAAAGTCCGTCAATCGAACTCATGGAATAAACTCCCAGATTCAATCGATGTTGTTTCAAAAATAATGAATTGATTGGCTTGAATCTCGACCCCAAAACTCCACAGATCCACTCTCGTTGATACTGTAGGAATTCAAAATAATAAGCACTTGCATCTCCTGGTTCTTTCTCACTGAATCTCGATCTCTCGCCATTGAAAGTGGTTGTAATAATAGCTAGAAAAAATGAGAATTCCTCCTCTAGAATTGATGCTCAGATCCCTTTTCTTTTGATAAGAAGGGAATGAAAATGTTTAATAGAATAACACAAAAAGAATGTGGTGGAAGAGATGCCACGTATCCCACTTTCTTTACCACCATTCGCTCTGTTCGTGAAATGAAAGAGCCAAGCAAATGGCTCGAGTGGTTAGCAGCATGAGTGTACAAGGTAGACCACCACAGGCCCAGCCTCTTTTGTTGCCTTGAGCTTTGTTGTCGCAAACGCCATTAAGTTCATCGTTTAGCCATTTATTTTCCGGGTGAACGGGTTTCATTTGTAATTCCTGTAAATGACTTAAAACAACATTATTAGCCATATATTGAGACCTAGCTAGTATAAATGTGGGTATAAAAATGTCGCACTTACGTGCTTATCACTCAATATTTAACAAGTCGGGAGATCTTTGGGACTTCCAAAGAGGATGGACGCTTTGTTAAAGGTAAGAAATTCAGTTTTACGCCTTTAACAGATGCATTGTTATGCTCTTCTGAAATTGTTTGTACAAATAAATATGAATCTTTGGAATCAGAACTTGGTTTTAGAGAGATAGATGTGGAAGTTCAGCCAAATAATAAGGAAGTTTTGGATGAGAATGAAGCTGAATTGGATGTGTCAGCTATGGCTGCGGAAGTTAAAAATTCTAAGGAATGGGGAATGCTTACAAATGACAATACAACTAAGAAAGATAAGGCTGTGGTAAGTATCTCAGTTCCTGTGGTTCAAAATTCAACTAATAATTCAACCGAACCAAGTACAGATGATAAACGAAAAAAGCTTGCTTTCCTTAAAAGCTTGGAGGCTATAAGGGAAAATCGTGAGTTTGAAAACATTCTCATAAAAGAAGAACTTGAAGAAGTAGGTAATATTAAGAATGATGATGTGCGTACCAATTTCATTAGAAATCCAGATTATAGAAGAGACTATTTCAAGGAAAAGAGGGAGGTTACGAAAAGAGTTACAACAAAGAAAAAGCTTCAATCTCCTATTAAGCTTGTTCCTGGTGGTAATTATGCTTCTGATGAAGATGATTATGGTTATGATGATGCTTATGATGAGGATTATAATGAGCAATATGGAGACCTTGATTTAACTCAAATGATTGCTGATCTTATTCCTAAGAAGAAGAATTTTAGAGTTGGAAACAAAGGGCGCAAACGTTTTTAAATGTTCCTAGCTTTCTTCTTTTTGTTATTTATTTGTGTTTAGAAGCTTATTATGAGCTTTTGGTGCTATTTTTTGTGCCCATTTGGTTTATGGGGGTGGGGAGGCCTTGAGCCTCCCATCTTGTAATTCTTGTAATTACGTTTTTTTGTTATAATAAACCTTGGACTTAGCAAAAAAAAAAAACTCAATATTCAACAATTTATCGAATTTACAATATTTGCTCAGACGAGCAATATCTAAGAACTGTGCGCCTAACATGTTCAATCCATGAATCACTGAGCATTCGTCACTCATGCTCAATTCAACAAAACTTAGACTCACTGTCTAATCAAGTCAACGACTCGACTAATCAAATACACGTACGCCTTTGCCAGACTCCACGTTCGTGAGACGTCAATCACATCACATGGGGGATATTACTTAGGGTTTTGGTCTGGCGGCCTACGGCACGTGTGTTCATCCACGATGAGAAATGTGAGTAAGTCGTGCAAACGGTTGAAGGAGTTAGCAAAGTAGTGGGTGGACGGTTAACCAAGTCTCCGCGCGACATGGAACTGATTTTACCACGATCTCCCACTTTCCCACTCTTTCACTCAAGAAATCGTCACACTTACTGGGATCAATGTGTTCGCTATTCTGACAATATAAATAAGCTCTGAATCGATGACCAAAAGAGGACATTCGTTTTTACATGAACAATCGTCTACACACAAGTTCTCTCGATTAAACTTATTTACACATACTTGCAGAAACCTTCAACACATCCACAATCCTTGATCATCATTGATCCCACAATTCTCAGCTTCCCTCCTATAGATCAACCCATCTCCCTCTTTGTGACCAATTGACTCTGGAACGTCCATTGACTTGGTTTAGGCCGGAGTCCTACAGATTGATCTCTCGAACTCAAAGCACTCCCGTGCAGTGCATCTGTATGAGGTTAAGCAGTTTGCTCGGTTGAGGAGTCGTCATATCTTCACTTCCCTAAAAAACCAGCAAATCGTTTTTCCCCATCTACAGATTGACGACCACAGTGGGAGATCATTCTCTCGGTTGTAATATCAAACTTTCACAAAGATGGCTGGTCTTAGGTCTGGGTTAGTTACAAATCCCAACACAAACGACGCTAACACTAGCAACACTGGTGGTGGTACCAAAAACTACTCTTGCTCCCAAAAGCGCACTTGTGATACCACTCCTGCTCCTCAAACCAACATTAGAGACAATCACCTCTTCGAGGTCTCTTGAAGAAATCAGAGAAAATTCACCTACCATAGGTGATCTCATAAAGGTACAAGAAAATTTTGCCAAAAATCAAATTGACATGGATAACACACAGAAAGAGCTGTGCAATTATCTCAAAACTCTCACTGACAAGATGTCAGAGAAAACTCGGGAGAAGGGAAAAGCCAAAGAAACATCTTCGGATGATGATCCTGAAGTCACTCCGATCCATGTAGTAGATGATGATGAAGTCCACAAGGCTGCAGATAACTCACCAACAAAGGAACTGCGCAGCTTCATCACCCGTGAAGACTGGGAACGCTTTATGGAGGAACGAGGAAAAGACAAAGACACCATCGGTTCATCGTCATCAACCTCCATATCCTGCTACTGCACAACGAATTCCTCTCCCAAAGGGATACACCTCTCCAACGTTCACACTGTAAAACGAAACGGGAACGCTCGAGAACTTGTCTCTCGATTCCTGAAAGCACTAGGCGAACATGAACACAACCATGTCGTCCATCTGAAGGAATTCTCAAAATCTCTGACAGGTCGAGCATACACATGGTACAACAACATTGCACCTGGGAGCATCACTGGCAGGGGACAAATGTTTAATGCTTTTTACTGAAAATACTTCTTCGTCTCAGAGCATATTACTCTCTCCGACTTATGAAGAATGTCTCAGAAGAGCAATGAACATCTGAACGATTATGTGAAGAGGTTCAGAGTCCAAGATTTGGATTATCATGGATCGAATGTCACTGAACAACAACTGGTGGACTTGTGTATCAACGAAATGATCCCGGTCTAAAGAGCCTTGCTGGAAAATCTCTGGTTCCAGACTTTCTCAGAGCTTCATGAAGCAGCCAAAAGATCAGCGACTACTGCACCTGCTTTACTGGTAAGAGAAAAGTCTGCAAAGTCGAGGAACCTCGAAGCAGCCGACGCCTAGTCAACAATCAGTACAATCTCCAGCCTTCAACAAACGTTGTTGCTGAAAGGAATGAAAGGAAATCCGAGATACGACATCAGGGAGCTTCTCCAACATCCCAGGCTCATCTGAAGGCGCAAATAAAAGATAACCAATCCTGAAATGCACAAACCTCGACCCGGCATCAACGAACGAGGAAATGATCAGACAAACTCAAACTTCTCTCTTCTCATGAAGGAGTGATCGAGTTACTGGAAATCTGGGTTCAAGATAGTGCAATCAAATTGTCGTTCATCAGGAGAGAGCCAACTGAAGAAGAAATGGAGAATCCCAGACGTATGTGCATCCCGGAAATATTCCTTGAACCTTCATCCACATATAAGGAGATGCATGACTTGGGACTTCATACCACAGTCCATCTCAGAGGAAATGAATTCGGAAGAATGTTGATCGATGCTGACACCGCCATCAACGTCATTCCACTGAAAACCCTCAGAGCTGCAGTCATCACTCGACAAGAAGCTACTCATGATCCCATCTCAACCAGAGACCTTGAAGGAACGCTCGGAAATACTTATGGATACATCACTCTCAAAGTGAACATAAGTTCAACCTGGACAGAAACCAAGTTTCACATAATTAGGAAGATCCAGGATATGTCATGTTCTTCAGACGAGCGTGGATCCACGTTGAAAATATAAATCGACAAAGCACTTTTGGTTCCACATCTCTCCAACGAAGAAATTTACGATCCGAGAAGATTTGGTGGACGTTTCATCATCGAGCACTTGGAAGAATTTTGAACTTGACGAGGTTGAAACAAAGAACCTGCATGTATTGACATTCATCAAGAGGTTCTACACTCATGCAAGTCTCACTCCTCCCGTGTCTATGTCATTTATTCCCTCACATGTTATCCTAGCATGGGGACTCAATTCTGATGGCAACTCTGCTATTGCAAGACGTTATATATGGATAGCTCCACCACCTCTCCGAATCGAGCATCTCACTGAGACATTCATTACTGAGATGATATCCAAGCATGGCAAGGAGCAAGGAACACTTTGGGGATTTCTCCATAGCCTTGCAGGAGTGTCCATGTATGCCACAAAATCAGAAAGCTTTGATGTTTGCACGAGTGTGAAATCCCACCGCAAAAGGAATGCTGGATCAACAGAAGATACTCGGAATCGAGACGATCAAGCCTAAGACATTCAACACTCAAGGGATATGACGCTTCAACGCTCAAGCATCTAAGAAGCCTTCAAATTTATTCCCAATCAAAGAGTAAACTTTCCCTCTAGCTTCAGTATAAAAATCTCGACGATGATACGCTGATTCAACGCCAACACGATCAATCGATAATCCATGATAAGACTTCTGAAGAAGATGCAACATCATTCATCAATGGATGCTACAAACTCCTTCAACTCTGCTAAGTGAATGAGGGATGCACCGGGGACTTGATCTTATTGGAAAGATCAATTCAATAGATGTTATCCACATAACAAGTTACTGCAACCTGGAGTGATTCCATGAAACTTCATCAACGTGACTGCTATACATCACAAGCCCCTGCAAGACTGATGAACTTCATATCTTCACCGGAATGAAGACCGGTGCTGCCATCTTCCACAACAACGTCGATTCACTGACAAAACCAGTTCACAGTAAAGTCATACTGTTCAAGAGAATTGAGGTGGATCAGTACACCTTCATCTTGGGAATGCTCAATCCACCAACTAGTTCGTGAATGTAAAGGCTCACTGGATGGAGGAGCAAATATTATGTCGATAATCACGGTTCTAGCCTTTTCGGTCTTTGGAGCAACTTCAACCATGGTATCAGCATCAACGATAATATCTAAAGGAACGCCATCCGTGATCTCAGCATCAACAAGGATCTCTGGAGCGTAACCAGTCGTGATCTCAGCATCTACAACGGTCTTATGAGCAACATCCCGCTTCAACTGTCCGTTCTCTACATCCTAAGTCTCGAAGTGTTACTCGATGGATCATACTTCTCCAAGAACTAATGATTCATATCAAGATGTGTAAACATGATAAAATGTTCACATGAAAGTATTCAAAAAGCTTGCACGACTGGCGGGCACAATCCAAAGTCTTCTACAAGATGTTCTCATCACCTCTATAAATGAGATACAACACACTTCAGGTCATGGGTTTACAAAAACGTACCAATGGGTGAGGAATGGGACAATACTTCCTCAACAAAAGATGTTCGTCTGTGTCTCTTCTATAACATATCAAAAGGGCGCATCAATCGGGCATACGAGATGAAAGATATGGCCTTTACCGTCAGGTCTACGAAATCTAAAAATTTGTACGGGATTACAAATTACAAATGTGCACGCTTTGTTGGCCGACCTCTACAACTCCAAATTGAGTGATTCTTTTCTTATGTGATAACTCAGTCTCTTAGCTTCAAAATTTGGGGTCAAGCATCGAATTCCGACGTCGTATGAGGTTCCTACAGCTTCCATAGCATACAACATGCAACCAGTAATTCTTGGACGGGATTGATAACTTCCACAGTCGATCGGTGTCTACTAGGTCTTTCCACTAAGTCCTTCATCAAGGTACCTCCAACTTCGACCACCTAGGTCTTTACATCAATTTTTCTACCTGGTTCCTCTATCCAAGTCCTGCCAGAAGAAGAGAAAACGAAAAGGAGAGATTTAACAAAATACTGGGGACTGACGGTCCACTGATCATGACGATCAGTTTCACAGTCCAAGACCCGTGGCACCAGACTCTCATGTGCTAATCATTCATCATAAAAGGAATGCTACCACCGGGACATGAAACCATGGTCATTACATCACCTCTCTTGAAAGCAACCTCACGTTGTTCCCTGACTATACACTTTTCAGAATGAGTATGATGCTTTAACTATCTCATATCTCGATTCTACAATAGATTAATTCTACCGTGATATTCGCCACTGAATTCCTAGAAAATAATCTATTATATCTCATTACTCCGTTCCATGAATCCTCGGCTGACTCCATGGATTAGTAATAGATAACCAATTCATCTCATTGCCCCATTCCCTGAATACCCCGGTTGGATTCATAGATTGGTAATAGATGCACAATTCATGATTATTACTCCATTTCATGAATCATTCTCCACTGAATTTCATGAATTAGTAATAATTACTCAACAATCGGGCATTTGGAATCACCGAGTAAGCCCCAATAAAATGGTGCAAGTGTACTCAATAATGGTGCACGAACGAGCATTCGAAAATATGGACAAATGAGGAATCCTACACAAAACATGAGAGAGAAAATAATAATAGAAAAGAGGCGCCTAGGGACCGGGCCCACCGGCCGGCCGGCCATGCCGCCGTGGCCGGTCCCCCACGCCTCTTCCTCTTATTTTTCTTATTTCATTTATTTTCATGAACTCATGAAAACACCTTCATTCAAGCAACTTTCCTTGTTTGAGCAAAACTCACGGTTTCTCCATATTTTCACGGTTTCATGAAAAATAATAAAATAGGGAAAGGTGTTGCGGGACCGGGCTACATAGCCGGCAGGCCATGCCCTAGCCGTGGCCGGTCCCACACCTTGCAATCCCTTGTTTTCATAATTATTACTTCCCTCATCTCATGAAACTCCTCTGTTTGAGCAAAAATCATGGTTTCTTCATATTTTCTCAAATATTGCTCAAACCATGAAAAAAGCCAAAAACTCAAATGGTCACATGACCGACTAGGCTACTCACGCCAAATATTAAAATATAATTATTTTAATATTTTCCAAATTTTGATCAAACGAGAAAAGTCTTACTTGCTCATTCGAGCGAAATCAAGAATTTCAGTCAAAGATCGAACTCTTCTGAAAATCTGAGATATTGCTCAAACGCACACCGAGAAAATACCGAAACTCTCGGATCGAGACACGGACATTATGGTGACACGGGCATGCTTCCTTGACCGAACAAGGCCGGCCCTAAGGCTTGCAAGGAGCCGGTCCCACACATTCTTATGATTTTGACCTAATTTGCTCAATTGCTCATATTGGGTCCAAACTCTTTCCAACCAACTTGGAATTTGCTCAATCGACCATCAGCTGGTCCCACACCACCAAGGTCCGGTCCTACGCCCCCTTGGTAGGTCCCTCTCTTCTCCATAAATTAGGTTTTATCATCTAATGCTCGACGAGCACTATTTTAATAAATGATGGCTTAGGCATTTAATCATCATTCTTTCACCAACCGGTCAACTAAAGATCTGGTGCACGCTCACTGAAAGCACTTGGGCACCACATGGTCGTCCATCATCCCATGTGGTCGGTCCCTCCCTCACTCACGACCTATTTTCAGCAATTCATCAATTGACGAACAATTGATCAAAACTTAGGGTTTTGAACAAACGCTCCACCAATCATCATTCTGAGCAAGTTCAAACACTAATAAATTTATGTTGATCCAGTAATGAACATTTAGATTAATTACATAATATTTGGTAGTCTACCAATATTTTAATTAATATTTTATTGGGTCACGTTACCAATAAATAATTCGTCGAATTGAGCAATACTTGCTCGAATATTGATCCAACTATCAATATTCTGTAATTTATCAATATTCAGTAATTCGTCAAATTAAGCAATACTTGCTCAGTTACTCAAATATTGATCCATCTTCAGTATTCGTCGAATTGAGCAATACCTGCTCAGTTGCTCGAATATTCAGCAATACCTCCAACTATCAATATTCAGCAATTCGTCGAATTAAGCAACTCGAATATTGATCTAACTATCAATGTTCCGCCAATATTTATTAACTCAATATTCAACAATTCATCGAATTTACAATATTTGCTCAGACGAGCAATATCAAAGAATTGTACGTCTAACATGTTCAATCCATGAATCACTGAGCATTCGTCACTCATGCTTAATTCAACAAAACTTAGACTCACCGTCTAATCAACTTAACGACTGACTAATCAAATACACGTCTGCCTTGCAGACTCCACGTTCGTGAGATGTCAATCACGTCACATGGGGGGATATTACTTAGGGTTTTGGTCTGGCGGCCTACGGCACGTGTGTTCATCCACGATGAGAAATGTGTGTAAGTCGTGCAAACGGTTGAAGGAGTTAGCAAAGTAGTGGGTGGACGGTTAACCAAGTTTCTGCACGACATGGAACTGATTTTACCACGATCTCCCACTTTCCCACTCTTTCACTCAAGAAACCGTCACACTTACTGGGATCAATGTGTTCGCTATTCTGACAATATAAATAAGCTCTGAATCGATGACCAAAAGAGGACATTCGTTTTTACATGAACAATCGTCTACACACAAGTACTCTCGATCAAACTTATTCACACAAACTTGCAGAAACCTTCAACACATCCACAATCCTTGATCATCATTGATCCCACAATTCTCAGATTCCCTCCTACAGATCAACCCATCTCCCTCTTTGTGACCGAATTGACTCTGGAACGGCCATTGACTTGGTTTAGGCCGGAGTCCTACAGATTGATCTCTCGAACTCAAAGAACTCGTTTGAGGAGTCGTTATCTCTTCACTTCCCTAAAAAACCAACAAATCGTTTTTGCCCATCTACAATCTTAACCATAACTAGTTCAAATGACTCAAATGAAGCTAGTTAAAGAGTTGTTCAATTGCTATATTCTCATAAAATTATACAAGAACACAATTGAAGCAAAATCGGTTTGATTCAATCGAATCAATCATGAACATTATAGCCACGGTTTGCAAAGATTGCATTCCTTATTATATAAATGTTTATGTTCATGTTTAAAACCGATTTTAGAACTTTAACCTTCAAGTATGCAAATGGGTACGCATACTTGAAATACCCGGACCAAGATTGAGTTACGCCAGTACGCAAACGGGTACGCGAACATCAAATGCCAGCAGAAATTCTCGGCCATGAACACGTACGCCGATGACATAAGCGAATACGCATACTTAGGTTCCCGGATTTCTCAAACCAACAGGTACGCAAACGGGTTAAGTGTACTAAACTCTTATTTCAATCATTGAAACTTTCTTAGAGGATGACAATAGCCGTTTTCACATACTATTAGCATCAAAGCAATTTTCAAGTTATTGAAATAATCATAAAGAAACATTCCAAGGCAACACCAAATGATTGTATCACACAAACCATGTAAGATGTTACTCGGCAATTTTCACATGATATAAGATGAACTTGGTCGAAGCTTAAAGCTTGCCAACACATATTTCGAGAAATATGTAAGCGAGATAAACTCAGCTCGAAATCTCAAATGTGTATAGAGAAAACTATATCGTAATACGACTTATGTCTCAATATAGGAGATAGAGTAGAAATAGACTTTCCAAGTGATAGATGAGTTTAAGTCTCCACATACCTTTTGTCGATGAAGTTCTACAAGCTCCCCTTAGTAGTTCTTCGTCTTCAAATGATGAACGCCGTGAAAACTAAGCTCAACTACACAATTTATGTCCTAGTACGAGACATCTATAAATAGGCTAGAAATCAAGACTTATAGTTTTGATCACTAACATAGACAAACATGCTTGAGATAGCAACGCATGCGAGTTCGACCGAGCAATGCTCTAACAATCTCCCCCTTTGTCAATTTTAGTGACAAAACTATCAATACATATGGATTACAAAATAAATAAAAATTGTAGCTTCTCATCCAAATGCTTGATCTCCTTGGCATCTTCAACACGACTCAAAAACTTCGTCACTTCCAAGTACTTCATGATTCTAAACTCAGCATCATAGTTGTTGAAGATCCGTAGCGATAACAATGAGAAAACAAATGCTCTCAATCATTGTTATACAGTGTCATAGTATTATTACACAACATCAAAGTTCAATTGTATCACAACTTTGACAACAATACTATGGTGATATGTAACACTCCCCCTTAGTCAATACTTCATCTCAACATGAAAACCACTCCCCCTTACACAATGATCCGTAAACCATATGTATTTGTAGTATGAAACTACACATTAATTCTCCCCCTTTTTGTCAATATAAATTGGCAAAAGTACGAAAACTAGTGGGATCCTCATGAAATTTTCCTGGAGATACTTCATGACCAAAAGAGAATAGCATACCAACTTATTTAGATGCAATCATAAAGCCGAAGCTAAATGCATTCATCAAGGAGTTTATAAAGATACAAGACATGGTTAATTGTTCTAAACTCCCATTTCAATCATTGAAACATCCTTAGAAGACGACAATGGCTGTCTCACACAAACCATTAGATTCAAGTAATTTTCAAGTGATCGAATGATCAATACGAAACTTTCCAAGTCGATATCAAATGATTGTCTCACATAAATCATGTAAGATGTTTCAAGGAAATTTCCACATGATCATCTTTTGCCTTAATATTTAGTTTCCAACAAATAAATTATCTCCAACTAAACTCGTCAAGAATATGATGAATATAGCTAAAGCAAAAAAGCTTCCAACTCGTATTTCGAGAAATAGATAAGCGAGATAAACTCGGCTCAAAATATCAAATGTGTATAATATAAAAGTCTATATATCTATATGACTTAGTCTCATTAGAAGATAGAATAAAATAGACTTTTGAGTGCTAGAAAAGTTTTAGTCTCCACATACCTTTTGTTGATGAATTTCCTCCAAGCTCTCCTTCAATCGATGAACTCTGTGAAGTCTAAAGGTCAACTACACATTCTATCCTAATCCGAGACATAGCTATAAGTAGACTAGAAATCAAGTATATAGTTTTGATCAACTAAACTTGACAAACAAGCTTGAGATAGCAACGCTTGTGAGTTCGACCGAGCAATTCTCTAACAAGTTCTGCTCCACCAGCTAAGAACATAAAACAAAGATAATAAAACATCAAAGAGGAAATTCTGAAATCAAACAGGAAACATCATACTTATACAAGCACAAAAATGAAACATTTTTATATTCCAGGAGATTATAAAACATATACCATTTTGAAATCACAGTCAAACTTACAGTGAAGGAACAGAAAGTATAAATTCTTACTCACCCATGCTTCTCTCTCACTAAGAATTTGTCATCATGTATTCTTAAAAGAAACCAATTTTACTGACATATACACATTTCTCGCAAAATCCAAATGAAAAATATGTGCATCTTATAGAACTAACAAAACAGTGGATTGGAATAAAAGAATATGGTTCTCCCTGAACTACATTTTCTTTTAAGGCGTTAAATTGTTAACTACATAATTCTATTTATCAACTCTACTTAGTTTCGTGCGAACACAATGGTATTCAACTTAAACTACCCGGCTCAAAAGTAAATACACGATAAGGAAAAAAACAGATCTCCATTTGGAAGAATAGACAAATAAAACTTCATAATATTTCATAAAATATTTAAAAGACGAACTATCAGGGGTTGTCTACGACTAACTCTGCCTGAATGGCTTCTCCATGAAAGTACTATTCACACACCTAATAATTATTAGGGCTCGATAGGCTTGCCCAAATGGCTTCTCCATGAAAGCACTAAGTTCGTTTTTAAAAGACGAAAGCGTCTATTGCTATATAAACATGTACAACAGCAGTAGCTTCCACTTTCGATGCCAACTAAAGATAATTAGTATGTATGCAATAAAACATGACAAAACTAAAAAAACTCCGTACGAATGAAAATATTATAGGCTAATTATTTTATATACTAAATATTATTGGTTTTTCTTTTATAATGGAGATGAGCGAATAGAAAAGTATTTTGTTGTATACTTTTGTATTCACTCATCTCCATTATAAAAAGAAAACCAATACTAATATTTAGTATATAAAACAATTAACCAATAATATTCACTCCCTATGAGCATACTTATAGGAGGCTAACTGCGGTGACAAGATGGCAAAAAGAGGTTGTGATCTTCCTAATAAGGAGGGAAGATATTATATTGGAAGACCAGACTTTTTAAATTCTATTGAGTACCCAAATGTATCTTATTTTCGTTTCAAATGAGTAGTAAGTTTTGGGGTTTTTCCTGACCTCTTTTCTTGCTGCTTATTTTGCTTTGTAATTAAGTTATTCATTAATACAATTTGGATTTACCAAAAAAAAAAAAATACAAAGTATTTTGTTAGCGGAAAAACATATATAAACTAACATATCCAACAAGAAATTGAAATAATTTTGTACCCTAAGCTTTTAAAGTGATTTTTCGGCTAGTGTTAAATTTTAAGCTATACGTTGAGAAACCCTTGTATAATATTAAAATTCCTGTGAAAAAAAAAATAGATACACCAAAAAGAGGTAGGATTCATTGATAGCATTTTGTTGTTTATCGGGTGCAAATAAAAATCGCACCTGCAAAATAAAACAAAAGGGTCAGGGTTCATTTATTAGGAGAAACAAAAACGTAGAAACTTAATATAAGGGTTTTGGTTTAAGACTAACAAATTGGAATTGGTTATGGGTTGGAATCCCATGACAAAGGGTTTGGAAAACCTGTTTGACAGATCTTTTAGGCTACCAGATAAAATAAATCTAATGCCTCATAACTATCTTTGACATGGAAACATTACTTGATTGTTTTTTTCTATACGGCTCGAATTATTAGCCGAGCCAACTCATTAAGAACATAAACAGAAGTTTAGAGATGAAACTCACGATTTATGAGGATCTTTTCTAGGTTATTTATCTTCTTCACTTTATTCATTTTGATTTTATGGGAAACAGTAGAATCTCAAGGTAGTAATCAAACACTCATCAATCATTTTGTTAACGTTTCCAACAATAAATCTCTATCAGCATCAGGCATTATTATCTTAAAATGATAAGCCATTAGATGCGAGCTTTCCAACAGTGATGGCCAAATATGAAGTTCATGAATAAAAGAAGTCAACAACTTCGCACATCTCACATAATATCTTTCTATACCAGATATTATTCCGTTTAAATTGATACCAGATATAATTGCCCCACCAATCGTAACCCGGTAAATTTAAACTGTATCACCAAGAAAGATTTGATATTGTGACCTAATTTTATTTCTTGCTTGACTTCGCTTTTGAACTTTCAAGCAAATGAAAGGTAGCGGTTTTCTTGTTGTGAAAATATATAGTAATTTTTATAATAAGAATTTTTGTTTAGCTCGGCTAAAAATTGGAGTTGTATAGAAAAACAATTAAGTTATGTTGACATGTCAGCATAATTGTGAGGCGTTAGATTTATTTCATCTAATGGATTAAAAGATTTGTCAAACCCTTGAGTCATGGGATCCCGACCTTTTGGTTATTTACCTTTTCAGCAAAACTGTTCCTGCGAAATAAAACCAATCAAAAATCATTACATGATCAGAACATTTACAATGAACAGATAGGGAGAAGGAAAACAAAGAGAGGAATTAGTCGAGACAAAAACGCGATACATTAAGAATTGGGGTCTTTGAGAGCTCGTGGGGCAATCAGGTAGATACGTCGTAGTAAATACATGTGAAAGATATTTGATTTGCTATTGGTCTAAATTTTCTCAAAGAGTTTCCTATAGGAAACTTCAACATCTGCAACCAAGATTGAATATCATTTCCACTCCTACTGTAGCTTTACCTAAACTACAATTCTCCCAGTAACATCATCATTCTGCCAAATCCAACACAATGATTCTCTAGCTGCACCATAACTGAGTGCCAATTCCATACACATTATAGCTTAATTTCAACTACAACTTTCACTGCAATCTTCAGAATCGCAATTCGTACTTCATTGTATTCACCAACAACTCCTGTAATTTAACTATAATCTAAACTACAACCACCAACCGAAAGCTATAACTTCATCATTGTCACATCTCAGTCGATCTAAACTTCATAAGGTATTCACAATTACAAGTTCAACCTTCCTGCAGATTTATCTACAACTACAATTCGCATTCCAAACATCCATTGCATTTACCTCATACCATTACTTGTATACATTTCATCACAGTTGTAAATATGAACTGCCACATCATCTCCACATTCATTCTCTGCTTTGCAATATATAAACAATCACTAGCCAATTCTTTTTCCCTGAATCCACTACCACCAGGTTTAACATCAACAACATTACCAATACAGGTATACACAACACTCAACACACCTTTATAACTCAACCCTGTAATACAATTCCTCCTCCATGTGATTTAACACAACTCTAATCTATAATCACATCTTCAATTTATACCAATCTCAGTCTCAATTCATTCACAATCATAAAATCTCAATAGTTTAAACAATTCAAATCAAAATACTCAAATTAAATGAAGTTAAAAAGCTTACCCCAAGCACTAACATCCTCTGAATAGTTAATTCACTTAAAACCCATCTTTAATCACTCACCCAGTACATCAATTTCATCTTCAGAATCTCCTCTGAGCTTTTATTATGAACCTAACCCTAATCCCTAAAATCATCTACTACTTTTTGTTCTTTTTTGTTTTAAAACTACAACATCCACTAATAGATCATCCCACCTCCTATTTTCTCTGTTTCTTCTAGTCCCTCTACAGAAACCCTAACTTCCTTCTTCTCGATCCACAACAACATCACATGAATCATTTTCTTCCCCCGATTAATCTATGAGTAACTCAAACTCCAATCTAATCTCTTATTTACCTCACCAGTACTAGTTTCTTCTCGATCTCACACTCTTAGGAGACGGGGGAGAACAAGGACGGAAAGAGATTGGGATAATTGGGGTCTGCCAACCCCACTTGGTTTTCAGATTTATTTAAATTAAGCTTAGCGTTTTTGTAAATTACATATTTTGTGGGGAAATACGAATGATAAATTAAAATTATATTCTTAATTGAGGGCAAATTATAAATTTGATTGATAAAAATAAATCAAATGTATAACATAGATACGAAAAAACGTATAATTTATCTTCTAATTTAATTAAAATATTTTATAACTTCATTTTCACTTAGAAAAATCATTCTAATCAGTTACAATGCAAAAAAAAATCAAAGGGTCAGCAAATTTTTACTATACAAATTTAAAATTCCACTAACAAATTCCTACTCCGTCATTTGAAGAAGAAGAATAAGAAAGAAGAAGAGACAAGAAGAATTAAATCTCTTCGATTGATTTTCGATAAAACCAAAGGAATACTACTGGGCGCACCTTAAATCGATACGGCATGACCGAGGAGATTGATGTCAAAAATTATGACTAGGGTGCCTTAAGAGAATGGGATTGCCTTAAAAACTTTTATATGCAAAAAGATTACATTTTACCCTTTACACAACTCAAATGATTTTCTTCTTCAGGTAGAAGATCCAATCACACGTTCGATTAGTTCATTACGAAGTAATTTTGAGATCTATCCAATGCTATTAGTCTCATGTTCAAATTATTATTTGCTTATTTTTATTAATTAGTATCAATGTTATAAGGAAATGTGGTTTATATGTATCTAGTCAAGATACGAGATCGTCCGTTATTTTGACGGAAGAGATTTGTGCACTTGACCCTCTAAATATGTCTCCACGAAGCTAACACCTAACCTTGACTATAGCAGACTCAAACTAACTCTTGCTAACCCCCACTATGATTTAGTCCTTATTTAAGATTCTTCCATGGTTTGTTTCCCCGAAATAAAGATGTGTCCGCCTCAATTCTTCCGAAACTCCGATGCAAACCCTTTTTCGGTTCTACGAATTCCAGAGCCTACTATTTCGGGATTATTATAATAGCATTATTGTGATAAGAACCACGGGGGCACCGAGGATCAATTAATTCGAATTCTAAAGCCATTTATTTCAAAGATTATCGTGATAGAATCATAGGGGGATTAAGGATCTTATCATATTGATGCAATTAATTTATCAAGTAATGTATGTGATCATTGTCAACTAATTTTCTTTTTTGATATACAAAAAGCAAGCCCGTAATGCATATTTCTATAATTATGCTCATCATAAATGAGAACTTTAACACATTTGATTGATTCCTGGTTCGCCTCCTCCAAAAAAAAATATTTCAATACATGAAGTGGGTTCAAGATATTCCATGATATGTCAAGGTATGTATCATGTATGCATTCATCTCCTTGCTATTTCAAGATGTCTTGGTATTAAAAACCTTCATGCCTTCTTTGCGTGTCTTTGTACCTTAAGTTTTTATATGATGTTGTTTCTCCTGGTTGATTATGAGATCTCTTATAATGGTGGTGTGCAAATTAAGCATGAGATTCTTTAAGTCCTATTTTATTTCATTTTTCAGTATCCATCTCATATATTTTGTTCCCCAATCACCGATCTAATTATAAGTTTTCCTTGGTACAAAACGTGTTTGATGTTTTCTAGATGAGGTGGTCATTTATCTATTTCAAGCTATCCAAGAGTTGGTTCATATTGATGGATTTGGCCCAACCCTTTGAATAGCTTTTGCCTCATTGGGTATGAGATATTTGATTCATGTGTTTTCTTCGCTACTCTTGCTAAATGGCTTTATGGTCAATGGGAGAAACCATTTCGTAATAATAGTAAGGACTTGGGAGTTTAGGTATGATTATTATTGATTATCACTATCTCTACGCGAGTGGACATGGATGAACTAATTTGTATTCTAAACCGATGTTTTTGGAGTAGTTAGGGATTAATGGGTCGTTAGGATGACCATTAGGATTGCGGAATGAATACTACCTTCGGTCTAGCTTAGAAAACTACCGATTTTTGTACCATTAATATTTGTATGTGTATGGTGTCTTATGCGGTCTTTTCCCTCCTTCAAGTAAGCAAGTTTGAATTCTTGCCATCTTATGATTTGCTTCAATTTTCCTCCCATATTTTCCTTAAGAAAACTAAATGTCCCGCTTAGCCTCCGAGTTTTCCTTCTATAAATGTTGAAATCAAATTATGTAATTCCATAACAAAACCTTCACTTTCCAAAATTCTTCTTACGTTTAAGGAAATCTCATCATTTGCTATATTGTATTGTATATCGGGAATTTGGCGAAGTATTCGGAATGATGCTCACTCAAGAGAGGAACAACGGATATAATTGATCTCCTTAAAACTAATAAGCATCGAGTTGCGTCGAGATGACCTTTACGATATCTCTTTAAAACTCCAAATATCCTAAGAAATTTCCATAATGATTCATTTGTCATTTCTAGGATCGGTTTCAATTTTCGAGTTGACGATAAACAATTTTCTCTTTTCATTCCACATAGTCCTTACGTTGTCATGGCGTTACTTTTCACCTTATTCTCGACATTCATAGAGCATAAAAAATGGCGATTTCTTTAAGATGAACTCAGTTGGTCCGTTGTCAACCGTCAAATATAATTTCACTTTCTCAATCAACTAGATATAAATATAGTATGCGATAAGAAAGAGTTCGTATCCTTGCAGAGAGGCTTTCGTTGTTATAAAATTTTAGTTTCTAAGTAACCACGTGGAATATTTGTTGTATCTAAGCAAATAAAAGTAATTGAAAGCAAAGTAAGTAATTGAATTATCAATAAGGAAAAGATATGGTCATGGGATGATATCATTCACAAACATGTATTATCATCAATGATTAGAATTGGTATTTAATCTCGTATTTATTAAAAGTCCTAGGATACCTTGATCGCAAGTACAACGTTAATTCTTTGTTTTCATCACAACCACATTAAAAGATGCATATGTGAATTCTTCCTAGAAAGCAACCTAAAGTGTAAAAGCACAATTAAGTTTAACTCCCTACAAGCATTAAGTTTTATGGAATAAGACTCATCAATGCAAACGAATGTAAAAGCACTGCAACGCTTAATAAAAGTTATGATTCACTGTGACTAGTAGATATATCACTACAAGCACTACCCACAATTATGCTACTTTAATCGTGTGATAAACAACTTTTTCGTATTGAAAACCCTAATATAGCTTCTAGAGATGGAACACAAAATCATTGATTCCGACTAACATAACAAGTTTTTAAATCTTATAACACTCATTAATCAGGAATCACAAACAATAATTAATGGTATTAAACGACTCATTGAATCAAAAGCATGTTGAGAAATCAACTTTTATCCCATAACCAATAAGATGTTTAGCTACTCATAGCTATGGAGTTCATCATAATTAATATCAATAATAAAATAATGAAGAAGAAGAACAAAAGCAAACCCTAGAAGCGTAAACAAAACGGCCCTCAAAAATTCCAAGAAAAAGATATCCTATAAGTTGTAGAAGACCTTCCCTTTATAGCTTTTCTCCAACTTCTAAAATTAGGTCTAGTCTTCAAAGTCCATTAGATGAAAATCCACCAAGCCCATAAGAGGGAGAAACCCATGTAGAAAAGATGTCCAAAAGTGGTCGCCGGAAATCGGATCTAGGAAAGGTCGCCGGAATCGGTTCGAGTGACCGGCAAAGTCCGCTCGGTCACCGGTTCGATGAGTCAACTCGGTCGGGTTCAACGGGTCGGCTCGGTCGGGCCGAGTCAAACCGAGTCGGGTGTGCCAGCCGGAACCGGTCAGTCCGAGTTAGCCCCAAGTCAGACTCAGCTGAGCTGAGTGACCTTGGCCTGAGCCAGTTGCATTGGCCAGGACTCGCAAAGACAATCATTGTGCTTCAGCCATGATGGCTGCCTTCCCTGTAACCTCAATTCTTCAGCTCACACATCCACACTCTTTCCTGCCATTGTGTCAGTTCCATTACCACCAGTTTCTACGACTTCCCACAGCTCCAGCTGCAGTTCATAGCAGCATCAGATCCTTGCCCATCCCAGCCAACCTCAATCATATCCACTACCAAGTCCATATGCAACCTCAATTCAACCATGCCAAAGCCTTCCATTCCAGCTCAAAGATCTGTCCTAACATTCATCTACACAGCATCAGATTTATACAATATCTTAGCCCAAGCAATCTCTCACAACTTCGAGCAACACAATACCAGTGAGAGTAACACAAGAATAGACAGCTGCACAATCACCAAAACTTGCAACTCACTGCTCAGCGTAATCCCCACAAATCCACATCATAACCACCTGAAACTACAAAGTTATTCCTCCAATTTCAATTCCTCAGTAATCGCCACAACACTCTCAACTTTGCATTGCAACTCAACTACCAAATCCAGCTGATTCTTTTCTGCAATTCGACAAACTCTTGATAGCACCAGCACCTGAAATCTACAACTCCGACTGAGCTTCAATGCCATCACCTATCACGACTCTGCCATTACTCTTGTAAACTGCGCAGGCATGGCCACATCATTTCCATCTATTCTGCAAGTTAGCTCAAAACACAGGGAACACTCCATTAACCCATTTCAGTAAAAATCCACCTGAATCTTGCTATCACCCATCTCGGCTTTGAAATGCACCAGTTCCCTGGCTTCATCTGAATTCACAAACTCTACCAGAACCAACAACATTATGTTTTCTTTCTTGTCTTCATCATCACCCTCAGCTTCTTCACCTGAATTCTCAATTGAGAATTCGAATTCATCCAGAACCCTTCTCAACCTTCAATGGCAACAGAACCACTTCTTTCATCACAGCTCAAATACCCTTTCAGATCCCCTTTCGATTTTAATCCCTAACTCTATTGACAGTACAACAACAGCTATAATTTCCTCAACTTGTGTTCTTGACCAACACAAACCAAATCTGCTCTCAATTCCGCCGGAAATCTTCATCAGAGACTCGACCAGCTCAACCATGGCATAAGCTCAAACATCCACTGCGATCTAATTTCATGACCTAATTTTCAATTTTTTTAAGCCAAATCTTCAATTCATCTCGATCTGTAGCAACAGCTTCTCATCCTATAATTCCACCAGCTAGACAACCACAAACCCT